>OX465380.1:16224972-16652231 GCA_950004255.1 Mesopsocus fuscifrons
TTGGTATATACCTACCTATAGTGCTGCTTGCTGAACGCGATGGATACTTTGGTCTAGTTGCTGGGCTTGATACGGCCCTGGCTGTGGTGGTAGTACCTATAGTAGCTAGCAACAGCGCCTAGACCATTTAGTGCTTGCGCTTTGGGACGCGCATTCTTATAGCATCGACTCATGATAGACAAGGAGTGAAGGACACCTCTGGGCGCCGCTGAAAATTATAACTCATTTGATGCTGTGTCATCATCTGGCTATACCGAGCCGTATAGCATACGTGCCGAACATAGATTCGCTATACGTTTTTACTTTCTCGCTAGCCATAAGTATATGGCGAGAAAGTATTGTTTTCGTGCAAAATTTCGAAATTGAGATTTTAGGTTTCCCATGATCCTGGGGGTCCCCTGAGTCCAAAAAAGTGGTTTCTGGAAAAAGTCTGTCCGTACGTCAGTCCGTCCGTCCGTCCGTTCCCTGCTCTAGAGCCTATACCGTTCATCCGATTTTGATGAAATTTGGTATGGACCTGTTTAAAATCACGGCCAAGACATTTTTAAGGAATTTTTGATTGCTCAAAAATTAAGGCCGCTATTGCCAAAAAACCGCCAAAATAATTCAAAAATCGTGTTTTTGGTTAGTCGGACAAGCGCCGACGGTACAATTATCAATCAATAACATTGAAAATTGATAAGTGTGTTGACAAATAGATGGTTCGAGGTTATTTGCAACTAAAATTGAATTGGTTGAAAATTACGGCCGTTTTGGACCAAAGTTCGATCCTTTCGGCGCCATTCACATTTAACGACTGATTTTCGTGAAATTTGGTATATTTGTGTAAAACTACGTAACTTAAACATTTGTCGAACAGAATTTCGTTATCTTAAAAATTACGGCCGTTTTTGTCGAAAAAGTGTTGAAAATGAGTTGAGCATGAGAAACCATGTTTTTGAATGGTCGGAACGCATTTGGGAGTACAGTAATTAAATGGCAGTCATGAGATTTGGCGTGACTGATCTCAGATAGATGCTCGTGGGTCACTTTTTACCGATTTTAGATTGAGTGAAAATTACGCCCAAAAAAAATTTCAAAAAATCTAAAAAAAATTAAAAACTAAAATTTTATATGGGACGAGAAAGTCAAGTGCGACTGTTGTCGGACCCTTTATTTTTTTACACTTTATGATGAAAATATTGACCTAGGTATTGACAGGCTGTGGTGATTTTATGATCGAGTGATTTTTGTCAATAAAAAAGTTGTCCGAAATTAACCCATCGTAAAATCACCACGCAGCCTGTTATTTTCGGACGTAAAAAAGATAAAGGTATAGGTATTATAGGTATTTCAGAACATATATAAATATTCATAATGTGTGCAGAAAAAACGTACCTAAACAAATAGCAAATGCATGCTCGGTCTTACTGCGGTATTTAACCCAGGGGCGTCACTCAGGGGGGGGGGGGGACTTTTCAGTAGTGTATTTATACTCCGTGCCTCGTCCGTGCCTGTCGGAAAAAATTGTATACGAAACACAATAGTTCCTTTCTACGAAATTGGGACTAAAATAAATTTCAACCAGTCAAGACTAGATCCTCGGTCCTCTTTTCTTCAGAGTGCTATATGAACACGCATAGGGATGAATGGGAACTTCCGGTCTCGTGTTGTGCAGGGCTATTATGTAAAGCAAACTCCACACAAGGTCATAAGCTAAGCAGACTGATGGCGATCCGGTGCAATCTGCGGTCAATCCAAATTGTGATTGGTTGTTACGAGGTTTCGCGGATTCTGATTGGCGGTTACGAGGTGAAAGACGTGGTTTGGTTTGGTGGAGGTCAAACTCTACCCAGCCGTCCTCACTCCCAGCAAGGATCACTTTGGTCCATCTTATATATAGGTAGATAGAATACACATTTGGTAAAGTTTACTTTTGTTCGGTTAACTTTGGACACATTTTTTAGAGCCAAAAATTACTCGATAAAAAAATAACAATAGGTAGGTATAGCCAGTTTTTATTATTTTTTATGTTGTTAAAAAAAAGACATAGGTATTATATTTCAGAACAACTGTACCTAAGTATCTTAAAAAAATGGTCGAAAAAAAAGGAAGCAAATGTACTTACCTATAAAAAATTGGAACCCCCCCGACAAATTTTCTGTAGGTACCTAGGTACCTACGCCACTGTTACCAAAACCTGGGAAAACACACAGGGGAGCATGCATGTGGTTTCTTATAGCCGATGAGTAATATAGGGTGTGCATGGGTGGGAATTGTTCAAAGATTGGGGAAGCCCACACGTTACCTGTCTTTTTATACGGGTTTGTGTCCTCCAAAGTGCATAGGGAATTCCCTAGCAAAACCACTTAAGGGTCACTAATCACGTACTTTCCCAGCAATGGAACAACTCATTTCTTTAGGCTTTCAGACTCATTAAGGCAGAATATACAATCTCGAAACACGTGGGAGCAGAATGCTTTTTCTTCCCATATTTTCAGGAAATTTTGGACTAAAAAGCACTGCAAAAAATCCCTTGATCGTAACACATTTAGGTAACAGTTTCCTCCTAAAAAAAAAAAAAAAAAAAAAAAAATTGGTCGAAAAAAAAATAAAGGCAAGACACAGGGTGGTCGACGGCCGACAGTCCAGCTTTCCCCCAGTCAGATTTATTAAAAAAATTTCGACAAGTTGGGACTAGACCCTTCGTGTTCTTGCTTTGTAGCTCAGTTCACTAAGACCTGCGTTACGTGAACAACTGATTCGGGACAATGCTAAAATGGTGGCTATACCTATATAACTCAACATAGTCAGGTATGTTAACCTGCTCACCCCTATATTGTTTTATTACCTAAGTTTCCCGTTCCCCAAAACAAGTTTGTCAACCTACCTATGTAAGAGGCTGATCGGTCAACATTGGGTACCTATATAGGTACCTACAACTTGGGTGCCTGACCTTGGGTACAACTAATTTTAAATGAGTTTTATAATTTTTCTGCTAAAATTAAATTCATTATCTGTTTATGTTCAACAAGACCATTTCAAGAATTATCCATCAGCTGGCAGCACTACCAAATACCAGCTCCCCACGATGGGGACCTACAGTTTTAGGTGGGTTCCGAACCACCCCAGCCTTGATATTCATTTCCCTTGACTTGCTGAACATATCAGAGGTGAATGCCGCATGCCGATCGGAAAATTTTTAGCAAGGTCGAGATCGAACCGGTGTGTATTCCTCTTAAACTGGATTTCACCACTTTAACGTGAAGACTATCGTGTACACGATAAAATGTTAACGGCTTTCACCATGCACCGTTACCGTTTCGTTAGCTTTCGAGTGGATTTTCCGTGCGTTAGCGAAAACGATAATTTTCATACCTGCGACTCATTTGGTGTAGTCTAATGTAGTCTAATCAACATTTTAACTTCTTTCTCCGAAAAAATAGGGGGTTTTTCACGTTTATTTCCACTTTTAGATTGAAATTGTTGAAATAAATTTGACGTAAACAAAGCAGGCGAATTCTATTGACACAACAAAACCTAACGAGAGGATGTCTGCTTTTTCGAATCGATAGCTATTCGAACGTTAAAAGGCACTATCGTGAGGTGGTGAAATTCAGCCTTAAAGCCAGCTCTAGACCACCTGGCTATATAACAAGGTTCTGTGTAAGGTAGGTGTATAAAACCTTATATCCTCCTTTTTGGGGCAAACGGGATGCGTGAGTTTGGTCCGCCCCTTCCTGTTCTAATTGGCCATAATAGTTTCAAAATTGCAGGTTGTTGACTAAAATTGAACTGGCCAAATGAAAATTAGTAACTAAAGATAATTAAGGCACAGGGCGACCTAGAGCCTGTATTTTCTCGTCACCTTGCTAAGGTCGAATCAGAATCATTATTTTTAATAAATCCAACCAATATGATATCTCGATAGATACCGGTACATGCGCCACCATCGTAACTGTCGCAACTATCGATCGATAATATCGAAAGTTTATGGTTTCCATATGGTAATCGCAGTGTTAATGGTATCGTCGCACCTAAAATGGTGTTGCATTGGATTGTTTGCTTATATAAACATTATTAAAATAGCTTGAACACATACCGGAGATAACTATAGTTCCTTTCGGGAGTGCTCCCCATGGCTATACAACACACACCAGGGATTGAGCTGAATAAATTCTCCCAGGGAGTGATGATGGCCATGCTGTGGAAAAACTGCAGAGGGATTGGTTTGTTCGGGAGTGATCAGCTATGTGATGATCACCACAGGGACATAGGTGGCTGCATGGGGACGGTACAATACATCTTATAGCGAGCTGTGCCATGGGTTGCTCTTATACATTATAAGACAATTGTCCAAGGATGGGAACAAACTATTATTTTGCCCCTATAGTTGGTATTGTAGCTATAGTAAGTGTGTAGTACCGAAGTAGTTTTTGCACATCGCCTCTGTGGCTCCGCCCCGATGACTCAGCAAACTCTGGAGGAAAAATAGCAACAAGATGAGAAGGTTCAGGGCAAAGTCCAGTGATTCAGTCCGCAAACTACAGGTGAGGTAGGTAGGTATAGGCCTCTCAGGTAGGTAGGTACACCTAACTTGCTCCTAGAGTGTCCTATACATATAGTGTGGGCCCACACATAATATGTAGGATTATAAGAAGGTAGGTAGCACTACCCCATCTTCTTACAGTGCCGCCCCTCATCCCTTATGCACGGCCGCTTAGGGCTCAGCGATTTTAGCGTGACTCTAACTTGACATGTAAAATCTCTGTAGTGACCCCCATTAACTCCTATTGTGCCTACTTACTTACTAAAATTTTGAAAGTAATCTTTGGGTAGGAAAAATTAACAGCCCCCTGGAGAATTCGTAGTAGAATTTTGAAAAAAAAAAAAGAAATATATAAAATGGTTTTTTTTACTATTTTCTGGCAGCAGTGGCAGCTAACCAGGCCTTAAGTATAAGTAAGTACCTTTATAAGCTTCATGTAAATTAAGGTAGGCTCGTCAAACCCAGCCTTTAAAATAACAATTTAACATAAAAAGCAGGCACTAGCGAACATGGCTGTATAAAACTGGACCTGGTACCACCTGTAAGTACCTACCTAGCCCATAAGACTATTTTCCATATGTTCTGATAATTTTAAGATGGAGAGTGAATAATTAAGGTACATGCAGGTACACTATGAGATGAAACGAGTCATTATGAAAAATTCCCATATAATTATTCATTTAGTAGGAACGAGAATTTAACAAAAACCAAACCGGTTGTTAGTTTACCAATTTACCTGACTATTTTTCCTTGCATGCTACTTGTCGCACGCGTAGGTATATGGTGCCTGGTACCTTAAAAAATCTTCTTGGTCCTAGTGGGATACAGGGTGGCAGGTTTCGTGAGCTCTGTTACACAAGGGGATGGTTTGGTCACTATCACCCCCACGGTCCAGTTTTTCCCCAGCCAGGAACCCATCGGGGGTTGGTCAAGATTCACTAAAGGAAAAATTTGGGCAAGTCCGGATTAGACCCTGGGTCCTCTTCATGCAGGATCCCATTGTGCCTCGCCGCATTACCTACCTACCCTACTGCAGGAGCCTGGCCCAAGCTCATCATTTTGACTAGAGGCTGCTGCATGATACCAGCAGACTGTGGTATAGTTTGATACACAGAGAACGTGAGCGGGAGTTTGCTCCCATGTCCCACACCCCCTGCAGGTGGCTGCCTCAGCTATGACCATCCTGTCAAGGGGTTTGTTAAAGCTGTGGCCCGTGATGGCTTCAACTATACGTTTTAGTTGTATCCTGGAGAGTGCCAGTGCCTCTCTCCGGGAAGACCAAGAGAAGGCCGGCCTTTTCCTCTTGAGGTAGATCCTGAGAGGTCTGCGAGTTCGAATCAATATTTTCTGCTTATGGCTTTTCTGGCTGTATAGACTTCGGCCCACTGTTGGAGTTACGCTCACACCGTATAATAGTGGGTCAGATCTTTCCGATTTTCCGCCTAGAAAATAATAATAGTGTTGAAGAACTGCGCTCGGCGGCTAGCAAAAAATTCGAAATTACCCACTCGCAAATTACCTTTGGCAATGGCAATGAGCCTGATGCGATGAATGACGCCTCGCCGAGCATCCATTTTTTGCTCAGCTAGTATCAGGCTAGTATTACGCATACCTATCTCGATAGAGACCGGTACTTGCACCACCATCTTGTCATGCACAGTTATCGATCGATACTATCGAACGTTTACTCTATGGTTTCCATGGTAACCGCTGTGTTTCTCTATGCAGTGGTCCCCAAACTGTGCTCCGCGGTGCCCAGGGGCACTGGGGGTTTCGTGAAAATTTTTACATCAATTAAATAAATGACAATCCACTATAAATAATAGTTCTTAAATCGCAACTCAAAATTCAAAAATTTAAGACAGCTTTTTTATGCTGTTTTTCTGTCAATAAGGAGAGGAACGATTTCAAGGTTCTTGAGTTGAAGACCCGTCCTGTGTACAATCGAAACCTGTATGCGATATTTTCCACGAAGCAAATCTAGAACTTTCATCAAACGAAGGAAGAAGGTTCCAGCTTCGCTGCGTTTCGGTCAGAGGTCGAAGAGTCCTACCTCTCGCTATTGTAACTCCTTTCCCAACCACTAGCTTGTGGTTTTTAAAGTGCGCAAATACAAATCCAAGTACAAAAATTGCCTTGATGGCGTGGGAGATGTTCGGCTTCAATCTCACCAATTCAGTCAAATTTCTTGGGCATGAAAAGAAACAAACCCATCCAAGCCGTCAGTGGCAGCTCCAGGGGGGATGTGCATGGCCGTGCCCCCCCCCCCCCCTCCCCAAAGCCCGAAAGAGGGGCCCCCAACAATTGGTGAAAATAATAATTGTTAAAAATTCCTTTCATAAAATAAGGAGATTTTATGGAGATGAATTTAATTTTCTTCTCGCTCGCTTCGCTCGCTCGAGTATTTCTAGTGTTTGGGACATTTCCTCCACGTCCTACCTCGCAAGCCAGACCCCTCTCAGTTAAGGATGAGGAGTTTTCAAATTATAGTAACAAATAATAGGGGCCTCTATTCCAGGGGCGTCATTTGGCCCTCTTGGGGGGGGGGGGGGGCACTTGCCCTCCCCCAAGAGGGCTGTTGCCCCCCCCCCCCCCAGAACGAATTAAAAAATTAAATTTTCAGTGAAAAACATAAAAAAAATAAATAATAATAATAATAATTAGGATGATTTACCTACCTACCAATGAGTTACATCCAGTAGAGACCATGGATGGTATTTTGAAGGGAAAACTCGGCCGACTATTGTATACGTAGGTCGATTGCATGTGGAAAAGCCGTTACGTTTAGGCAAAAAATTACGTTAAACCGGGTTTAACGTAATGCATACAGTGCTGGATTAACCATTAAACTAACTAAGCTACAGCTTGGGGCCTATATCCGCTCTGAAGGGGCCTACAAAAATTTCCAACGTAATAAATAATTAGTGAATTTAAAGTTCTTTCTGAAAAATATGGAGATTTTACAGAGAATATAGTGAAATTTTCGGCTCTCTCGCTTCGCTCGCTCGCAAGCTGATTGCTCTCCTGTGTTTTCGCACAGTTAAAGTCAGTTTTTACCGAGCAATAATTGGAATTTAACTGGGGTTTAACGTTAACCGAGTATGGTGGGACGCACCCTAAGTATAGTCACTTACTTGCCCCCCCCCCCCCATGAAAAACTGAAATGACGCCCCCCTGCTCTATTCGCATCATGGCCACCTCCAGGGGGAGTTGCAAGAGCCGCCCCTGCAAGCCGTAAGTTACTTCAACATTTTAATAAATGCGAGTTCTGTCGTAAGAAGTGTTTTCATTGTTAGTAGAATAGAGAGAGGAGGGAGTTTGGGAGAGTCTGGGAGATATAGAGCCAATTTGGTGATTAACCGTGGGGGCTCCGCGAAAAATCTACTGGCTGTTTGGTGCTCCGCGGTGCAAAAAGTTTGCGGACCACTGCATGGTATCGTCGTACCTGTTTACTGTTTGGTTACTGAACTAAACATTGCCCAGCACGCGGCACCACCGCGGTTACTTCAAGATGGCCGCTTGTGGTGGTGGTTCGAAGTTCGAAGCCTTACTTTATCTCTGGTTCGAAGTACTAGTGTCAATCGAGATATCGTAGCACGGTGGAGAGACTGCGTTCAGTAGGAAATACCCACTACAACACACAGACTGGAAAAGCTACTTCTTTATGCGAGAAAGTCAAAAGCGACCATTGTCGCGCCATTTTTGTTTTTATCGACTTGATGCAAGCATAGGTACTATAATGACCCTGCCCTGCCTAGCTATCTAGCCTAGACTAGGTACCTACAGGTATATCTAGCTATTACTTACGCAATTTTGACCTTGTCTACCCGAACTTTAGGCACATTAATAATTAATTGTGGTCCATTAGAACAGAGCAGCAGGTGTAGTTCATTATTTGTGATGGGCACTGCTCTCTACAAACATGTATTGTACCGTCCCCAGCCACCGCAGCCCATGTGATGATGATCACATAGCTGATCACTCCCGACAAACCAATCCCTCTGCAGTTTTTCCACAGCATGGCCATCATCACTCCCTGCGAGAATTTATTCAGCTCAATCCCTGGTGTGTGTTGTATAGCCATGGGGAGCACCCCCGAGAGCAAGGAGCTATCTCAGCTATGGGGTTCCGAACCACCAGAATCAAGAAAATCGAAGAGAAAAAATCTTGACCCGGTAGAGTTCGAACACAGGAAGTATTTTCATCAGCCCGAACTGCCCGAAGTTTGACCACTATAGCTAGGCCATGGTCTTCCCCACCATAGGGGCTGTGAGTTGAGTCCTACTTAAATGTGACCAGTGTGACACAACAATACTAAAACTTACCAAACAATCTGTCACATGTGATGATCACATTCTTGTCTCTTGCTTCACCATGGCTTGATTATCACAGTATCAAAATATCACTTAAAATTTATCACTCTAACACAATAATTTTGACCCAAAACTACACTTCTCGGGGTTCGAAGTTAGTTCCCTGAGGGGAACCAGTACACGACTTAGTAAACTGTTTACTAAACACTGTTCAACACGCAAAGAAAGTGGCACAAGACTCGAGAAAAAGTTGCTCGGGCTCCGAACAGAACAACGCACCGATAGCTTGGGCACTGGGCACAGACTGGGCCACTGGTGCACCCAGCTACAATGCTACTCCCACCACCACCTCACTCCATGCAGATAAGAGTCACACTATGTCACTGTTCAGTCCGTTTGTTTACGTTTCTCAGTGACATATCCCCGAGAAACTGCTGGAAAATAATAAAGTAACAATTTGGCGCCAAAACCGCAAGAAATTTCGCCAAATTCAAATTTCTTACGTTATGAGACTACAGTGTATATAAGAGTGACACGAGTGACACTGTTCAGTCCGTATCATAGTGATATATCTCCGAAATAATTGCAGTGGAAGTTGCCGCAAAAATTCAAATATTCGTCGTATGAGAATGGGTCACGTTCCAGTAGGCACGTAGGGAAATAGGCGACCTCCGACCGATCACGTAGTCCTTGGATTTTAGGTGCTATCTCTCCGGGAACATCTTGATCTAGTGTGATTACTATCGGACTAGTGACAAGAGTTCGCGAGTTCAAACTCCACAGGGCTGAAATTTTTTCTTCTAGGATTTTCGTTTTCGATGGTTCGGAGCCCACCTTAAACTGTAGGTCCGTGACGCTTGACAATAGAGTTCATACAAGGATTCTATCACGAAGAAGGTACATTCTCATGGTTGTGGTCATTTCAAACCACCTTGAACTTAAACCTAAAGGACTTCAAACGTAAGTAGACTAACAATGGACGCGCGTATCAGAGTTTAACTGGCCATTGTATGCAGTATTCACAATGGCTGCATCTCAAATCAGTCGAAAATTCAAAGTAGTATTGCTATCACGTCCGTAACAGACATGGGAATGAATTATAATTATAAAGCAAAGAGATCCTACTACTGGTAGTAGGTGGAACCAGTTTTGCGATTACATTTGTGGGACATTCCCGATTTGTGGAGATTTCTGGAGAGCCCTAATCGGCACTTATCTGACAGTTGGGAGTATAACGATCTATATTATTAATAAACCGCTTATAGGGACATAGAAACTAGCGACAGTTACAGCTATCCGACGGATATATTTGAAACTACACTGAGGAGGCCCATCACCATGGTGACGGTTTATGCCAACGCCATAGCAACGAAAAACTTGAAAAAACTCTTGCCGACAGCAAATTTCCCCCCCAAAAAAACTGCAAAAGAATGGGCTGAGGCTTGAGCCTCGCAGTAGGTAGGCTGGAATCTCGCAGGCAGGCGCACAGCCACACAGGAACCTTGAGTCAGTGGACACCACACTTTCTCTGGAGGTACCATGGCCGGTTGCACCGTCAAGGCTCAGGTATAGCCGGTACAGCTCGGAGAGGGCGGTGCAATCGGGACTGTACTTCCCCCTCCGCAGTGGAAGTTATGCAATAGCAGGACCAAAGGACACTGAGCTCGAAACTCGTCTGATTGGCACTGGATGTAGGCCACACCGCTTCCTTGCGGAATCGCACACAGTAACGCTTCTAGAGCAGTAACTCTTGAAGACTAGAGCAGTAACGATTACTGTTGCAGGTGCAGTAACGCACCTAGACAATACTCCTAGACAGGGAACACTTCTAGAACAGTCAGGGAGGGGAGCCCTATAGTTTTGTGGTTCGAGCTCCAGCTGGCCAGGATTTTCCCTACTAAAGTTCCCCTCAAAGTTAGGTAGTGCGTTCAGAGCACAACTTCAACTGTAGGTCCCCATCAAAGTCAGTCTGGGACGCTTGACAACCACAGATTGACTTGACTTCATAGCAGAGATAACTAGTTGGTCTCTGGTCTCGGGAGTGCTCCCCATGGCTATACAACACACACCAGGGATTGAGCTGAATAAATTCTCGCAGGGAGTGATGATGGCCATGCTGTGGAAAAACTGCAGAGGGATTGGTTTGATCGGGAGTGATCAGCCATGTGATCATCACCACACGCGCTGAGGTGGCTGGGGACGGTACTATAACAGATGGAAACGGTTTTTAACACCTGTGCGTAAACTTATGCAACATGTGCCAACATCAAGGACATTATAAACAGATGAAATAAATCGATTTGTAGCTTAGGACAGTTGCGTGTTATTCGATTATGTCCACTCTCCCTTCACTATAGGGAACAGTTTAAGCCGAGAGGAGTGAGGGCATTGTCATATGGGCGAAAGGAACAAATGATGGTGAGTTAACGCGTTTAAATACTAAACGGCGCGCGACTATCTGTCCCCCCGTTACTTCCGGACATTCCATAAACTATGATAGATACCGGTACGTGCACCGCCACCTTGCCGCAATTATCGATCGATAATATCGAAACTTGTGGAGTTTCCATGGTAACCGCTGTGTTTCTCTATGGTATCGTCGCAGAAATGGTGTTTGTTTATTGAACAAGTGAGTGTTCCATTGGATTGTAGTATGGGTTTGTTTATAAACATTGCCCAGCACATGAAGCCACCTCACTTGCGATCTTTAATCTCAATCGAGATATCGCACCATAGACTGCGCGGAGTGTACAAGCGCTGAAGTTACTGCCATAACCGGCAAGATCAATCGGTGCAATTGCATAGTGGTCTGTAAACCAAATCATGCGGTACCTACATGGGGGCCATTTCTGGGTTCCACAGCCCTAACAATGTTCTAGGGAGTGTTCGAAGCAGATTTCCCAATTTCTCACTGGTTTCTTTTATTGCAACTGTTTTGCAAATGCTAATAGTATCGCATACCTCAAGAAAAGTGCTGTATCTCGAAAACCAGTAAAAAAAAATGGGAAATCTGCTTCGAACACTCCCTAGAACATTGTTAGGGCTAGGTACAGGCAAAATTTTGTGTCTTTCCAACCAAGGGTAAACCTTGAAAATGAATCGCCACTCGCAATGTTAATCTTATGGGCGGCAAAAAATGCACCGTCAGGTATAGCGGACCCTTAAAGTGGCAACTCAGGGATGGTGGGTACCCACTAACGGTACGTCCGGGGATGGCTGCCATAACGGCCGTCCGGAACGTGACCATTACTTCAGAGTATCTAACCGCAGAGGTCACTGGTCCATAACAGCCATAGTACTAAGAACACCATTTGCAATTGGTTACGGCAGACTCGCAACTAACGTCATATTATTGTACGGAACTGGATAACACTGTTAACAGCACGACCACCAATGACCGTGGCTGCCCTAAAAGCTAAACATAGTGTGCTATTTGAACGAAAAACAAATATGACACAATGTTTAGCTTTCACTGGAGAACGAATTCCTATATGGTGGTGCAATTACCGTATTAAATAAAGTATGCCATTATATTATTGAAAACAAACAACTCTTTTTGCGAACCTCGTTGTGACATTATGATTCATGACTCAACTGCTATTTAGGAGTATAGTTGACAGCCTCGACAGCCGAGTGGTCAAGATGGTCGCCTGAGAGCAGGATCACACAGGTTCGATCCCGATCCTATCGAAGTTGTTCTGATCGGCATTCACCTCTGATATGTTCAGCATGTCAAGTAAAGTGTATATCGAGGCTGTGGTGGTTCGAAACCCACCTAAAACTGTAGGTCCCTTGAGATGATCTAGTTGCTGGGCTTGTCCCCCCACCCCTCAACTAACTAGGACGGTTGCCCTATTCCCGTGAAAAAGTGAGAATCTCTGGGGAACGTTGTGGAAATGAAATCAGGTCTAGAAATACTATGGTACAACTGATGTCCTGAGTTCTACTTTCGGTAGCAGCAATTTTCTGTTGGTACCATAGACGTCACACCAAATATTGATTTGGCTTCATGCTGGATGCTGGATATGGGGCTGTAAGCACCACGAGTCGGAATATACATTTGTTATTTATTTACGTCTTTTCCGACCATTTTTTTAGGACACCGTTGGATATTTAGATGTTTTGACATATGTTGTGATTTTTGTCACTAATAAATTTTTACTCGATCGTAAAATCACAACTTACTCAACTGGGTTGTGAAGTTAAAAATACATTATATTTTAGAACACTTAACGAAAAAAAAAATAAAGGGTCCGACAACAGTCGCACTAAACTTTCTCGCCCCATGTGATTTTTTTTTTTTTTTTTTTTTGATTTTTTTGCGGGCGTAATTTTTAAGCAATCCAAAATCGGTTGAAAATGACCCAAGAGCATCTATCTGAGATCACTCCCACCAAGTTTCATGGCTGTCATTCTATTATTATTATTATTATTATATTATATTTTGCCAATTGGCTTAAATAAAGTACACTTCAAAAACAAAACAAAACAATATAGGTAATTACGCTTCTCCTTCCACGTTCCTTCTCTTTCTTTCCATTCTTCTCATCCACTGCACCCCATCTCCTGTCTCGGTCAGCATTTCGAGTACATCTTCAGCGATTAGATCTTCCTGGCACTCTCCTATCATATGTGATAAAGTCTCTGGTGCCTGACCGCACAGCCTGCACAACCTTCTTTCTTCATCTTCCCAATATTTATTTGATTTTTCCGCGCATCCACACCGATACCGAGCAATTATTTTCTGGCTGCCTCCTCGCCCCCTCTCCATCAAATACTTTGGCCTTTCTTCTGTCACCAGCTTCTTATACAGTGGGTTGTATCTTGTCTTCTCCAATGCCTCTCGGTCTTCCCTTCTTTGCACCTCCCTATCCTTCTCGGTCAGCTCGTAGCTCCACCTTAGGTCCCTTTCTCGCGCTCTCTCCTTCAGCTCCTCCTCCGTCGTGCCGCATCTCTCCAAGTATCTTTTCCTTTTCTCATCCCATTTTCTTCCCCCTCCTCTTCTGTCTAGTTCTTTGTAGCATTCTCCTAGTATCTTTTTTTCCTGCTTTCCTCTCGCCTTCATTTCGAACATTACAGCTCTCCTCCCAGCTTCTATTCGTATCTTGTCCGTTTTTGTTTCTAATCGCACTATATAGTGCGGCGTACATCGGTCTAGCTCCAGCGCCCACCTCATGTACCTCGCCTGTATTGCCTCCACCTTTTCTGCTTCCTCCCATCCCCATACTTCCGCACCATACAGCATCACGCTCTCCACCAACTGTTTGAACAATTTTTCTTTCCTTCCAAAGTCGTCGTCGAACCACCTTTTTCCCATCCCCCACGTTCTTTTCATTGCCACCACTGCTTTCCTTATTCTGTCTCTCAGATGAGCTTCTGGTCCATTGCTCCGCTGGAAGATGTACCCCAAATACTTAAATTCTTGTACTTCTTCGATTTCTCCGTCTCCCCACTTCCACACTTTCTTTTCCTTCTTCCCTCTTCCTCTCTTGAATGTCAATATCTTCGTCTTGCTTACACTCAGCTCTAGTTTTTTTTTTTTTTTTTTTTTTTTTTTTTTTTTTTTTTTTTTCTTTTTCGCCCATTTTTCCATTGCTTTAATCATTTCCGTCATTTCCCCTTCTTCTGTGGCCACCAGTGCGATGTCATCCGCGTACGCGAGACTCCATACCTTTCTTCTCCCTATCACCACACCTCCCGATCCTCTTTGTAACGCTTTAGAATTGACATACTGTCCCAGTTGGCTGCTAGTGTAGCACCAAAAGGAGAACTGAGAATAAAACTGTTGGGAGCTAACGTAGCGAACGAGAATAAAACTATCTACCTTTACGTTGGAAGTTAATGTAAAAAGGGGAAAAGATTACGTTACGTTCGAGAGATAATTTAGAAAGACCACACACACAGCACCACCACGCTGCTCTCCTACCGAAGGAAGAAAAACCACTCTAGAAAATATTAAGGGTAAACACACTGTACTGAGAATTTTCGTTATTAAAGAATTAAAGATCTAAAGAAATAAAATGAGTGATTGTTCCACCTGCCTAGCGATGCTCAGCGTGTCCGAAGACACCTGCCTGGAGAGAGGAGAAGCGAGAGCAGACATGGGGGCTGGCGGTACACAATGATTAAGTAGAGATGGGAGTTGCACTTATTGGAGCTCAAAGTCGGAGAGGCTAGGTCGAAGATTCTTTTAAATACCACGGTCACAACATCGTGACCTCCTTCTATCTTGTGGGTAGTACTTATATACAAGAAAAGTAAACTTTATACGTTTGGGAACGAGAGCTTTAAAGTTTTAATTACACTTTTAGTATCACGGGATAAATGAGAAAACTGAGCGCCAGAATAGGAACGCTATCCAACACTATCCTATAGACCGTCAGCCTATTCACTGTACGGTTATTCGGACACTTGTGCCTAGCACTGTATAAGTTACAATTTTGAGGACCTACCTACTATTATTATTAAAGCTGAAAGAGAGAGAAATTAGTGTAAAAATATACTAGGTAACATACCGGTTTAGGGTAAATACCCTTATAAAAATGAAGTGGGACGTTGCATCTCTGGGTGAAGATAATTCAAACGATGAGGGGGAAGAACAGGGGCAGACTCAGGACACTCTTCACAGTTGGGGCAGGTTGACTCCTTCAGGGGGACATCTCGGTTTTGGCTCACATTACAGTTGGGGGAAAAGAATTTTGCATGGCGACGATCACTGGTTTATAAACTGGTTGGCATTTTATCTGGTTGGCATTTTATCTCCTTCGCCCCACAGCCGAAGCTGTCGGGGCCCTCAGCACCCCTTCTCTTGTTCCCTCCTTAGCCAGCCATTGTGGGAAGGCTTACGGCTATGGAAAAATGGCTTACGTTTTGAGAGACACGTTTTATTCTCCGAAGAGATCTGAAAGATTCCAAATTTGAATTAACAAGATGTTATAATTGTCTTATTTATTCGCTGCTTTACTGTTAAAAGAGTTTCTGCTGCTTTCCAAGAGGATTTGAGTATGAGAACTTAGAGTTTTAGATAGGTGAAGGTTTGTTATAGGGAAATTAACATGGGCAGATTTAAAGACTTGGAAAAAGGTACAATTTGTGCAGCATAGTGCTTTAAAACATTTTAGACGGAAAGATAATAGGTTCATACCTGGCTTGAATGCAGAATTTCGGATTAATTCTCCAGGATTCCACTGATAATTTGAAATAAAAACGAGAGTGACGCTTAGACGACTGAGTCCTCAGAATGGCTGATCTGAAGAGAGCGACAACAGCTGGACTACGCTATACCTCGTGGCGTATAAACTTTTTGACTATTTATTGAACTGGTAATTAAAGATATTAATTTTTTAGCAACTTCTAAAAATATTTCATAAATTTAGAACACAGA
Organism: Mesopsocus fuscifrons; assembly: GCA_950004255.1. Lineage (NCBI taxonomy): Eukaryota > Metazoa > Arthropoda > Insecta > Psocodea > Mesopsocidae > Mesopsocus > Mesopsocus fuscifrons. The sequence goes on from OX465380.1 coordinate 16,241,198, forward strand.
TTTATTTCGAAAAACCTCTTAATTATTTTATTATTCGATTTATAAATATTTAAAAGTCTCTTGATTTGTGTTTTGGCGACAAAGGAATTATGAGTTGGCTAACCTGACTGAAACAACATGGCCAACTAGAAGATAAACAATCTGACGGTAATCCTATTTTTATTTATTTTAATTAATAGTAAATAACCAACAGCCGTGGTAAGCACTGCTGTAGATAAACAGTAACGGGAAAATTACCGTTACATCTTCTTTCTAGATATTCATCAAGGTCTGACGTGTATATTGCAAATAACGTTGAGCTCAGCGGGCACCCCTGCCTCACTCCTTTTCCCGTCCAGAATCTCTTCGATGTCCCTCCCGGCACTTTCACTCTGCTGCAGGTCTCTCGGTATACTTCTTGTACCCTCTCTATTATTTCTTTCTTTACTCCTTTTTTTTGCATTGCCCTCCATAGCTCTTCTCTATCTATCAGATCGAATGCGGCCTTGAAATCTGCAAACAGGGTCACTAGCTTTCCCCCCTGTTTTTCCATCTCCTTCTCCGCCATAAAATTCAGAACAAATATATTGTCCATAGTGCCCCTTCCTCTTCTAAAGCCTGCCTGGCTGTCCGGTAAAAATTTCTCTGCCTCTTTTACTAGCCTCTCATTCACAATCATTGCGTAGATTTTATATGCCGTGTCTAGCAAAGACACTCCTCTGTAATTTGTAACCTGGTCTTTCTCACCTCTCTTCCATATTGGGCTTATCAGAGCTTCCCTCCATCTTTGTGGCATTCTCTCTCCCCTCCAAATCCTCTTTATCACGTCCTTCAATTTTTCCAGCACTGGTCCTTCCGCATATTTCCATGCTTCATTTGGGATCTCATCTTCCCCCGGCGCTTTCCTTCTTTTCAACTTTTTAATCTGTTCTTCTATTTCTATTTCTGTTACCTCTGTTCTTTCTTCCAATTCTAGGTCCATTTTCTCGCCATCCTCTTGTTTCTCCTCCGTCCCGCCCAAGAGCCCCTTGAAATGTTGTAACCACTTTTCTTCTTCTATACTCGTGTCTATCGTTCCTCTGCCCTTTCTGCCACCATTAATGAACTTCCACACATCTGCCTCATTCCTCAGCTCTCCCGCTTTCTCCATTAGTTCATTCCTTTTCTTTTCCTTCTTCTCATCTCTCAAGTTTTTGTACTGCTTTCTCACTTCTCTGTATTCTTGAATGTCCGCCTTCCCCTTCTTAGCGTTCCGTAGCACCTTTCTCACTTCCTTCCGTTTTGCTTTGCACTCCCCGTCCCACCAGCTCTCATCGTTCCTCTCTCCCTCCCTAATTGTTATCTCTTTCCGTGTTGCTGCCTTTTTTACCGCTTCCACTAATTCATTCACCTCATCGCTTATTCCTTCCGCCTCCAATATTGCGCTCGTTGTCTTGTCTTTGTAGCTCGCTATCGCCTCTTCTGTCCACACGTATATCATCCTTTTCTTTTGGTCCTTGCACTTCACACCAACCTTTCTGCAGTCCAACGTCACTTCCAGTGGCAGATGATCAGAATCTGGCATATCTCCTACCGTGAAAGCTTCTACTCTCTCCCATGCCGCCTCATTAACAACTGCATAGTCTATTACGCTGTGGCCGTTTTGCCCAATGTAGGTCAGCTCCCCCTCTTCGTCCCCTCTCATGTTTCCGTTCAAGATGCACCACGCTCGATTGTCACATTCCTCGACCATCCTCCTTCCTTTTGTATTAACGTGCTTGTCTTTAGAACTCCTTCTATTCACTTTTTCTTCCTCATCTTCTTGCGGTAAGCTCCCCAACTCTCCAATTCTCGCGTTAAAGTCTCCACCGATCAGCACATAGCCTTCTTCCGGCTCTTCTACCCTTTCTGTTATTGACTCCCATATAGATTTTTCTTCACTCTGGCTATATATGGTAAATATACTCCACCAGCCACCTCCCATGCGCACTTTTCTCTCTTGTATATCCGGCGTGACGATTCTTCTGTCCTCATTTTCTTCTATTTCGTCCCTCACTCCCGTTATTATTCCTCCTTTGGCTCTCCCTTTCTTATTCATCCTAATGGCTGGTGAAATTCTCCATTTCCAGCCTTTCATTAACTTTCTTTTTACAGTCTCCCACTGTTTATCTTCAACCCAGGTTTCTGTCAGTCCCACTATATCAAATTCCTCCAAGTAGTCAAAAAATTCCTTGCTTTTGTTTGTAATTCCTGCTACGTTCCAAAATCCTATTCTAATTTTCTTGATTTTACTTTCCTTCTTATCCCTGTTCTCCGGTAATTGCTAATTTGGTTTCGTCTCCCTCCAGTTTTTCGTCACTCCATCCACCGTTATTTTTTGGTAGCCTACTTTCACATTCTTCCCTTTGCTCTTCTCTTCTTTCGCCGTTTCTCTTAGCTTCTTTTGCACCTCCTGCTCCTTCCGCGTCAGATCATCATTTATGTACACCTTGGAGTTACCAAGCCTGCTCTTTCTCTTCATGATCTCTCTCTTCTCTTCCTGGCTGTCATTCTATTACTGTAGTCCCAAATGCGTTCCGACCATTCAAAAACGTGGTTTCTCATTCTCAACTCATTTTCGACTCTTTTTTGACTATAACGGCCGTAATTTTGAAGATAACATAATTCTGTTCGACAGATGTTTAAGTTACATGGTTCTACACACATTTACCAAATTTCATGACAATCGGTCAATAAATGTGAATGGCGCCGAAACGATCGAACTTTGGTCCAGAACGGCCGTAATTTTCAACCATTCAATTTTAGTTGAAATTGACCTCGAAGCATCTATTTGTCAACACACTTACCAATTTTCAGTGTTATAGATTGAAAAGTGTACCGTCGGCGCTTGTCCGACTAACCAAAAACACGATTTTTGAATTATTTTGGCGGTTTTTTGACAATAGCGGCCGCAATTTTTGACAAATCAAAAAATCCTTGAAAATGTGTCTCGGCAGTAATTTTAGACAGGTCCCTACCAAATTTCATCAAAATTGGATGAACGGTATAGGCGCTAGAGCACTGCACGGACTGACGGACTGACGGACTGACGGACTGACGGACGGACAGACTTTTTCCAGAAACCACTTTTTTGGACTCAGGGGACCCCCAGGATCATGGGAAACCCAAAATCTCAATTTCGAAATTTTGCACGAAAACAATACTTTCTCGCCATATATGGCTATTGAGAAAGTAACAATTGTGGTGCCTCGTCTTTTTAACTCTTTAACAATCCGAAGGTACATAGCACAAATAGCTAAGTCACAAAAAGAAAATTCTCAGAGTAATTCAACAAAAATTTAATATCGAGTTTCAAACAGACATCTGCTTGAACCCAGGGCTCGTACTATAGGAAAAGTTGTATGAATGAGTCTTATCTGATACAGGGTGTGACGCAATAAATTCATCCTCGTCCTCAGCTTCAGCTTCAGCCTCGGCCTCCTGCACGTCCATCCTCTCATCCCCTCCTTCCACCCCCTCAGTCTGGTACTCTCTGTACAGGGGTGTGATGTGCTGCCCCGATCTGTAACGTACAAGATACGCACACATTTATTAAGATTGCGGTTTGTTTACATTTTTTAATGATTAATACACAACTATGAAATATAATGGGTCTTTTTAGCGTCAATCTATCAATTAATTTTAAATAAATTTTTTTTGAAAAAAAAAAAAAAACAGCTAAGTAAGTTGTTAATTTTTGACATTGAAGAGAGACATTATATTTCAGAAAATTTAAATGGCCAACAGTGACCCAAAAAAAAAAAACAGAAACCACGAATGTCATAAAAAATCAAGCAAAAAAATAAACAAAACTGGCCAGAGAAATTATTTTTAACACTTCATTTGTTTATGCACGACTTAATAGCTTGCTAGTTTAATGACGTTTGAAGGAGATCTCAAGATGAAATTTAATTAAGGTTGTAACTAATATTTAGCACATTCGACTGTTTCAAAGGTAGTTAGTAACAAATGCAATACAAAAGGTTATTTATTTACCTTTTGAGCACATACGGGTCGAAGGGAAAGAAGTCATCGGGCGTGGGTTTGTCGAGGAAGCAGCGACTGTTGTTCTCGATGATGGTGTAGCAGTAGGCCAGCTGATGGTCCCGCGCTACCGCTGCGAAGTTGTCCACCACTGCGCCAACACACATGCGCAGAGGGTTCAGAGAACACGTCACCATCTTACTCAGGTTCAGACTCTGAAGAAAAGCCAGCTCTGGAACAAGCAAAACAATACTTTCAGCGGTTCAGCATTTTTCGGGAAACTCATCAGCGTGGTCTATGCAAGCTTCAACTACTGTTTTTGATTTTAGTTCCTGACGCTGCCCCTAGGGGGGCAGCTGTTGGCGCCAAATTTGAATTCTGGTGTTTTCTCTTTTAAATTCCTAACTATACAGAAACATCACACTCTTTACAGTAAGATATCTCGATTTATACTACGATATCACACTGTACTTAGAACGGTTATTGCACCACTATTTGTAGGAATTCGATAGTATTTGTTCTCAAGTGAATGCTACGGCACTGAATGAGACTGATAACTGCACGACCGCCATTTGCCGTGGCTGCTCCAAAAGCTAAACACAGTGTGCCATATGAAAGTGAAACAAAAGGCTGCGAACAGGACACTATGTTTAGCTTTCACTGGAGAACGAATACTATCGAACGATAGAAAGGGTGGTTAGACCGGGTGCTGAGGGGGTCTGTTCCTGACGAAGGGGAGGAAAAGGTTTGAGCCCGTGGAGCGATGGGGAGGCTCTGGTAGTTTCAGGAAACCTGAGTCTTACTGTCCGCCGTTGGGGCTTTTGGGGGCTACAAATTTTTTAAATCGGGAAATTTTCGAAAAAATCTGACGAACGGGAGGACGAAAAATTTCCCCTTCAGAAGATAGGGGGCATGCCCCAGTATATAAAAACCAGGAAATAAGACACTTCGGTTGGGGCTTTCTACCCTTAAGACGCAATCCAAAATCGGTGGAGACCAGAAAAATCTGACGAACGGGAGGACGAAAAATTTCCCCTTCAGAAGATAGGGGGCATGCCCTAGTATAGAAAAATCAAAAAATAAGACACTTTGGTTGGGGCTTTCATCCCTTAAGACGGGGTTGAAAATTTCGAAAAATTCGTCAGGACGAACGAGGGGACGATAAATTTCACCTGTGAACGATAGGGGGCATACCCTAGTATATGAAAATCAAGAAATAAGGCACTTCGGTTGGGGCTTTCTACCCTTAAGACGCAATCCAAAATCGGTGGAGACCGGAAAAATCTGACGAACGGGAGGACGAAAAATTTCCCCTTCAGAAGATAGGGGGCACGCCCTAGTATAGAAAAATCAAAAAATAAGACACTTTGGTTGGGGCTTTCATCCCTTAAGACGGGGTTGAAAATTTCGAAAAATTCGTCAGGACGAACGAGGGGACGATAAATTTCACCTGTGAACGATAGGGGGCATACCCTAGTATATGAAAATCAAGAAATAAGGCACTTCGGTTGGGGCTTTCTACCCTTAAGACGCAATCCAAAATTTGGCAAGTACCTCAAATTGTGCCGAAAATCAGCCCAAGAGGTACCAACACCAATCAGAGTAAAAATTCACCGTTAAACTCCAAATCTTATAGTAAGACACCAAATTGGGGGGCTTCTGGGTCTTAAATCACCCCTCAAATTTTGAAATGGGCGAAAAGTTACCCCAGAACTTGCTTAGTAAGTATGATATTGAGTTTTTTCTTGTTGCTATGAATTTCTCTTAATATTATCTACAACTTTTGTCTTGTAAAGTTTTTCGTCTGAAGTAACCTTATCGCAGGGGGTGGAGGGAATGAGTCGGAAACAACTGAAAATGGTCTTATTCTACATTCTTAATGATTTTGCACTGCACTTGATGGATCAATATAAATTTAGGAATAAACCTATGGCTATCGGGCATACCGAAAGGAATTTCTTCAAATTTTGGTATTTTCATCTCTATAAACACTACTACTGTTCCGTAAATGGGATGAATCAGTGGTACGAAACGTAATAAAAGCGTCCAGAACGCTAACTTGACCGAAAATTACAACCCTGTACTCCCCTACCAGTCTACCGCTCTCTCCTTGAGCAGGGTGTGTGACCTTATACTACTCTCCAGGTCAGGAACATAGCCTAAACTGGCCCTTAAGGAGCAATAACAGGTGTCACTAATGCTCTTAACTATGCTCTTAAGAGCATTAAGTCTGACTCTAGCTTAGGAAAGCACTGAAAGGTTTCACCCAGGCTCTGGAAAGCAGTGACAGATCTTATTTCGGCTCCTGAGAGCACTGTCAGGTCTCCCTATGGCCTCGGAAATGTAGAGCAGGTCGCCTGCGAGGTACGTCTGGGCTCATCTTGGCTCTGGAGAGCCCTGTCAGGTTATACTGTGGCTCTGGAAAGCCATGCCTGGTGTTATTTTGGCTCTGGAGATTGATGAAACGTTGCACTGGGCCTCTGAAAAGCCATGCCAGGTCTCATTTCGGCTCTGGATATTGATGACACGTTGCACAGTGCCTCTGGAGAACCGTGACGAGTTTGATTTTGGCTCTGGAGAGCGATGAGTGCTTGCTCTGTGGCTCCGGAATGCTGTATCAGGTCTAACAGTGGCTTTGGAGACCTATAACAGGTTTTACTGTGGCTCTTGAGAGCACTGTCAGGCTGCAATGGGCCTATGGAAAGCAATGCCTGGTCTCAATTTGGCTCTAGAGGTCACTTCAAGGTCACTTACTTACTTTCCGGAGCCACAGTGCAACCACTCATCGCTCTCCAAAGCCAAAATGAAAGTTGTCACGGTTCTCCGTGGCTTTTCAGAGCCACAGTATAACCTGACAGGGCTCTCCAGAGCCAAGATGAGCCCAGACGTACCTCGCAGGCGACCTGCTCTACATTTCCGAGGCCATAGGGAGACCTGACAGTGCTCTCAGGAGCCGAAATAAGATCTGTCACTGCTTTCCAGAGCCTGGGTGAAACCTTTCAGTGCTTTCCTAAGCTAGAGTCAGACTTAATGCTCTTAAGAGCATTAGTTAAGAGCATTAGTGACACCTGTTATTGCTCCTTAAGGGCCAGTTTAGGCTATGTTCCTGACCTGGAGAGTAGTATAAGGTCACACACCTGCTCAAGGAGAAGCGGTAGACTGGTAGGGGAGTACAGGGTTGTAATTTTCGGTCAAGTTAGCGTTCTGGACGCTTTTATTACGTTTCGTACCACTGATTCATCCCATTTACGGAACAGTAGTAGTGTTTATAGAGATGAAAATACCAAAATTTGAAGAAATTCCTTTCGGTATGCCCGATAGCCATAGGTTTATTCCTAAATTTATATTGATCCATCAAGTGCAGTGCAAAATCATTAAGAATGTAGAATAAGACCATTTTCAGTTGTTTCCGACTCATTCCCTCCACCCCCTGCGATAAGGTTACTTCAGACGAAAAACTTTACAAGACAAAAGTTGTAGATAATATTAAGAGAAATTCATAGCAACAAGAAAAAACTCAATATCATACTTACTAAGCAAGTTCTGGGGTAACTTTTCGCCCATTTCAAAATTTGAGGGGTGATTTAAGACCCAGAAGCCCCCCAATTTGGTGTCTTACTATAAGATTTGGAGTTTAACGGTGAATTTTTACTCTGATTGGTGTTGGTACCTCTTGGGCTGATTTTCGGCACAATTTGAGGTACTTGCCAAATTTTGGATTGCGTCTTAAGGGTAGAAAGCCCCAACCGAAGTGCCTTATTTCTTGATTTTCATATACTAGGGTATGCCCCCTATCGTTCACAGGTGAAATTTATCGTCCCCTCGTTCGTCCTGACGAATTTTTCGAAATTTTCAACCCCGTCTTAAGGGATGAAAGCCCCAACCAAAGTGTCTTATTTTTTGATTTTTCTATACTAGGGCGTGCCCCCTATCTTCTGAAGGGGAAATTTTTCGTCCTCCCGTTCGTCAGATTTTTCCGGTCTCCACCGATTTTGGATTGCGTCTTAAGGGTAGAAAGCCCCAACCGAAGTGCCTTATTTCTTGATTTTCATATACTAGGGTATGCCCCCTATCGTTCACAGGTGAAATTTATCGTCCCCTCGTTCGTCCTGACGAATTTTTCGAAATTTTCAACCCCGTCTTAAGGGATGAAAGCCCCAACCAAAGTGTCTTATTTTTTGATTTTTCTATACTAGGGCATGCCCCCTATCTTCTGAAGGGGAAATTTTTCGTCCTCCCGTTCGTCAGATTTTTCTGGTCTCCACCGATTTTGGATTGCGTCTTAAGGGTAGAAAGCCCCAACCGAAGTGTCTTATTTCCTGGTTTTTATATACTGGGGCATGCCCCCTATCTTCTGAAGGGGAAATTTTTCGTCCTCCCGTTCGTCAGATTTTTTCGAAAATTTCCCGATTTAAAAAATTTGTAGCCCCCAAAAGCCCCAACGGCGGACAGTAAGACTCAGGTTTCCTGAAACTACCAGAGCCTCCCCATCGCTCCACGGGCTCAAACCTTTTCCTCCCCTTCGTCAGGAACAGACCCCCTCAGCCCCCGGTCTATGGTGCAATTACCAGTCTCGATCAAGTATCGATAGTGAAAGCTATCGCCTGTCAATGCTGCCCTGCATGTTATATCTAGACGTATCTAGTTTCTATATAGGACTTACTTCTTCTAGAGTCGACCAGGTCCTTGTGGCGGAAGGCAATGACATAGAAGATGGCCTGACACACAGCGTAGAAGACAGAGTGAGCCCGCAATTCTCTGTTTGGTCTGTCTATGCTGTCCTGGTTGTTGATGTATCGGTGTACCCACGTCGACATTTCACTTAGATAGGTCTTGAGAAACCTGTAAAAAGAGGACATTGGTTGTGAGTTTTTCCACAAAAAAGGCAAGTAAAGTCATTAGTTTATTCAAAAACCAAATGTTTCGCACCGGTTACGACGAAATAAACATTTGCTGCTTGTTTATGTTTTTTTCGACCATTATTTGGAAACTGCTGGATATTTAAATGTCCTGATCTAAGTCTTTTTAACGTCAGAAATCAACTGGCTATTAACCAGTCGTAAAATCACATCACATCACAATTTCTGACTTTCTTTACAGTGGTCTAGTAAACAAAAACAAGTACCTCTACCTATAAATCCGGCAGTTACTACAGGAAAGTGCCACGAAAAAAAGGCCACCAAACAGCATTGTACAGCTGAAATACATACCCTGTTGGTATATAGTTGGCCCGTGCTAGAAAACTAGCAATGTACCCAACAGCCATTTTTCGGACTACAGCAGGGACGGTTGGACTGAGAACTTTCTGCCAAAGAACGTTGAGGAAATTCTGGGCGAGCGCAGACTTCAGGCTTACGAAGTAGAACAAGAGAAATTGCACGTGATGACTCCCATATGCGCATAACAGGCATTTGTCTACTACCTGCAAAGACGAAAGGCACAATTGTGAGACACGTTGCAGAAGAATGAATGTTCTTCTCCTTTTTTTTTGTATGGAAATAAATTGGATATTTAAATGTTCTAAAATATAATATGCCTTTTTAACGGGTGTAAGGTGTCCGAAATTAACTGATCGTAATATCACCACACAGCCTGTTAATTTCGGCCGTTAAAAAGACATATTATATTTCAGAACATTTAAATATCCAATAGTTTCCTCATAAGGCCTTAACTTACCTCCAGAAGATCAGAAAACAGAGCTTTAGTGTCAATCCATCTGACATCGCCATTGCTGTGTTTACACACGTTGTCTATATACCGAAACATGCTTAGCATTCCACAGTCTAAAGCCTCAGCCACACTGTTCATCCCCATATCCTCCATAACAAACTGATCTTCCAGTGCTGGAGCCAGAATGTCTTCACGGGGTGCGTGGACGTCTAGGTTCAGTAGACGGTCCACGTATATAAGGAGAATTTCTCTTCTGTATGTAGGGAGGTAGTCGATTACTTTTAAAGTATTATACATGTAGGATTGTTGTTTGTGGGAGCTGACCGTGTGGTAGGGGAAATGCGTTTTGAGAGCTGTCACAAGCATGTCCGAGGTGCTGCAACAAAAACAAATTCATATCAAGACCGAACCCTATTTGTTTAGGTTTTTTCTGCACACTTTATGAGGACACTATTGGATATTTCAATATTCTGAAATAATATAATAATAAACATAATTCTGTCGGTCAACAGTCAACACACTGTACGTGTGGCAGCTGAAACACAGCATGAAACGAAAAAATGTCTTTTACCATTCTTTTACTATAAACAACTATTTTTTTATATTTTATTTAATGGACCCCCAGAGTCATGAGATGACCAAAATCTAGATTTCAAAATTTCGCGCCAAAATAGGTACATACTTCGTTGTAGTAAAAAAAGAAGAAAAAATTATACAAGGAATACTTACAGAGGTATCGTCTTGACAATAGATCGCAGTATAGTGTGAATATTGGCAAATTTAACTTCTTCAGCTTCACTGGGAGCTCCATCAACCCAATCCTGGGCTTCACAACTCGTGAACAACTTCACAAGTTGGTTTATCACATCTTTAGAGTGTTGAGGGTGGGCAGAGACCACGTTGTTGATGAAGTCCTGGTACACATGGACAACATGCGCAGACCTGTGAGTCCATCCTAATATCACAAGAGCTTGCACGAACAGTCTCAAGTCGTAGTCCAGCAAAGCAACACAGTTCTTCGCTTCTTCCAAAAGTTTTTTCAAGTCTGTGTCACTGATTTCAGAGTCCCGAATGGTGCAAACCAAGTTTTCATAGTCTTTCGAGCTCACTCTGTTCTTTTTGTCTAAAAATATCTTTCGGAAGTTGCTGGGTAGTTGAAACCGAACGCGGTGCGGCGAGGGCTTGTTCTCTCCCTTAATCTTCAGAATTGATAGAACGGATGTTCTTGTTGTTATAACCGACATGGCTACCTGCGAAAGATAAGGGTATGTAGAATGGCCTCCAGACTACAGGGACCTACAGCTTTGGGAGGGCCCCTAACCACCACAGCCTCGATATACCTACATTCTTTTAAATCTTAAATATCACAGGAACTATTGGACGCATACAAAAACTGCTTAGTGATTCGCAATCAGCATAGCACAGTTTACAAAATAATAATTACAGTGAAGATGGTTGAACTGTGATAGGCTTGAGACACGCGTATTGCGTAAAAAGGGGACAATACTTCGCATATGCTGTAACGTGGACTGACCTTGTTAACTTCCGAATAGCACAGTTAACAGCCACTACCCTATCCACCAGTTAACTCTATTAACAGACGGTGTGGGTATCAGCAGAATATTACACGGAAGCACTTACTACAGGTAAAAGTAAAAAAATTGTGAAACCTAACCTAAAATGGGCACGTGGTAGTTTACGAATTCTCGGTGAGTACCACTTACTTGCTTTGTAGCGCTGAAGAAAATTCAAAACCTAATGATTATTGTCCACAAGAGTGATAAATATGTGTGCGCAAAGCCTCCGATTCGCCACATTTTGAAAATTTTCGAGGAGAGTGAACCTCACTTGCTTTGCTCGGTTGGCTTTTTTTACATATCGAATTGTGATCGAATAGAATCGAAAGCCAATATCGATACATGGTACTCAAAATGGTTTCTTCAGATAGAAAATGGTAATCTTCAGATGCCTATTTTTAATTTTTTTATAATAAATTAATAATAGAAAAATATTTTTTAGAGTATTATTTTTGGTAATATTTGGTCTAAAAGTTAGGTAATTTACTTTTCGCGCGCTTTTCCTGGTTTGGTTAAATTTAAAAATGGCGGCCATCGTTGAAAGTGTGATGAGAGAAGATCTGAATATTTTGGTAAGTTCAGGATATTTTAGTAACGGTATTAAATTATTTTGACGAGTAGGAAGGGCAACTTTTTATAGGAAAGCATACTTGGTGTATCCCAAGAATTACCCTGTTTTGATTTGATTCCAATAGAAGTCAAGTTTTGATGTAACTGTCACAAAAAACCCCTGTGGCGCTGGCCCGTGGGGGCCCAAGGCTAGCAAGTACTTGCTATTTTGTGATTTGTAGGTCGTATCATCAAATCAAGAGGTACTGTATTCGCTTCAGAAGAATATTCACGCAACATGGATGAAGCAGCGAGAGGATAGACAGTATCACTGCAAAGTTCACATTTGCCCGAACTTGGCACTTGTTGATGACCAGATGCATCAGATACATTTCGACTTTATCGTGTTTGTTATTGAACCAAACTTGGTTGGTTGTTTAAACGAGGTAAGTCAGTACGTGTAGGTTGGCAGTACTATGGCACAGATGTGAGGGATATCTAATCCCGATTGGTCGAGATTTTTCCTTGCAAATCTTCTACCTGTACCCAGCTCCGTTGAGCACCTGGCCTTCACCTCCTTATATCGTGTATCTTATTTTCAGGTGGAGGCAAACCTGAATTATTTGGGAAAGCAGTTTAGTCGTCGCCAGATTTGCTTAGTTGCTGTAGGGGCAAACTACTCCACAGCGATCAAACCTGATGAGCTTTGGACTTTTGCTCAGGTCTATCATTTCAACCTCCTCATTGGTGGAATTCAGGTATGTCAGTTTCCCAGTCGCGTTCCTTCCTCACTACCAAATAGATTAGACTACAGAACTTCATAACACTGGTAATTGCACGACTGCCAATGGCGTGGCTGCTCTAAAGCTGAATGTTGTGTGCTGTTCGAACGACGAAGCAAAGGACTGCGAATAGGACACTATGTTTAGCTTGCACTGGAGAACGAGAGAGAAGTCGTGGTGCAATTACCGTAATAAATACAGTAAGTATGCCATAATTTTAAGTTAACAAGTAGTAAGTATAATTTCAAAACAAAAAGAACAGACAAACGCAAATAAAATTTCTAAAATACAACATTTATAAACTTCTATAAATCTTTTATTGCTTCTGTGAGTATTCGATGAAATTCAGGCTGAATTTCTCCACCTCACGATAGTGCCTTTTAACGTTTGAATAGCTATCGATTCGAAAAAGCAGACATCCTCTCGTTAGGTTTTGTTGTGTCAATAGAATTCGCCTGCTTTGTTTACGTCAAATTTATTTCAACAATTTCAATCTTAAAGTGGAAAAAAACCCTGAAAAAACCCCTATTTTTTCGGAGAAGGAAGTTAAAAATGTTGATTAGACTACATTAGACCACACCAAATGAGTCGCAGGTATGAAAATTATCGTTTTCGCTAACGCACGGAAAATCCACTCGAAAGCTAACGAAACGGTGCATGGTGAAAGCCGTTAACATTTTTTACCGATACGTTAGCGCTATCGTGTACACGATAGTCTTCACGTTAAAGTGGTGAAATCCAGCCTCAGTAAAAATCAAAGCAACGATAATGTTAACAAACTTTAAACTAATGTAAAGCGTATAGGTAGAAGCTCGTTCTTGTGTAGAGAGATTGCGAAATTGAAGAGAGCTACATCTCCAATTGAAACTGAACACAACTACCAAAACTACGATATATCGATCGATACTGGTACGTGCACTACCAATAGCGGCCATCTTGAAGTAACCATGGAAACAATAAACGTTTGATATTATCGATCGATAATTGTGACAAGATGGTGGTGCATGTACCGGTATTAATCGAGATATTTACTACCAAGACATTCCTATAAGGGTTGGATTTCACCAGCGGCCAAAGTCTACAATAGTGTCGCCATATAAGCTGACTATAACATGGCACCAACCCTTATTTCCGAAAGGAGTGGACTTTTAACTGCAAGATAAGGTCTTCGGCTAGTTTTTCTGGAAGATACATTTATCAACTTTATCTGCACAATAAGAAACTTGTGAAATCCACCCTTAATTAAGAAAACAAAACAGAAATGGAAATATTGAAGAGGTAGAAGAAAGATCTGGAAAGAGAGAAGATAATAAAACGATTCTAAATTTTTCTACGCTAACGACACCTATTTGTACTTGCTATAGAGCTAGATAATTAATAGATAATAGTTTTATGCAGGTGTGTCTGTACGAGATAATGAAAAATTATTTTCTACTGATCTATATCATCAAATAAACAAGATAATAAAAATCTCTGAAGGGGTGATCTGGTCGCAATCACGGCAGAAAGTCTAATTTCCCCTCCCTATCAGGGCCGGGCCGGGCAACATTCAGATGAATTTTGTTTTAAGGGTCCGCTATACCTGACGGTGCATTTTTTGCCGCCCATAAGATTAACATTGCGAGCGGCGATTCATTTTCAAGGTTTACCCTTGGTTGGAAAGACACAAAATTTTGCCTGTACCTAGCCCTAACAATGTTCTAGGGAGTGTTCGAAGCAGATTTCCCATTTTTACTTTACCTGTATACGAAGTATACGTAAGGTAAAGTATTGTATTCGTGCGGGCCAATTTTCGGCAAACCTCAACTTTGAACCGTCATTGCTCCCAAACCACAAAAGCGACTGAAACTTTCATAAACCTTTTGGAAACGTCCATTCCTTCGGAATGTGAAAATAATCTCACTTTTTTCCTCCAACGAAAAGTTTGCCCACAGGAATTTTTAGAAGAGGTCAGGTACTCCGTGTCAGTACGTATGTATGTATGTATGTGTGTGTGTATGTATGTATGTGTGTAGATAGCTAGCTAGCTAGCTAGCTCTGTATGTGGCATTGACCTGGACGGCACACTTTTCAACCGATTTTCTTCAAAATCGGTAGTGACCTTTCTAAAATTGGAAGAAATCAGAATCCGGAAGCCCAGTTTCCCCCCTTTAAAATTAAGGGGGGTTACCCCCCCAAAACTCCCCCAAAAAGTAGAAAAAAAATATTTGCTCGAAAATGGCTCTAACGATTTTGATTAAATTTTAGACAATTATAGAGCTATTAATTACGAATCCAATGATACCACCCGCTACCCCCGCATAACTCCCTGGAAGGGGGGAAGTCCCCCCTGGACCTGTAAAAGGGTGAAATCAGAGGATTCAGTGGTTTGTGGTATACGAGTAGTTCTGGATAGGACACGTGACAACCGCCATACTCGTCTCAAATGTTATATGGCATATCTCCAGCCCCCCCCCCCAGGGGGGGGGGGGGGATTTTGAGTGACTTTTAAAGTGCGGCTTATGGGGTCTCAAACTGTTCGGGGTAACGTTGTGAAGCAATTTTTTGTGTCAAAAAGTTTTTCTGAACGTATCTAAGCACCCCCCCCCCCCCTAAGGGGGGTAGATTTGAGTGGTTTGCGAAATATGGGTTGTGTGGGCTCAAAATGATCGGGACATCGTTCTGAGACAATTAATTTGGTCAAAATGATTTTTCGCCACCCCTCCCCCCCTTTTGGGGGGAGTTTTGGTTACTTTCCAAAGTACGTTGTGTGGGGTATCAAAATGCTCGGGGCAGCGTTCTGAGACAATTTATTTTTTAAAAAAGTTTTTCCGAGCTTCCCCAACCACCCCACCTCCTTTTAGGGGGTAGTTTTGGGTGGTTGCCGAAGTACGTCGTGTGGGGTCTCTAAGTACTCGGGGGAATATTTTGGGGCCATTCCTTTCGTCAAAAAGTTATTCCGTCTCCAATCATTTAACCAAGGGTTTATTTCTAGGAATCACGCAAATAAGCAGGTAAAGTTTTGTCCGACCGTGTCGTACCGCTTGTTTACTTTACCTGTATACGGAGTATACGTAAGGTAAAGTATTGTATTCGTGCGGGCCAATTTTCGGCAAACCTCAACTTTGAACCGTCATTGCTCCCAGACCTCAAAAGCCACTGAAACTTGCATATACATTTCGGAAACGTCCATTCCTTCGGAATATGAAAAACATCTCACTTTTTTCTTCCGACGAAAAGTTTGCCCACAGGAATTTTTAGAAGAGGTCACGTACTCCGTGTCAGTACGTATGTATGTATGTATGTATGTATGTAGCTAGCTAGCTAGCTAGCTATGTATGTGGCATTGACCTGGACGGCACACTTTTCAACCGATTTTCTTCAAAATCGGTAGTGACCTTTCTAAATTTGGAAGAAATCAGAATCCGGAAGCCCACTTTCCCCCCTTTAAAATTAAGGGGGGTTACCCCCCCAAAACTCCCCCAAAAAGTAGAAAAAAAATATTTGCTAAAAAATGGCTCTAACGATTTTGATCAAATTTTGGGCAATTATAGAACAAAAAATTACAAATCCAATGATACCACCCACTACCCCCGCATAACTCCCTGGAAGGGGGCAAGTCCCCCCTAGACCTGTAAAAGGGTGAAATCAGTGGATTCAGTGGTTTGTGGTATACGAGTAGTTCTGGATAGGACACATGACAACCGCCATACCCGTCACAAATGGTATATGGCTTATTTCGAGCCTCCCCCCCCCCCAATTTTGAGTGACTTTTAAAGTGCGGCTTATGGGGTCTCAAACTGTTCGGGGTAACGTTGTGAAGCAATTTTTTGCGTCAAAAAGTTTTTCTGAACGCATCCAAGCACCCCACCCCCTAAGGGGGGTAGATTTGAGTGGTTTGCGAAATATGGGTTGTGTGGGCTCAAAATGATCGGGAGATCGTTCTGAGGCAATATATTTGGTCAAAATGTTTTTTCGCCACCCCCCCCCCCCTTATGGGGGGAGTTTTGGTTACATTCCAAAGTACGTTGTATGGGGTATCAAAATGCTTGGGGAATTGTTCTGAGGCAATTTATTTTGTCAAAAAGTTTATCCGAGCTTCGACAACCACCCCACCTACTTTTAGGGGGTAGTTTTGGGTGGTTGCCGAAGTACGTCGTGTGGGGTGTCTAAGTACTCGGGGGAACATTCTGGTGCCATTTCTTGCGTCAAAAAGTTTTTCCGTCTCCAATCATTTAACCAAGGGTTTATTTCTAGGAATCACGCAAATAAGCAGGTAAAGTTTTGTCCGACCGTGTCGTACCGCTTGTTTTTACTGGTTTTCGAGATACAGCACTTTTCTTGAGGTATGCGATGCCAGCATTTGCAAAACAGTTGCAATAAATGAAACCAGTGAGAAATTGGGAAATCTGCTTCGAACACTCCCTAGAACATTGTTAGGGCTAGGTACAGGCAAAATATTGTGTCTTTCCAACCAAGGGTAAACCTTGAAAATGAATCGCCGCTCGCAATGTTAATCTTATGGGCGGCAAAAAATGCACCGTCAGGTATAGCGGACCCTTAACTGGTACTAGACCCTGGGTACTTTCGCTTCATACAGCTGAATCCAGCCTAACTGTTTCAGAGTCCAGAGAAAGCAGAACACTTAAGCAAGCGGATACTAAACTTAAGCGAGGCTTGCTGTGGAATTATCAACGGAATCCCATTGGTTGGAAACATTTGATACGTATTTCGCATCTGTCACCTGATTGGTTAGTAAAATTACTATGCAAATTTCTTTTGTTCTAGATGGATATTGTTTTCGATGCCTCGAACAAACGTAGTCGATACATTACACGATTCACACACGATTATAGGCAATGAGAGATATGGCACAATAGTTGCTTGAAACAGAAAATACATTTTTTGCTATTTGTTTACGTTTTACGCTACCATGTTTGAGGACACTGTTGGATATTTAAATGTTCTGAAATGTGATTTGTCTTTTGAACGCCAGAAATTAACTGGCCATGTTGTGATTTTTTATTGACAAAGATCACAAGATCATAAAATCACAACATCGCCATTTAATTTCGGAATTAAAAAGACATGTTATATTTCAGAACATTAAAATATCCAACAGTGTCCTCAAAAAACGGTCGCGTAAAACGTAAACAAATAGCAAATGTAGATTCCGTCTAAAGCGTTAGGTAAAGGTACTTACTCCTTAACTATTTATTGCTGCGTGTTTGTTTACAGGTTCAGGCTTAGAAGTCACCGAGATTTGGATGGAACTCTTTCGATATACCTCTGACTTCCTACCTAACCAAACAATTGCAAAATTGCTCTGTGGCATTTGTTTACTGTTCTGAAATTAACTGGCCATGTTTTAATTTTACGCTCGAGTAACTTTTATTGAGAAAAATCACTCAATCGTAAAATCACAACACAGTCAGTTAATTTCTAACATATTATGTTTCAGAACATTTAAATATCCAACAGTGTCACAAAAGAAATATTCAATGTTTGATTTGGTAGTGATTGAAACAGCTTCCACTGTCTCGATGTCTCAACTCAATCCTTCTTACGATGTCGTAGGAGCCGCCATTGCCAGTGCAGCACCAAGACATGCACCTCTACCCGAAACAAACTGCACTGGCTGAGTGTAGAGTTCCCGCACTTGCTGCTGCAGGACTGCGTTGCGCGTGAGAGCTGAGCCGCTGCCTACAATCCGCTCTATGTTGTGTTGAGCAAGCGTCTCCCCAGGTACCATGCTGCAAATATGGCATACTGTATTTAGTACAGTAATTGCACCGCCATTTTTACCTTTCGAAGGAATTCGTTCTCCAGCGAAAGCTAAACATAGTGTCCTATTCGCAGTCTTTTGTTTCCTAGTTCGAAAAGCACACTATGTTTAGCTTCTAGAGCAGGCATGGCCATTGGTGGCTGTGCAATTACCACTGTTTTCCTAGTTCCGATCTGCCACTATTATCCTAAGAAAACAGACACTTTATTTGAAAAAGAAACAGTGTTCTTGTCTTCTTAATAACAAACTCTGGAGTGTAGAAGCAAACAGTTGTTACTGGGCCATCTTACATAGTAAACGGTCTTTTTTCGTAAAGTGACCCTATCAGACCCTTTTCTTATACAAGAGGACCCTCTTCTTAGCCTATTATTTAAAAAGAAAGGAACACTGTTTCTTTCTCAAACCAAGTGCATGTCTTCTTAGGATAATATAGACGGACAGACAGGTCTGCGCTAAAGTTGGTTCCATCACCGCAGGTATTTTCCTATGTTTATGTTGAGGTTTTACTATTGTACTTTAAAGTTTTAGGGTTACCACACTATCGTGGTTTTTTTCCACTGCTGGATACTTAAATGATCTGAAATATAGTATGTCTTTTTACCGTCAGAAATTAACTAGCTTTGTTGTGATTTTACAGTCCAAAAAAGATGTGTTCAAAATTACTTGATCGTAAAATCACAACATGGTTACTTTCTGACGTTAAAAAGACATACATTATATACTTCAGATCATTTAAGTATCCAACAGTGCCCTTAAAAAATGGTCAGATAAAATGTAAACAAATGCAAATGTATGTTTTATATTTATAATAATAAAATTCTTACCTTTGTAGATTCTGTATGACTCCCTTGCACAGAGCTCTAAACACCTGGCCGAGGCCGAGATTGCCAGGGTCTAGATTCGACACGGAAGCATTTTGTTCAGGGGCGTGACGCTCCCCTAACAGGGTCGGAATTATTTCTAAAGTAGACGCTGCGTCGTCTCGACTTCCCAGCTCCACTAACTTCTCCCATACTTTGCCTGGAAAGGGTCAGTCAATATTTATTTGTTCTGAAATATAATATCTCTTTTTAACGTCATAAATTAACAGGCTATGTTAAGATTGTACGATAGGTTAATTTCGATTGTAAAATTGCAACATAGCCTGTTAATTTCGGTCGTTAAAAAGACATATTATTATATTTCAGAACATGCAAATATCCAAATTTTTTACCTTGTGGAACGCTGAACCCGAGCTGGAGCGTCCACTGCTGCAGAGTTCTGACGAAGGCCGCAAGCGCATTCCCGCCGTTGAGGGCTGCTGCCACCGCAAGGTAGCTATCGTCAAAATAGGGGATGAAATCTACTGCCTTATTCTGAGGCACTGGTTCAGGCTCAAACGACTTCTCCATCAAGTACGCCAGCTGAGCAGACGTAGAAATATTTAGAGCAGCTTCGTTTGGAGCGCTTAGAGTAGCGATCACTGAACACTGGAAATCTCCAAATGCTGCTCCAACTGGAGTGCCTTGTGGTATACCAAACCAGCTCTCCGGTAGAACGCCTGCAATGGTTTTCGGTTTAACTACGTCTGGCAACAGTTCCACGGGAAATCCTGCCTTCTTCAAAATTTCTCTGTTCCATGTGCCTTTCGTGGTGTTGAAGTACCCCCAGCTGGCTGCGTTTTGGGTAGACATTACCGGTTTCTCCATATTACAAAGCAGAGCCACTGCAAAGTCTTGAACTGTCCCTGAACAGTTATACTTCGTCAGTTTCTCTGGCCGGTTTTTGGCGAACCAAAATAGTGTAGAACATCCATACCCCGTGGAAGGTTTGATGTGGCTTTCGGGGTTGGGTAAGGAACCCAAAAAGGCTCCGTCACAGCGGGAGTCTTGCCATGTGTAAAGGTTTGATACCTGCCCACGGACGACCTCAAATTTGACGCCGGGGTTCGCGCCCCCCGTTTCAATACGTTCCCAGGCCGGGGTACCCACAGTATGCTGCCACAGGGTCACACCGTGCATTTGCCCACATATTCCTATAACTTTAATATGTCGCAGTACGTCTTTTGGCAAGCGGGACATGCAACTGTGCATAGCTGAGATGATTTTCGGGACATCTTGCTTGTTGCCCTCGGAGCCCTGGTCACTTGGCACGTTGGCCTGGGTATCTTTAGTCTGTTTTGCGACCAAGGCGTTGGTTTCTGGGTTAAAAACACAGACTTTTACCGACGTAGTGCCAATGTCGATTCCCAGTGCGTATTGATTGGGACTCATTATGAAGCAGGAAGACGGCAATTTCAACTGATGTTTTACCTGGATGACGCTGGGATTTTCAAATTAGGTAAGCGGTTGTTAAAATATAAGAGCAAGGCAAGTAATTAGTGTGTAAAACTTAAATTAAGATTGTAAAAGAGATTCTTTGATAAAAATAAAGTGATAACAAAACTCCCAAACAAAACAGACGAAGGAGTAAGAAATAACCATAGAGATGTACATCGGGATTTGAAAGGTAATTTCTCTTTATCGTGCTTATAATGAGATAAAAACAACGTAATTATTTAATTAATATATTAGTTATTTAATATTAAACATTTTTAAAATAAATTTACCGAAATATCTGTATTAACAATTTTATTTTTCAAATTTTCCGCCAGTTTTTGCTACAGTTCATGAGTGCATTTTCGTCAGCCATTTTGTTTTACTATTTGCTGTCCTCGATTTCCGTGCTCAAGTGGCGTCCGTCTCTGATAATTACTTAATTTTTGGCTTGTGCTGAAGTTATTTCTTAATTGAAAATGGTGGACAAAGTAGATATGAGCTTGGACGATATTATAAGGCAGTCGCACAAGGGTGGTGGTGGGGCTGGACGCAAGTTTGGAGGTCGGGGCCGAGGTCGTGGAGGGTCCCGCGGGCCACCCCGTGTTGCAGGGGGTGGAGTTTCACCCCTAAGGCCGCGAAGAAACGCTCCTAACCTCAGATCACAGTACACCCGAGCTGTAAGTATTGTCGGCTTTAATTGGGAAATAATCTGAGAGTAGGTAGGTACCTAGGTTATTAGGATTGCCCCACCATGAATCATCATGCCTAAGAAGGTAGGCAGTGGAGTGATCAAGCTCTTAGTAGTCTGTGTATTTAGTGTTGGCCACGTCTTAGATGGCCGTTCTGGCGAAGTATCGTAAGAGGGAGGGAGGGTCCCCGCCATGCCTGGATGGTTGTTTTTAGAGCCCAGTCACACCGGTTCGATCCAGTGCCGTCATTTTTTCCTCGTCGGCATTTACCTCAGAAACCTATCACTAGCCGGCATCAGAAAGCTTTATTTTCTTGATTTTTTTTCCAGTCTGGAGACATAGATGGACGGTGGGAGCACGACATGTACGACGGGGTAGCTGTACGTGGCCGAGGGTTGAGTGCCCCCTCCTTCAACAACGGAAAACTACTTGTATCCAACTTGGATTTCGGGGTCTCTGACTCCGACGTAACCGTACGTATGCCTATACTAGTCTACGCCCCACCGAATCATCGCAAAATGCTTCACATGCCTTGATCCTCCCTTTGAAGATCTCCCTAAAACGAAGAATGTTGGATCGATGCTGGGTGTATAAGAGAATCCAAAAAAGGATGTTGGAATTAAAGGAGGGACGAGGGCAATGGGTAAACAAAGAGCTTCTCACACAACTGGCTGGGACACTGAGTGACGCTCAACTTCACGAGTATTTACTAGTACCTAGAGGTTTCCAGATTGCGCAGCGTGCAGCGCGCGGTAACTTTGGGTAAGTAGGGTGCTACTTTTTGAAGAAACGTCAGCAGCAGAATGAATTGTGAAACTCTGTGTTTTGGTGTCGCAGATACTCAGCTAGGCCCTGACTCCTCTGCCCCATCAGCGCTCGTTCTCCTTCGTTTATTCCCAGTAGGTTTGCTTGCGAAATTCCGAAATTGAGGAAACGGGAAACGTCTGTCTGTCCGTCCTTCCGGTGCCTTAGAGGCCAGACCGTTCAACTAATTTTGATGAAGTTTGGTATGGACAATTGTCGAATGTTGTTTTTATTTACCATACCAGAAGTTATACTCAAAATAAAGGCGAATTTTTTTTTAGCGAAGACTAAATATCACTAAACCGGTCGTCCAAATATTGAAGTTAACCTTTTTTGCACGATATCAATTTTTCTTGTGGCTAAAATGATGGTTGTTCGTTTAACATGGAGGCAGGAACAGTCCTGGGATGCCGGGTCTGGAAGTATCGCGTTGCCTTTCCATTCCCTCATTACCGCAAGCACCGTGTCTAGCCTTTAGACCCCCCCCTCTACAACTACTGTTGGTTTGAAGTTAACGTCTTGCTTTGACAGGAACTGTTCTCCGAGTTTGGCCCTCTCAAAGCTGCGGCAATCCATTACGAGCGGTCGGGGCGGTCGCTTGGTGTCGCTGACGTGGTCTTCGAGCGTCGCGCGGACGCCCTCAAAGCACTTAAACAGTACAACGGAGTTCCTCTCGACGGGCGGCCCATGAAGATCCAGCTGGCGGACGAGGCGGCCGGCGGCGGTGGCGGAGGGTTCGGGGCGGGCGGCGGAGTGCGGGGACGAATACAACCTCGCCCGCAGAGGCAGGGTGGATTCTCACGGGGACGCGGAGGAGGTAAGTTAAGAAAGGGAACCAACTGTTTTACAGTCGACTCTCGATAAGCTGAAACTCCTTGCCTTGCTGAATATGAGGCTAACTGAGAGGCTTCTCACTTTCTCGTTAGCCAATATGGCGAGAAAGTATATAATATATATTTTTTTTAATGCAAAATTTCGAAATCGTGATTTTACATTTCCCATGTGTACCATATGATTGATGAAATGTCAGACCAAAAATAAATATCCACTAGTTTCCTTGGGTGCGGCAGTCTGATCTCCCCCAGCCGGTGAAAGCGAGGTGTCTGTCAGAGCTGGATAGGCTCAGGGTCGGGCAACATTCACATGAAAAATATCGACAAGTTGGGAATAGTTATTGGGTCGTCTTTCTTCACAGCCACTGCGTTAATTCGGCCGATATTGGAAAGTATGATCGAATGATTCTCGAACTTTTTTTTTTTTTACTAGGTACAGGTGGGCCGAGGGGAGGACGTTCTCGAGGACCGTCGCGTAGCCAGGTCACGGCTGAGGAGTTGGACGCCGAACTGGACGCGTGGAAAAAAAAGGAATAGAAGCGGGACAACTGCACCGCACCAGTGTTGTGCACATGCATTGTGCGGGACAACTGCACCGCACCAGTGTTGTGCACATGCATTGTGCGGGACAACTGCACCGCACCAGTGTTGTGCACATGCATTGTGCGGGACAACTGCACCGCACCAGTGTTGTGCACATGCATTACTTTTTACTTCGTAACAGGGAACCTTTAATTTTCCCGATATTTAAATGTAAATAACGATTTCAGATTTCAAACTTGAGTTCACTTGGCGTTATGAGTGCGGGGTAACAAATAAAGCCGTACCATTGATAGTACCTACAACTATTCCGTTTTTATTTCTTAGAATAGGTAACTTATATATGAACCTGATAATTACAATGCTTTGGGTACCTTGCAATTAGTAATATCGTAAGAAATAACTCGATCGATGGTAAAAAATACAACTATAGTCAAACCAAGATAACCTTGTACTTGTTGAAATCCCTCATGTCTAAGAAGGCATTCCTACACTTTGAGGAAGACACAATTTTCGGGTCTTCCAAAAACTAATTATAAACAAGCTAAGTACCTTGATCAATTGGGAAGGTTAGGTAGACGGTTCTTCAGGTCACTTTGCGAAAAAAAAGAGAGTTGAACTTGGTATGATGACCCTCAGAACCATACACTCTCAACTCTCTACTTAGCCTGTTTATTTGCTCATTGGTGTGGACGGATAGCCAAGGTTATTCCTACATTGGAGTTCGTACTGGGCTTGTGATGTGGCTACTCGTCGCTATTTACCTGACAACATAGATCAGTAGGTATGTGTTAGCCCTCAATGAGACTTCAGGAAAAGCAGCAGAAAACAAAAGAATAAAAAACAAAAACTATTTGTATTGCAACTCTCACACTCATATCAACACATTTACAATAGCAAGTGTACCTACCTACCGATAGGATGACCTACCTACCTAGTGAAACTTTGAAATCTTTCGGCCCTGGACCTATTTACTACCTACCTAGCTTGTCTCAATCATAATCAATCACGAAAATATAGGAATTTCTTCCAAGGACTATGAAAGATTATAGATAAAAAGGGAAAAACCCTACCTACCCTACCTACGTCATGGACCATCAAATAGTGGTGGGAGATGGTCACTGGTTCGATTTATGGCATACTGCATTTAGTACGGTTATTGCACCACCATTTCTATCATTCGAAGGAATTAGTTTTCCAGTGAAAGCTAAACATAGTGTCCTACTTGCAGTTTGTTTGTTTCGTTGCGTCATGCGAATAGCACACTATGTTTAGCTTTTAGAGCAGCCACAGCCATTGGCGGTCGTGCAATTACCACTAGAACCCGTTCCACACAGTACTTACCTACCTAATTATCCTTCAAGTAGAACAAAACTACTGGCTCGATGGCCACATTGACATCCAGATTCATATCTGCAACGATGTTTACTGTCGCTTCTCAATAACATGTCCTGTGGAAACTGATTTCCACAGATAAATGTTATAAGAAACGTCAATAAACAACCCTCTCTCTGTAGTCCTGCTCTATTTTCCAGATTTCTGTTCATAATATTTTTTCATAACTTTAGTCCCAGGAACAATAGTCTGGCTCAGTCCCGGCCTCTTTTTACCCTTCGCCAAAACAGTCGCTTCGTCCACAATATCATAACTTTCGCTATGCGGTGCTTGCCCGAACGTGTTCTCAGCAACTTCTTCCTGTTTCGGAGTCTGCAGGTCCGAGTCGTGTGCATATTTACAGTTATGTCCAAACCTACACTTCCTTTTCCGGTAGTTCCAGCATATCTTTTTTCCATTTACGGTCTTGACGTCGGTTGATATCATCTTGACGTGTTTCTCTAGTAGAGCTTTCTTGGCATTGTCCGCTTCGACGTATGGGTTAACGAAAACAGACTTATCGGGGAGTTTTTCTTTTAGATCACCGTCTAGGTTTGGTGTTGGGAGTTCAAACGGTCTGGGTAGCTTGGAAACTGGTGGTTCCTTTGGAGAGTCTTCACTGAAAATAAATAAACACTAAGTTTCGGCATCCTAGACAGGCCACTTTGTCAGGCTACGTAGAAGCTTCAACAAGGAAGATTTACACTCTGGATAATACTTACTTATCACTGTCCGAGTCAGAATCATCGGATCCGTAGGCAGCTAGCAGTCCAAGCATTTTTAAATCTTAAATTTTCAGCGTAGAATCGGAAATCTCAAAGCTACCATGTAAATAAATAAACAATAACGCTTAGTCAAAATGTTGGCTACATGAATTTCATAAAATTTCAGATAAAGAGTATTTAAAGCATAATAAATATTTTTGAATATAAAAAAGTTAAATATTATAATTTAAAATTATATATTTAATGGTTTTTAATTGAATTTTTGGTAATTAAAGTTTTTAGTTTATTCGAAATGTTGGCCAATCTGTTGATTGGCGTGAGAAATCAAAATGGCGCCTACTTTATAGATACGCTGATAGTAATTCCACAGTTTTCGGCAAAATTTGCGGGTTTTAGTGAATAAAATGCAAGTATTGGTTTATATTCTCTATTATATAGCTCAAAACTGCAATTTAGTACCCATGAAAATTAATTTAGTTCCCAGGAATAGATATTTCGGGGTATTTTTAACTCCAGTTGCTCAACGCTACGTTAGCTTGTATGATGGTTCTCCTATGAACCCGCATCTGGCTTATTTAGCATAAAGAAACATACGATACTTTCCAATTTGTGAATATATTGAGTCTTCCCTAGTGAGGGTTATGTTGGCTATGATATTTTAGTAAGAAAGATCCTTCCAGTGTGGTTGCGAAGTTCATCTTATGACATACGCTTTGCCCATCCCCTTCGGACATTCCTTGTGTTCAGTTGACCTAATCCAGTACGGACGGATGTGTAATCTTATCTTGTGTGTGGAATGGCCATGAAGCAAGAAGACCCAGGATGTGACCGTTGGGGGGGAAACTCGACTGTAGGGCGTGATTGTGACGAAATTTTTTTTTTTCCATTTAAGGCAATGGCCTCTTCAAAAGGGCCCGGTCTGTACGAGTTCCTGATCGAAGCTGAGCTGCAGCAATATTACTCGGGGTTCAAGAATGATTTGAAAGTTCAGAATGTGCCACAGCTGAAGTATGTGACTGATGAAGACCTTTTCTCCATCGGACTTACCAAGCCGGAGACCCGCCGCCTCAAAAAGTTTTTTCAAAGGCACTACCCTCAGAATTATCTGTTGAAGTTTAAAAAGGTAAGAAATTTTTTTTTGAAGAATTATCCGTCGTGCTCAGTTGGCAGCAGTACCAAATACCAGTTCCCCACTAGGAGGGTACACAATGAGGACCTACAGTTTTAGGCGCGTTCCAAACCACCACAGCACCACACAACGGTGTGCTTGGCTAGCTAGGCTGTACAGTCTACTATGTTGGTAAATTGCCTAATAACTAGTTTACCTATAGATATTTGCAGATATTATTCTAACACTGGAATGTGTTGTTCGTCCTTGCTTCAACACCCTGTTTGATAGCTTGAAGGCTTGGGCATACTTCTTACCTAAAAGTATCGTGTATTGTTTGTGTACGTGCCGAAGTCATCGCTCAGGCCAGACTTGTTATTGCAGGAGTCACCGGCAGGCTGTGTTTGAGTAAACATGACGTAATGTCAACATGAGACATGGGTATTGTGAGCAATGCCTCACTTTGTCACTGATTTTTCTGTCGATAGTGTTTTGTTCATGGTACGACCACCAATGGCAGTGGCTGTTCCAGAACTTAGTGTACTATTCAAAGGAGGAAACAAAAGACTGCGAGGACACTATGTTTACCGTACTAAATACAGTATGTCATAGTTCATAGAGGGTACTTACTTCTTCTTTAGGTGACTCTGGCAACGCCACCATCAAGGGGGGGGGGGGGGGGGGGGACTGAAAAATCGTCTCTGCGCATGGCCAGTACACAGGGTTATGAAAAATCCACTCAGCTGTCTATAACGCTGTTACCTAATTTTTTTTCTAGTTAATTCTATCAAAGCGGGAAGAGAATCATGATACGTTCCTGTCAATTTCAACGGAGTACCCGGAGAAGCCAAACATAAAAGTGCCGAACAAACACATCATCCCTGCTGAAAATATCCTGGTCAACAAAGAGTTGGGCCAGGGAGAATTCGGCGTGGTCCAGCAGGGTGTTTGGACCGATGAAGACGAACGAATACAGGTTGGTTGTTGAAAATATCAATAATTCTAGAACGGGTGGGAATTCCAGTTGTTGACTGATGGATATTTAAATGTTCTGAAATGTATGTTCGATTTTCCCATTTTTTAAGGTAACTGGTAACTGAGGTAACTAAGAGACAAAATTTCAAAAATCTGAAGAAAATAGCCAGTACCAACACTATTTGACCGATTTCAGTAAAGTCTGTTAAGTGTCTGTGAATTTAGATACAAGAAAGTAAAGTGCGACCATTGTCTGCTGTCCTGGACCTTATTTTTCGTTTATTTTGCTGACAGGTGGCCATAAAGTGTCTGAGTCGGGAGCGAATGCAGAATAATCCCATCGAGTTCCTGAAAGAAGCTGCCATCATGCACGGGATTGACCACGAGCACATTGTCAGGTTACATGGAGTTGTACTCGATACCGACTCTCTCATGCTGGTAAGTCTAAACACCAGACGACGACCTATATCACAATAGCCTGATTACCAGAACAAGAATTAGAGTTACGAAGGGGTCACAAGTCACAATGATCTGAAAGAGTTTAGCATCGACAGTTGACATTTGTGTTGTCTATCCACCCCTGCATATCACTGGCGTTACTCCCATTTGAGTTGGACTGTAGGATGGCTAATATTTGGTTTCGTCCTGCAGGTAACGGAGTTGGCACCATTGCGGTCGCTGTTGGAGTGTCTGAAGGAGCCGTCACTAAGGTCGAGCTTCCCTGTTCTAACTCTCTGCGATTTTGCAGTGCAGATTTGCGACGGGATGCAGTATTTGGAGCAGAAACGTCTTATACACAGGTATGTGTAGGTTTCTGAGGAAATTTGTTCTGAAATATTATATGTCGTTTTTAAGGGTCCGCTATACCTGACGATGCATTTTTTGCCGCCCATAAGATTAACATTGCGAGCGGCGATTCATTTTAAAGGTTGGAAAGACACAAAATTTTGCCTGTACCTAGCCGTAACAATGTTCTAGGTCGTGTCCGAAGCAGATTTCCCATTTTTTTCACTGGTTTTCGAGATACAGCACCTTTCTTGAGGTTTTCTATACTAGCATTTGCAAAACAGTTGCAATAAAAGAAACCAGTGAGAAATTGGGAAATCTGCTTCGAAACTTCGAACACGACCTAGAACATTGTTAGGGCTAGGTACAGGCAAAATTTTGTGTCTTTCCAACCAAGGGTAAACCTTGAAAATAAATCGCCGCTCGCAATGTTAATCTTATGGGTGGCAAAAAATGCATCGTCAGGTATAGCGTCCTCTTAACGTCAGAAACTAGTTAACCATCCAACAGCAGAACTACCAAATACCAGCTCCCCACCCATCGTGTTAGCACACGACGGGGACCTACAATTTTAGGTGGGTTCCCAACCACCACAGTCTCTATATACATTTCACTTGACATGCTGAACATATCAGAGGTGAATGCCGATCTGGAAAACTTTTTGGTAGGATCGGGATCGAACCGGTGGTGTGACCCTGCTCTTAGTCTTCCTCTAAATTCGGCTGTCGAGTTTGTTCACTAAATAGCAGCGAATGGGCTTGATTATCACATCAGTCTGTAACGAATTAGGAACAGATTAGCGGTCAACATCCTCATGCTAATTCAGTACGTATGCCAATGCTTTTCCGCATCGTTCGTCCTATATGGATGAATATTGTTTGAAGTGGGATGGATTTTACGATCAGTTATTAGTTAGTTACTCATTGGCAGGCACTGAACTATGAAGAAAGATGACCTGGGATCTATCCTCGTATTGTACAAATATTTCCTGCTCAGGGAAAACTGGACTGTGGGGCGTGATGGTGACCATATCACCCCCTTGTGTATATATAATATGTATACACCTCAAGGCTGTTTAATATTATTATGCTAGTGCATATTATTTTATAATCGGAGGGTCACGGGTTCTAATCCCGTTACCAGCAGATTTTCTGTTGTGTGGATGTCATATACTGGGTCTCAGTAACCATCAGTGGTTATTATGTTGAAATAGCCGTTTGTATGGAGATGGATATATAAGATTATCCAATATCAGAAAAGAAATCATGACGTTTTGTTTTTCGTACTTTTTCAGAGATTTGGCGGCTCGAAACATACTGGTGTTCTCCAAGAATAAAGTGAAGATTTCGGATTTTGGCCTGTCTCGTGCTCTGGGCGTCGGAAAGGACTATTACCAGACCAACTTTAACGTTAACCTCAAGCTGCCTATCGGTAAGATACCTATCACCCCTTGTGTACAGAGCTCGCGAAAGCTGCCCTGGTCCTTCTAGGCCTGCACCATCACTGAGGCACTGACTTTTTATTTTTCAGCGTGGTGCGCGCCTGAGTGCATCAGCTATCTGCGCTTCACCTCAGCGTCAGACGTCTGGGCATACGGCGTGACGCTTTGGGAGATGTTCAGTTATGGCTTCCAGCCCTGGGCTGCGCTGACAGGTCAGCAGATCCTGGAAGCCATTGATGAACCTTCGTTACAACGTCTGGAGCAGCCAGAGTGCTGCCCTCGGGAGTACTACCTGCTCATGTTGAAGTGCTGGGCCCAGGACCCGAGCAAGAGGCCGAGATTCGCTGATCTTAGCGTTTGTCTACCTGAGGTAGGTTGTGGGAACGTGGGAGAGAAACAATCGAGAGTGTGAGAGAATTATGGTGGAGAGAAAGGTTCAATAATATGGCAGAGGTAGGGTAAGGGGAGGGGAGGGAAAGAATGTGCCTGGGAGAGAAGTATACAATACAGGTCGAGTGTGTGAAAGGAATAATATGACGGTTGGTGAGAGATAGATCTAGAATGAGAGAGATGGGTACAATAATATTGCAGCCAGAGTGTATAGAAGGACGGACGGAGAGAGAGAGAAATTTTTGCAGGTTGCAGGAAGTGTGTACGAAAAGGAACTCTTGACAGTTTACACAAGGAAAAGGTAGGACTGTAAGAGAGAGAGAGAGGGAGAGATGTACGTCTAATGCAGAAGTAGGACAGAGAGAAAAGCCTGAGAGAGTTATCTTTATATATTTTCTTTCTTCCAGTGTAAGCCGGAGCAAGTTCAGACTGTTCAAGACTTCCAAGAGGATACATCCCGGTCTCGGCGTGACCAGCTGGCCTACAGGGTGGGTGACGTCATCACCGTGCTAGATAGACAGCAGGGCACGAGCTGCTGGAAGGGGGTGCTGCCCAACGGCAAGACAGGCCTCTTCAACCCTGCGCACACCGTCACATACCTAGGTAAGAGCAAGGTATACTCTGTGACGTCATCAGTTAATGATAAGACTGAAGGTACAGTGCTGTTTTCAGAGAAACCTGCTGGATATTCATTTGTTCTGAAAATATAACGACAGAAACATGTTTAAGGGTAGTTTGCACTAGTTTCTAAAGAGTATTGTACTATAGTTTCCCCTAAAAGTTGACCATAGCGTTATCTTCCAGAAAATAAAAGTTGGTACCTTTTACCATAGCGCCGCTATCGTACCGTTAGCTAGTGGACGTTTAACGGCAAGCTAAACTTAAAGATAAATTTGGTAACACCACCCACCCCAGTTGGGGTGTGTGAAGATTATGTCGTGAAAATGACATAATCTTGTACTTCAGAACAAATACAGATTTTCAGAAAAAGTTTTTGATTTGCCTAGGTAACAATCTCCCGTCCACCAAGCACGAGCTGACGCGGGGTGATGGTCGCAACACGTACTCCTCGCGCCGCCGCCTGCGTCCGGACATGATCTCAGGTCCCCAGGGTGACCTCAAGCACACCGGACACGTGGGACTAGACGGAGCTTACTTTGGGGATCTCTCCTTTTTGGGCGGCAAAACCCCGTCCCTCCCCCGCCAGGTACGTTTCTCGAGGAAGGATTGTTTTCAGGCAAAATTTCGAAGTGGGGAAAAAATTCTTTATTATCGCATTTTAGATGCTGACCTTTACGTAAAAAGTTATTACGCTCTAAAGTGGCCGTATTTTAAGTTGGTAAGGGTTGGTGAAATCACCGAAAGTAACGAACTAGTTATATCTTTAATGCATTCAGGTTAATGAATTTGTCTGTTGGTAGGTGGTAGCCCCATACAAGCCCCATGAGGACGTAGGCTCTGCGGCTGATCTGTGCAGAGGCGGCTCCGATATGTCTGACTGCACCCCACTCCTACACAAGCCTATGCCAGGTCAGTATCAACACGGAATATATAATTGCTATTTGTTTACGTTTTTTCCGACATCTTTTAGGACACTGTTGGATATTTAAAGGCTCTGAAATGTTTTTTTAACGTTAACAATTAAGAGTGACCACAAAATCGTGTTTGTTATGCACACTTTATGAGGAAGCTATTTGATATTAAGATGTTCTGAAATATAATATGTCTTTTTCACGTCATAAATGATGAGGCTGTATTGTGATTTTATGATCAAGTGATTTTTGTCAACAAAAAAAAAAGAAAAAAAAGAAAAACTGTCCAAAATTAACCGATTGCGAAATCACAACATTGCCTCATAATTTACAATGTTAAAAAAACGTATTATATTTCAGAACATTTAAATAAATATCCAATAGTTTCCTCATAAAGTGTGCAGTAAAAACGTTAACAAGAAGCAAACGAATATGCAGTATTGAGTTTTGTATTCTGTATTTGTTTTTCCAGAAAGCCAGTGGGCAGAAAACAACCGAGTGGCGTTAGACCACGAGTACCTGGAGATCAGCGATGATGACGAAGACACTCTGGGCGGGAATAACGGCCATAATATGGGCGGAGCGGGCGGGAGTCCCGTCTTCAAGAAGAGTTTCGACTTTGGGCCGAGCCTGATGGACGAAATGGAGTCCATGCTGCGAGGGTTTGGGAGTTCCGCCCCTCCTTCCGCCCCTGACCGCCGCAAACCGCCCCCGCCCTTCCAGCTCCCGCCCGGATGTTCCTCAGCCACCCCGCCTGCTTCCCCGCTGGCCGAAGCTATCAACGTCAAGAATGAACTGAAGGAGATGGCTGCCAAGGTACTGGTTTGTTTGCTATTTACGTTTCTTCCGACCATTTTTTGAGGGCACCGTTCGATTGTTTTGAAGTATATTATGTTTTTTTAAGAGCGACCACTCAGTCATGTTTGGTTACTTTTTTTTTGCACACTTTATGAGGAAACCGTGGGATATTTAAATGTTCTGAAATATAATATGTCTTTTCAACGTCATAAATTATGAGGTTATGTTGTGATTTCACTATTGATTAATTTTGGACGTAAAAAAAAACGTAAACACGATTGTGTGGTCTTTCTTAATAGGAATTTTGGGTTGCAGGTGGCTGGAGGTAGGCGAAAACAAGCGACGGTGAAGCCGATTTCTGCATCAGAGGAGAGAAATTTGGATACCGCTATTGCTATGGCCAACCAACTCACTGCCAAATCCATCTCAGATATTGATGGTACGTTCTTCATCCATTCGTCAGACAAGTTCGTAAAGTGTACGATAGTGTCCCCTAAAAGTTGACTGTAGCATTATCCTCCCGAGAAGAAGAGTTGGTGCCTTTCACCATCCTGCCGATAGCTTCTTTATCTTATCGTTAGTTAGTGGGTAGATTATTCAGTCTACAGCTATCTAAAGTCAAGTTAACCTTCTTTTCGCTGGCTATATCACCACAAGAGTTGACCAAAGCCAAAAAAAAATTTGCTTACGCCGGGATTCGAACCCGGACCTCTCAGGACACAAGTCGGACTCCTTGCCCCCTCGGCCACTGAGGTGCACAAAAACATTAATGTTATTTTTGGTGTTTAAGGAGGTACCCCACCCGAGTCTCCGCACACGCCCGCCTCCCCGTCCAAGCGGAAGTTCTCCTTCCGGTTTCCGTCCGTGCAGCGCCATGGCCATGCGCAGCGCAGCAGTGAGACCCGCAACTTCACCGAGCAGACTGCCTGCATACCAGATATACAGGTAAACATACACGTATGTTACATTCAGATGAGATGGGTCCACTGATGTTTATTCACGTTCACCTGGACCAAAACAAAACACTTTTTCTCATATTGTCATTGAAACTAACCTCCTTATTGCAATAAAAACAGTGTACTTAGTCAATTCTTCTAAGAACATGACGTAAGCAAACATTCATTAAAGTGACATTTGGTTACTTCACAGTGTTTGCAAATGGATATTCCGCCTTAATAATAATAATCCACGAGTCTTACGTTAAATTTTGTTTATTTTCACGCTGCGTATTTAAAACGGTAAGCAGGCCCTATGTGAAAAGTTGCGGCTACGTAGTTTGACCCCCACCCCAACTCCACCCCCCTCCGTGTACAACTCACCCCGCCCGGTGCGGCTGCCGCCCTGGGACCAGGCGGGGGCGGAATTCTACTTCGCCCGGTCTCGGGACATTCTCACCCGCGCCCTGGTGCCGCCCCTGCACCCGCCCAAACGCCGGGCGTCCTTCACCGTCAGCTCGAGTTCTTCAGACTCCGAGGAGGACCGGCGGAGGCGTCCTCGCCGTCCGGCGTCTTTTTCGATGGCTCGCCGCCCTCCGCGCTACCGATCTCTCAACGTCTTGCCCTGGCCTGAACACACTTCGTCCACTTTTACAAGTTCCACTTCGTCCAGCTTGCACTGGGACGAGTTTCCGGAGTTTGATAGGGAGTTTTGCTCCATGCGGAATTGTCCCCCGAGCCCTGCGCCCCAAGTCTGAATTTGAAAGAAAAATATCGATTCAATCAATTTTAAAACCCCATTACTATCGACTGTCAGTTAAACGTCCTCAAGTCTAAATTGGGAGTTTGTATTTGAAAAGTTACTACTTATCGATTTTTGGAATCGATTCGACTTTTCAAATTTTGTTACTATCGACGTTCTGTTTAACGTCCTGCACCCAAAGTCTGAATTAGGAGTGTATATTTGAAACAAACTATCGATTTTGAAGTCGATACAATTCAGTATAGAACCCCGTTCCTATCGACTGTATTTTTAACGTCCTGCTCCCCTAGTCTGATTTAGGAGTGTGTATTTGGAAAAACATATCGAGATTTTTGGAATCGATTTTGAAGTCGATTTAATCGATTTTTAACCCCCGTTACTATTTAACGCATTTGGGTTAATTCATTTAATTCCGCCTGGTCGATTTTCGATTTGATTAAATCGATTTGCACATTCCTGGTCTGAATGTCCTTTGCTCGCTTTTACTTGGACATGCTTCCCTTTGATAGGGAGTTGTACTGTTTGTGGATTTGCCTTTCTGTATCTTATATACCAGAAGCTTTTGATCTATCTGATTGTTTGAATGTGTGAGTTGATAATGTATTCGATTGCATGATGTGAACAATTTTTTTTAGTTTATTGTGTGATTTTTTATTTTATTTTATCTGAGAGGATGGTTTGCCTCTTCCCCCAAGCTAAACATTTGCTCTTAATATTTATACTGGACTTAAGTAAACTGGGTCTAATTACAAACTACTTTAATTTTTTTGTGACAGTTACATATTACATAACGTAATTTAATGACTCATCTTTGCAATCTGAATGTAATCGTACCACAATCATCCTGTATTATGTTAAATTTAGATGTTGACCAATGGTAAAATGTACCTTGTACAATCACTAACACTTCTCGTATCTAACACTATGAGCTTTGTCTATGTTGTAACACTAACTAACCATATCACTGCTTCAGCTTCATACGGAAGTTCTAGAAACTATGATATCTCAATAGGTACTGGTATGTGCTGGGCCATTAGCGGTCATCTTGAAGTAACGCAAGCGCCATGTTGCCAATCCAATGCAACACTCACTTGTTCAATTCGATATTATCGATCGATAATTGCGACAAGATGGCGGTGCACGTACCGATATATCGAGATACAGCTTTAGAAGGGAGTAGTGGGGTGTCAGCTTTCGTGAGCTCTATACACATGGGGGTGATTAGCTCACTATGACGTCACGTTTTCCCCCAGCTAGGTACCCTTAGGGCTGGGTAGACCCTGGGCCATTTTATATCGACAAACTATGCTTAAAATAATGTACAAATCCTTAGCTTTACTACAGTGTATTTACCTAGGTAAGGATGACTTTTCAGTTTAGCTGATTGTACGTGGAATGAATTAATGACGATTTGAAGGGAGGCATTCCGAGAAAAGTTCCCCCCTCCAGGCTCCAGTTCCCCTTCTTGCCGCAGTGGACGGCGCAGAAATGGCATAACTACTAAACAAAACACTGTGCTTCTGTGTGATGCCTGCCATGTACCGTTTGTTCAAAATGAAAATCCTTGAAGAGTGTTTGAAGTGGTGGTAACCTCCCTGTGGCCACTATCACCATTAATTCGTTCCAACTATAATATTTACACTGGTAAAAAAAAATGAAAGAAAAGAAACAGACTCGAAATTTTTTAAGATGATAAAAGATGTGTAAACGTTTTCTGGTGCCACGTGTGCTTTCAGCCTTAAGATCGATCTCCTAACGTGACTGATTAATGTCCTGTGTAGAAACGTGTCGCTACTTACAGTTTTATTAAGCGCTCAAAATTACGACTGAATCATTAATCGTACGTGTAGACAACTAGAAGCTGGTTTGCGGTTCCTAACTCGCATTATTTAAGGCTGCTCAGTCGTCTTTGTTATCGTTTTTTCTGCACATTTTATGAGGAAACTATTGGATATTTAAATGTCCTGAATTTAACGGCCAACATTAACAGGTGATCTTACGATCGGTTAATTTCGGACACATTTTTTGTTGACAAAAATCACTGTTAATTTCGGCCGTTAAAAAGATATATTATGTCTCAGAACAATAGTTTCCTTATAAAATGTGTACACAAAACGTAAACAAATAGCGAATTTAAGTATGTTCCGGCTTTAAATGAAGAAAAATGCGGCTTTTTTGCCAATAAATTTCTGTAGCAAAGTTTATCCACTTTCCTCGCTTGTTTTTAGTTTCTTTAGTATTATTGTAACGTGTACCTATCTGACTATCAAAACAGCAAACTGTATGGTATTTGCTGCTTACTTACTGATATACTGTATACTGTATTACACTCTAGCTTTTTATACTGCATTTATCCAAATACATGTTTTATACAGACATTTAATCTGAGACTACTACCTATTGTAATTATTGCTAATCGATGTATTTTTTTCAATCTCGCTATGTGGCTAGAGGTATGTATTCTTTGTGCCATACTGTATTTAGTACGGTCATTGCGCCACCATTTCTATCTTTCGAAGGAATTCGTTCCCCAGTGAAAGCTGAACATAGTGTCCTATTCGCAGTCATTTGTTTTTCGTTCGAGTAGCACACTATGTTTAGCTTTTAGAGGAGCCAAAGCCATTGGTGGTCGTGGAATTACCAGTGTTATCCAGTTCTGTAGCAGATAGGTGTGCTGTTTTTGGACGTTGTTGACACACTTTTTATTCTTAACCTAAAATTGTTGTAAATTTCCAGTCTAGCATCAGTGCGGAAGCCAAACAAGTCTACTCCAGCCTCGTTGAACAACCTACTTTGGAAGCGGCGGCCATCTTGCCGACAGCGGCGGCCATCTTGCCCACGCAGCGAGCCTCTGTACCTTCCTACGGGCGGCAACCTTTGACGTGCTTCTCTACCTTTGGCCCCGGCCCTGAGACGAATCCTTTGAGAATGTTACGAGGAGGTACGTTTATTTTTGTTTTCCTTTGTGGGGTGGGTAAGAGCAGCCCGTGGCACTTCTCACTATCCAGCTGGGATGGCAGTGGCAACTCTGGGATGATCACATAGCTGATCACTCCCGAACAAACCAATCCCTCTGCAGTTTTTCCACACCATGGCCATCATCACTCCCTGGGAGAATTTATTCAGCTCAATCCCTGGTGTGTGTTCTATAGCCTTAGGCAGGAACTAGTTATCTCCGAAAGAAAAGCTCTCGGCCCGCTTGAGTTGGAACTCGCTGTCCCCGTTACGAGTCCGAAATTTAACGACTTCGTTTTTCCCTTGGCAGGTGCGGTACCCATGGCCCGTACCAAGCCTAGGACGATGAGTGAGCCGCTGCGCTCTGGCGGCGATGACGAGAACCCGATCCCGCTGCCTCCGAGGGACAGGTCCAGGCTCACGCTGGAGAACAGGCCTCGACACAGAAGGAAGCATCCTCTTATTATCCCTGTGCTGGGAATGACAGGTCAGAGTTAACCGTGAAAAAAAGAACGGCCTTTTCGTCCCTATTTTTAACGCATTGTAATGTTCTGAAATATGATAAGTATTTCTTTTATACGTTCGAATTTAAGTGGATGTGTTGTGGCCAGTTCATTTCTGACGTCAAAAAGTCACATGAATTATATTTCAGAATTGTCCAACAGTTTCTTCAGAAAGTGGTAGAAAAAAACATAAACAAACAGGATCGTGTGGTGACCCATAAAAAGCAGTACACAAACTTGTGGACTGTGGATCACCTTTTAATTATCTTTTAATTTTGGTTTCGTTGAAAAATAAATCTATTTATTTATTTAATTCAGGTAATTTGAGCCCTACAGAGGATCACAACGACGTATTCCTCCCGAACACACCGGAAGCAGTTAGTGCTCCAGCACCGAACCTCTTCACACACACGTGAGTTGAGACCTTTTGAGAAAGAAATACTTGCAGATTAGTATGAACGTCACGTTTCCCATTCGTTCTCCAGAAAAAGCTAAACATAGAGTCCTATTCGCAGTCTTTTATTTCTCGTTCGAAAAGCACACTATGTTTAGCTTTTAGAGCAGCCACGGCCATTGCCGATCGTACAATTACCAGCGTTTCCAGTTCTGTTGAGGGAAGTATAGACAGAAGCAGACGACATGTTTGACCAGTGTTTGTTTACTTTCCAGGGAAGCAGACGACATGTTCGAGCAGCAAATCGCGACTCAGCTGGACGCTCTGGATGACCTTGACGGGGAATCCCCACGTGCTGACCACGTGTCCTGTGATGAGTTACTAGGGGAGTCTGCACGTGCCGAACACGTGTCTTGCGAGGACCTCCTGGCGTTCTCCACGCAGGCCCAGGCCAAGTCCCGCGGCCCAGACAGCGATCAAGTCCGCATTATGACCAAAGTATGTTTAAAAGCCCTAGAAGGGCCAGGGCGCAGTGGGATACAGGGTGGCAGCTTTCCTGAGCTCTGTACACAAGGGGGTGCTTTGGTCTAGGAGAGGGTCGTAGTGTATAAGAGAAGGGTCTGACGGTCAACTTTGTAAGATGGGCCAGTAACAACTGTTTGCTTATACACTCCATCAGTCTTCTTAGGCTGTTGTTAAGAAGACAAGAACCCTGTTCCTTTCTCAAACCAAGTGCCTGTCTTAGGATAATAGACACAGATAGACAGGTCTGCTCTAAAGTTGGTTTGGGTATAGGTTCTCTTTGGTCCCCTGTAATCTCTTGTTTTGATAGTTTCCCTCCTAAATTTTCAGGTTTTGGGAAAGGAAGCAACGTCTGACCAATGCTTGGCTGCCCTGGACACTACTAACTGGGACGTGCACGGCGCCATCAAGTTGTTGCGTCTGCGCAACGTATTGCGCACCACGCAACATGTCGTCGATCTGCCGCAGTGCTGGGCAACACTGAGCGCCGCGCAAGGCGATGTTGCGCGCGCAGCTGCTCTCCTATTGGCTGATGAAGCTCCACCTGATTTTGTGTGAACTGTTGCGCTTCTTAGGCTGGATTTCATCCCTTCTTAAAGTATATATAGTGCGATTGCAATTGTCATAAGCTAAACACGATAAGATAAATCTCCTCGTTAGGAGACACTATAGTATATTTTAGGAAAGTGGTGAAATCCTGTCTTAAGGTGGCCACATACATGCGTTTTGGACGCCTGGGAGGGATGAACAGTTTTGAAGGGATGCTGTCCCGGTCTTGGAATTCCAACTTGACCGAATGCCACGCATCCCAGGAGGGCGTCCAGTTGTCGAAGATATGCCGTTTTTGCATTTATTCGTTGTATTGACTACTTTATCGATAATTGTTCTTTATTTTTCTTTTGTATTGTTGGCAACACTGTGATTATCACAATAAAATCAAGGTCTCATAAATCTCTGCCAAACAAAAGACAAATCACAGGGATGCGGGGCTGGATGTATCGTGTGTGGGCACCAGCCATCCCTGAGTTAACATCCCAAACCCCAGCAAGGAAGCCAGGACGCCGTCGAAAACGCATCGTATGTCGCCACCTCCCTGGCTCTTCTGAATTATTTTTTAATCATTCATATTCAGTTTGACTAGTGTGTTAATCTGCTCTCAAATCCATCACCATGCATATTACTCATTGCGCGTTTTATTTACTAAATCAGTGTACACTGCACCAGTGCGGTGCAGCTCGAGTATGCCTCAACGTTATCTCAGAAATTAAGGTGAACAAACTAGGATTTTATCACAGTGGACTGTTAAATCCTTTTTAGTTACCTAGTTTGTTCCGTTAACATGTTTCAAAACAATAAAATATCCTATGTAGAAACATCTACTTAGGCTGGGTTTCATCACTTCTTTAAAGTGTACTATAGTGTCTCCTATCGAACAGATTTATCGCTTGTTTAGCTTATGACAAGTGGCAGGCCCGTATCCAGAAAGCGGTCATGGGGGGGGGGGGGTTTCGCCTGTATTTTTTGCTTCACGTTGGCATTACCATGTTAATTTTCGGTTCATGGGGGGGGGGGGGTTAACCCCCTAAAGTTTAGGGCCTAAACCCCCCCCCCCCCCCCCCCCCTCCGTGGATACGGCTTTGACAAGTGGTTTCCGATAGCACTTATTTCCTCGCGATAGTACTAGCACTAGTAAATAAAACGCGTAATGATAGTTTAGTTTGTAAGACGTAAGTATTTTTGTAAAATAGAGACTAGTCATTGTTTGTTCTTATCAATAACTTTTTACTTAAAAGTATTGTTTGTTATTTGCAATCGTAATTTTTTATATTCTATGTTAACGCGTCTAGTTTTTTTTTTCTCAGCAAACTAAAAGATTGGTTATTTTTGTCCCCAGTGATTCGAAAAACGCGGATGTAGCGCCTATACTAAGCTTACGTATCATTTGCAGCAACTCACGACTCACTGGAGCTTTGAATACCTACTCTGATTCGAATTTGCAATTTTTCGTATAAAACTAGTCAGATCGTATTTTTTTTTTGTTCTCATACGACTGATTCACAGAATGGCATTACAAAGTCGTTCCCTTGTGGCATAATACTGTATTTAGTACGGTAATTGCACCGCCATTTATATCTTTCGAAGGAATATGTCCTCCAGTGAAAGCTAAACATAGTGTCCTATTCACAGTCATATGTTCATCGTTCGAATATCATACTATGTTTAGCTT
This sequence comes from Mesopsocus fuscifrons, assembly GCA_950004255.1. Taxonomy (NCBI): domain Eukaryota; kingdom Metazoa; phylum Arthropoda; class Insecta; order Psocodea; family Mesopsocidae; genus Mesopsocus; species Mesopsocus fuscifrons. The sequence goes on from OX465380.1 coordinate 16,282,112, forward strand.
TTATAGCAGCCACGGCCATTGGCGGTCGTGCAATTACCAGTGTTATCCAGTTTCGTAGCTACCTTCTGGTAGGTTAGTAAATTGGGAGCGTTCTCTCGTAGATGTGAAAATCTGGAGCTGGATGTGCAAGAGAATCCCCAAATCCAAGTTATTTTCAGATCGGCAGAGGGGTTGTTGCGTCGTATAGACTTTAAATAATCTGTATATCAGCCGCAAATATGAATTCCAAAGTACCTAAATCCAGCCTTATAGTTGAGACTGCACTGTGCATTTTCTTACATCAAAACATTACCTATTTGTATTTTATTATTGTACCGTCTTTCTTTCAATGCTGTCTTTAGATGTAATATTTTTTATTTGATATGTGTAGGGCCTATGTCTTTGTATTTTTGGGCCTAGTATAACCATAAGAATTTCATTTGAGTGGCTTTATTTTCTTTAGGGTAGGTAGGTAGGTTTTCTATCATTAAAACATAGGTAGGTAATATTTAGATCTAAAAAAATCATTAAAACACCTCCTGTAGTTTCTCTACCCTTGATACTAGGACTAGGTTTTCAGAAATTGTTAATTTACTACAGGGAAGTAAAATATTTAGGAGGTCGAAAAGATATAGAAAAATACCTTCTACAGTTTCTCTTATCCTGATCCCCTTGATACCCAGAATTTCCGATTTCATAAACCAGTAAAGCATAATAATCAGGAGGTCTCATAAATACAGTGGAAATACCTCATGTAGTTTCTTTACCCCTGATCTCCTGATACCGAGATTTTATAAGTTTCGGCCAGTAAAACATATTATCTGGAGGTCTCTAAAGTCGAGAAAAATACCTCCTACAGCTTCTGTTTCGCTAATACAGATTTTATAAATTTCATACCAGTGAAATATAACATTCAGGAGGTCTACAAATTCAGTGAAATACCTCCTGTCGTTTCTCTACCTGTGATAGGTAGAATAGGATTCTCAAAATTTAGAAAAATACCTCCTGTGATTTCTCAACCCTTGATAAATTTTCTACCACAAAACATAATTCAGGGCGTCTAAAAATATGAAATACCCCCTGTCGTTTCTCTACCCCTGATATGGGATTATCAGATTTTTACACCTTCTACCTACTCGCACCAGTAATAAAACATAATAATCAGGAGGTCTAAAAAAATATAGAAAAATACCTCCTGTGGTTCACAGCCGAAAGCATTCAGGCCTATTAGTCTGAGCTCCTTCCTCTTGAAAACAATGGAGCGTCTCATAGAGTGGCATCTGCGTGAGAATCTGAGGGGGCAGAGAGCTCTTCATGATGGTCAGCACGCGTTCAGAGCGGGGCGCTCAACTGATAGTGCACTACATAGGCTGGTCAATCACATTGAGCGAAATTTACAAAACAAAGAACTCACATTATGTACGTTCCTTGACGTAGAGGGCGCATTCAATAATATCACCCTAAATGCTATCTGCGCTGCCCTAGGTGAGAAAGAAGTGAACAGCACGGTACGGAGATGGCTCGAGAGAATGCTTATTCAAAGAACTATCACGAGTGAAAGAGGAGACTCGAAGGCGACCGCCGCGGTTGCAGGAGGGTGCCCACAAGGGGGGGTCTGCTCTCCGCCATTGGTGTGGTGTATGGTCATGGACAGTCTATTGAGAATGCTATCAGAGTCTGGCTACTATGTGCAAGCCTACTGCGACGATCTTGTGGTCAGCGTCACAGGGAAAGATGAGTGGATTGTTTTCGAATTGATGCAAACAGCGCTTGAGAAGATATCGCGTTGGTGCTACGAAAAAAACCTAGGCGTAAACCCCAGCAAAACCGAAGTGGTGCTTTTCACAAGAAAGAACAAATTGAAGCCCACGCCACGACTCACACTCAACGGTGAGACTCTTAACCTAAGTAACTCTGTCAAATTTCTTGGTGTGCTGCTGGACAATAAATTGCTTTGGAACTTACAGTTAGAAGCTACCATTCAAAAAGCCAGAAATGTGTTTTGGACTCTAAAAGGATGTTTCAGCAACACGTGGGGCCTCACTCCAAAAATACTGCGATGGCTGTATATCAGTGTGATTAGGCCGACACTGTGCTACGGATGCATGATATGGTGGCCCAGGGTCACTCAGGAGAAAGCCAAGAGTGATCTATCGAAGCTTCAGAGGCTGATTTGTATTGCGGCTACAGGCGCAATCCGCACTACCCCTACCGCTGCTCTAGAGGTGCTACTGGACCTACCTCCACTCCAGCTGGTCGTTGAGCACGAGGCTCAAATGGCTATCCAGAGGCAGCAGCTTTACAAGACCTTGGCGGTGAACATCTCTCCAAAAGGACATGCTGCATGAACCTTTCATTCGTACAGCCTGCAATGAACTGCTCATGCCCTGTGACAGAACACAAAAGGAAGTCATCTTTGACTGTGTTACCAGTACCTCTTTTCCCCTTCGAAGTGAGTGGTCCGACGCTAACTGTCCCAAAATTGTACTGGACTCTGATATCGTGTGGTTCACGGATGGGTCGAGGCAAGATGACAAGGCGGGGGCCGGGATATGCTGTGAAGTGCTGCAAGTCTCGGAATCCATCCCTTTGGGTAGACATGCTACGGTATTTCAAGCTGAAGTGGCTGCGGTACTTCATGCGATGAACCACTGCATTGAACGCGAAGTACATGATAGGACAGTAACGGTGTGCTCCGACAGCCAAGCCGCTATACGAGCCATCGCACACCCCACTGTTAACTCAACTCTTGTCAAAGAATGCAAGATCGCATGCCGACTGGTGAAGGGTGCAAACCGGAGCTTGAACCTGGTCTGGGTGCCTGGCCACACAGGAGTAGCCTTAAATGAGCGTGCGGACGAGCTGGCTCGAGCGGGCTCCAGTGCTCTTCCTACTGGACCGGAGCCCATCCTTCCATTAGCATGGGCAAATGTCACAGCGGCGGCCAAGGAGAGGTTGCGCAAGCTGCATCTGACGCACTGGGAACGTGCCCCGGGGATGACGCACTCCAAAGCCTGTATGGAGGGGCCTAGTAAGAAGATGACAAGGGAGCTCTTATCGAGGGGGAGACTGGGTGCGCGGTTAGTGACAGCCTTCATGACAGGACACGGACCCTTTCGGGCGCACTTGGCCAAGATGAGGGTGTACGAAGGGCCCACCGAGTGCCGGTTTTGCCAAGAAGCAGAGGAAACTGGGTGGCACCTCCTCACGGAATGCCCTGTGCTCTGGAGGCCTCGCCTGGAGCATCTCGAGTTCGCCATACTTACGAGTACAACACGAAGAGGATGTGGTGCGCTGCGGCCGAGTGCAGTCGCCAGTTTTGCTGCAGGAATTCAGCTGGAGTAGACCAGCGAGCGGGGCTGCTCTATGGGCCCAACAACAGAGGCCTAAGTCAACATGCCCCAAGCTACACTATACTACTACTACTACCTCCTGTGGTTTCTTATCGCCTGATACCGAGATGGGCGGGATCTCACCACTATTCTAGAAACTTCCTACTAGTACCTAAATCATAATAATCAGCAGGTGTATTCCCTTTCTCGAATGCCAGCAAACCCACTCAACTAACACATTCAAAATTTATTGTAAGAAGAACTGTTCTCCATATATTGCATCATGGCGTACCTTATCTTCTTACAATAAATTTTGAAGGTGTTAGTTGGGTGGGTTTGCTGGCGTTCGAGAAAGGGAATACACCTCCTGGTCTAAAATTTAGGTAGAAAAATATCTCCTGCAGTTTCTCTTCAGAAAGTTTAAATTTTCCAGCAAAACATAATATTCAGGACGTCTAAAAAATCCAGTGAAATACCTCCTGTCGTTTCTTTGCCCCTGATATGAGGAGCCGTTTTAGGAAAATAATAACTTTAGAGCGGTAGAGCTTAGAGCTGTAGAGCTTAGGGCTGTAGAGCTTAGAGCTGTAGAGCTTAGAGCTGTAGAGCTGTAGAGCTGTAGAGCTTAGAGCTGTAGAGCTTAGAGCTTAGAGCTGTAGAGCTTAGAGCTGTAGAGCTTAGAGCTGTAGGCATAGGGACAACGTACCGGTAAATAAATAACAGTCCATCTATACAAATGTATCCACCATGTATTTTCGCCCTGTCGGGGCTCTAAGGACGCGTTTTTTTTTACAACGAATTATTTTCTAAATTAGAATGGGGAACAGTGTGCGAGGCGATGCCTTCATTCCAACATAACACATAATCGTGTTATGTTTTTATTTTTCGACCATATTTTGAGGAAACTGTTGGAGATTAATATGTTCTGACATGCCTATAATATTTCTGTTTAACATTGGACAGAATTTATTGGCTATGTTGTGGTTCCACGACTTTTGACGTTAAAAAGAACATTGAAGAACAGTCTCCTCAAAAAACGTAAACAAATAGGAGCAAAGGTAGGTATGTTCCGTCTCAAACAATACTGAAATAAAATCAATACAAAAAACTCGATAATTTCTTTCGGATAGTCAGCACTTACAGTCTTAGAAATAACTAAATATAAAATAGAATAAAAATTGAAAAATTTTGGCCCGACAAGAATAGTGTGATGTCATCATGGACGTAATCAGTCGTTTAAGTTAAAGATAAGATATCTGGAAGATACCGCGATCTGTACATACAACTACCTATGTACACAATAGTATCATCTATTTACAAAACAGTCACAAAATACGATTCCTTAAGGGTCACCATACAAGCCTGTTTGTTTATTTTCTTTTCGACCAATTTTTGGGGACCTTGTTGGATGTTTGAATGTTCTGAAATATAATATGTCTTTTTAACGTCATTTAACAACAGTGTCCACAAAAAATTGCTGGAAAAAACTTCCACAAACAGCAAATGTAAATTTCGGCTTAAAAATGTAAACAAGAGATCATATCGAGAGGACAAGGTGAAAGGTCGAAAGACGTACCGCTGTTTGTTTTATTAGTTACACTTTTCTTAGGAAGAACATCGTAAAATCATTGTGTCATTAAAAAACAAACAGCTTTGTGTCTACAGCCTTAATTCAGCAATGGAAATTGTGCAATGCTGACTTCGGTACAACGGAAATAATAGAAAATGAGCTGAAAACTGTTTATACGAAAGCCATCGTATAAACAGTTTGTTTATAAACAAAGTTTAGTTGCTTATATACCCCACTCTACGATATCTCGATAGACACTGGTACGTGTACGCGGCCATCTTGAAGTAACGTGCCGGGTGCAACACTCACTTGTTCTATAAACAAAAGACATAGAGAAAGACAGCGGTTACCATGGAAACAATAAACTATCGATATTATCGATCGATCATTGCGACAAGATGGCGGTGCACGTACCGGTATATATCGATGCTGGATAGGAATACCTAACTAGTTATTAACTAGCTGCTAGGATCAGTTCATGAGAGATCAGTTACTACAGTGCTCTCGACTGCTACACAATTATTAAAGCAAAATAACTACCTTGTCTAAAGCTAAAACTCGAATCAAGGCGATATGGGAGAGGCGGTGTCTCTTTATGTTCTCCTGAACCAAAACAAAGCGTTTTTCCTCACGTTACCGTAGAAACTAACCTCCTTATTGCAATAAATACATTTTTTTTTAAGAACATAAAGTAGTATAAAATTCAGTAAAATGACTTTTGGTTACTTCACAGTGTTTGAATTACCAAATATCAACAAACCCCCACGAGAAAAGCGCTTTGTCTTGGTCCAGTTGATAAATATCACCTATCCCATTTTCCCTTAAGAATAATAATGCAATTTCCACTGACAGTGTCAAAAAAATTACTAGATAGATAAACTGATACCTAGAAAGGAACAAGAAAAAAACTTAAAAATCACAATTTCGGCAGTTGGCAGTGCCATTAAATAAATTAACTACAAAGACCAATTTGGTTGCAACTCAAATTTGAGCAAAAAAACAACTTGGTCATAGTTCGATCAATGAGCTTTCACAACATTTCGTCTAGGCAGAGGTAGGCCCTATCTTATATCTACATTTCAATGTGTTTACTTGGATTTTTATAAGATTAAAAGAACAGTTCTATGTGATGTATGATGTATATTACTGACTGGTAATTGCACGGCCGCCAATGGCCATGGCTGCTCCAAAAGCTAAACATAGTGTGCTATTGGAACGGGAAGCAATGACTGCGAATACGACACTATGTTTAGCTTTCGCTCAATACACAACAGCTTCAATGTAATTAAAAAAATCACTAAACAGCACATCTATATCTTGATGACTGAAATGTGATGATATAATTTAGGGCCTCGTGACACATTAAAACAATTATTCCCTGATGATCAAACAGGGTTTAACATAACCGAGTTTAGTTCCAGTTTGACTATGAATAGGCTCATCAGAAGATATTTAAGCTCGGTTAATAAAGCACGTAAGAGTGTCTATTCACTGTGTTCACATATCTAACGGTGGATTTCATCAGTTCCTAAAGTCTACTATAATGTCCCCTTAAAGTTCACTTTAGTGTTATCCTCCCGAAAAGAAAAGTTGGTGTCGATAACGCCGTTATCATAACGTTAGCTAGTGGCTACTTTTAGTTACTTGTAAGGAATAGATGAAAGCCACTATTAGTGACATATTTCGGAGGGAAATTTATTTGTTCTGAAATACAATACGTCGCTTTCCATCAGAAACTAGCTGATGTCCAGAACAAAAAAAAATGTCCAAAAATTTCCCTGTAAAGACATGAAGAAGTGTGAACAGAAAGCACTGTATGGAGAGTTGTTTAGTCACTGCTACACGTAAGTCTCGAACGACACTTTGAGTCTGGGGGGGCTGGGGGGTTGGGGGGGCGTGGGCTATACAAACGAAGAAAATCCAGGCAGCGGCGCACGCGATCGCGCCATATTGTTCATGATAATCTGGCCACCGTTGAGGCTGACCACAGCACTGCCCTCCGGCTCCGAGTCCGTATAGCTCGAGTAGTTGCGCACCGGCTTTTGTCGTTTCCACGACTGTCGTAACGAGTCGTTGACATTGGCGTAGTGATTAACGAACGAGTGGGGGTCACTCCGAACGCTTTCGTTCTCGGTGTCACTCTGCGAGTCGGTCGAGCTGAGCTCAGACGGTTTCTCAGTCAGACTGCTGTCGTCTGGGTTCTCGTCGTACCCCTTGAGGCTCTCTTCGTCCGAGTGGTAGGCCACGGACGCGGGGGAGGGTCGGGGCGGGGATTTGCCGAGGGGGGCGGGAGGGCGGCGCCCCAGCGTCCCCCCAACCCCCGACTGCCGCCCCCGAAACAACTCCTTCGCGAGCTCCTGCCGGTCGTCCATGTCCATCCCCATCGACTCTTCCAGCGTTTTCGCTGCTTCCTCTGTAAACAATAGTACAAGATGATGAAACTTTTTTTTTGAAATTTGCTCTGAGATTTACAGTTATCTCTCATTAGTCATTACTAGGGCCGCCAATGTACCACGTTAATTTGCTCGCTATAGGAAGGTTTATCTCGTAATAGAGAGTGAGAACTGTAATATGCCTTTTAAGACTGTCCACGCAATCCTGTTTGTTTCTACTTTTTTCTTCCTCTTTAAAGAGGCAACTGTTGCCTATTTATATGTTCACAAATATAATATCTCTTTTTAACGTCAATAACTACCTTGCTAAGACTAAGGTAACTATTTTCTGACGTTAAAAAGACATATTATATTTCAGAATATTGGTATACCCAACTGCTTCCTCAAAAAATGGGAAGAAAAAGTCATTCTGCTGCCACGTGTACATACTCTCGTGTAATTAGACTCATAATAAAGAGAGCTCGCTATAGAGCGACTGACATTGTCAAGGGATCGTAGCGTTTATTCGCTATAGAGAGACAACTGTATAATGGAACAGCATGCCAAAGAGAGAAAGTAGAAAAAGGATGCGTACCATACTCACGTTTGTATTTGTAGGTTTTACTTTTGACACAGAGAATGGCGATCACCATGATGATGATAATTATGGAAGAGGCCGCTAGCGCGACCATGAACCACGTCTGCCGATAGAAAGGCTTCTGCTGGAGGTAGCCGTACTCCAGGTACAGCTTGGAGGGAGTCAGAATCTGAAAAAAGAAATACTATGTCAAGCGGCAGTGATAGCGGTAAAATCACAACATATCCAGTTAACTTCGGACGTTAAAAAGACATATTATATTTCAGAACAACAAATACCATCGACGCGGTTTCAATTTCTTTCAGTAGGTCTATTCCCTTTCTCGAACGCCAGCAAACCCACCCAACTAACACCTTCAAAATTTATTGTAAGAAGACAAGGCACGCCATGATGCAATAAACGGAGAACCGTTCTTCTTACAATAAATTTTGAAGGTGGTAGTTGAGTGGGTTTGCTGGCTTTCGAGAAAGGGAATAGACCTACATGAGGTTAAAGTCCGGCTTAGTTTAGTTGATACTTTTCAAAGTCTCACTCTAATGTCTGAGAAGACAGACACTTTGTTTGAGAAAAAAACAACTGCTGGGTCTTCTTAGAAGTCTATAAATAAATAGGCTAGAGTTTTTAAAAGGCCTGAACACTGCTTCCTTCTCAAGCATAGTGTCTGTCTTCTTAGACATTAGAGTGAGATTTTGACAAGTATCAACTAAACTAAGCCGGGCCATAGTCTCTATTTCCTGTTCCACATGAATTTACATACCATATCATCGGCGTATACAGGATAGCTGATCCCGTACTTGTTATATGCAATAACACGGAAGTTGTAGGATGTGGAAGGCAGAAGATTTTGGTAAGAAATAGTGAAGTCTTGTAGAGGTCCGTTGTTCGTCTTCGTCACGATCTGCCACCGGGTATCATCTAAACACACGAACAAAAATAAAATTTAGTTTCAGGGTGAAAACACAAGTGGCGGCAGAACATTTTTTTCCCCTAATAATGCAATGACAGGGAAGTTTTTTGTTCTACATTGAGGTTTCAAACGATTTATTATATTCCTCAACAAATAAGATCAATAGTTTCCGGAAAAAAAGAGTTATGGGAATATCAGCAGTGGTATTCCCTTTCTCGAACGCCAGAAAACCCACTCAGCAAACACATTCAAAATGTATTGTAAGAAGATAAGGCACGCCATGATGCAATATATGGAGAACAGTTCTTCTTACAACAAATTTTGAAGGTGTTAGTTGGGTGGGCCTTCTGGCGTTCGAGAAAGGGAATACACCTGCAGTACAGGATAATTTCAAACGTGAGCCATTCAAATTATCAACTTGTGCCAATATAAAGAACATGAATATGTTCAAGGTAACAAATGCATTAGCTCAGTTCCTTCTAGTTAATAAAGCACAAAATGAAAGCCGATATGTTCGGTACTGAATCTAGTCTAAGCAGGCCTACACTTTATGACGTATACGGTCGCCATATTGAAAAAAAACAAGATGGCGTCTCTGCCTCCAGCTAAATGTCTAAACATGATTTCTACTTAATTTTGTCGAGCCCAGCCCAGTGCAGTTAAGGAGGTTAAGTTACGCTCGATTCGCAAAATACTTAAGGGTCACCACACAATAATCTTTCTTTTTAAACTATTTTTTGAGAATTACTTAAGAGGACGCTATACCTGACGATGCATTTTTTGCCGCCCATAAGATTAACATTGCGAGCAGCGATTCATTTTCAAGGTTTACCCTTGGTTGGAAAGACACAAAATTTTGCCTGTACCTAGCCCTAACAATGTTCTAGGGAGTGTTCGAAGCAGATTTCCCAATTTCTCACTGGTTTCTTTTATTGCAACTCTTGCAAATGCTAGCATCGCATACCTCAAGAAAAGTGCTGTATCTCGAAAACCAGTAAAAAAAAAAATGGGAAATCTGCTTCGAACACTCCCTAGAACATTGTTGGGGCTAGGTACAGGCAAAATTTTGTGTCTTTCCAACAAAGGGTAAACCTTGAAAATGAATCGCCGCTCGCAATGTTAATCTTATAGGCGGCAAAAAATGCACCGTCAGGTATAGCGGACCCTTAATAACATCAGAAAATGTGGTTTCACGATCGAACAAACTTTTTTTATTGACAAAAGTCACTCCATCGTAAAATCACTAAAAAGACATACCTATTATATTTCAGAACATTTAAACATCCAACAGTGCCCTCAAAACATGGTCCTGAAAAACGGTAACAAATAGCAAATAATGTATTTTCCATCTTAAGCGTTCCAACTTTTGGTTAAGTATTTTGATACTCGGGCATAAGGTTAGTATAGGCGGTAGCTCTATTCTATAACAGTCACAGAGAGGGTTAGTAGTACAGTAGGACGGCACAATCCTTGTCTCACTTACGGCGGTGCCACTCTTCTCTGACTGCCGTTTGCGGCGAAGCCACATAGAAAAATAAAAACAAAAACAAAAACGCGGAGTTAGTAAAATGGCCGCCAGCTACCGGAACCGCAGTGCCAGATCCTTACTCAAACTACAGTAATTTCTCTAAAGCGCCCCTCAAAGGACCACATAGATTCACTCGATATAAAGAAACTTCGCTATAGAGAGTGTGGAGACAAGGTTTATCAAACTATTGTAATTTTATGATTTTATCAAAAATTACTCGACCGTATTATCACAATTAAGCCAAAAAGTTTGTGACACTAAAAGTACCTATTTCATATCGAACTGTTTGTCGGAAAAATAAAAATTCATAAAGAATCCTTTAACAAACAGCAGAAGGCAAAAAGACTAGGTTTTTAAACAAACCCAAACCACACTGTTAGTAGCAAAATGATACTTTTAACACAACCTGAGTTCCACTATCATGGATTTATTAACACTGAAGGTATACAATGCTGTTTGCTGACGATATTTAAGGGTCACCACACAATCCTGTTTGTTATGTTTTTCCCGCAAATTTTTAGTAATTTTGGACAATTTTTTATTGACAAAAATCACTCGATCGTAAAATCACAACACAGCCAGTTAATTTCTGACGTTAAAAAGACATATTATACTTGAGAAAAATGTAAATAAAAAGACGATTGTGTGGTTGCTTTTAGAATAGTCAACAAAAGAGCATTGTACCGACAGCCTACATTTGTCATAAAATATCGTATGTTTACCTTTGCGACGGAACTAGATAACTGGTAATTGCACGACCGCCAATAATGGCCATGGCTGCTCCAGAAGCTTAACATAGTGTGCTATTCACTAGGAAACAAAAGACTGCAAACGGACACTATGTTTAGCCTTCACAGGAGAACCAATTCCTTTGAAAGATGGTACAATAACCGTACTAAATACAGTATGGCATAGTTTACCTTTGCGACGGGTCTGAATGTAGTATCCCAAGATGGGTCCTTTGCCAGAGTTGCCGTTAGTCCAGTGCAGATCCACACTGGACACGGTCTTGCCGAGCTGGAGATCTTTTGGACGACCAGGAGAGCCTTCCTGAGGTCCTGTTGTTACGTTGCCCACCACAGCAGGGCCCAAGTCCAGCGTCTTGGCTCTCACCATGAACAGGTACGTAACCTTAACAAAAAACCAAACGTAATTAAGAGGACGCTATACCTGACGATGCATTTTTTGCCGCCCATAAGATTAACATTGAGAGCGGCGATTCATTTTCAAGGTTTACCCTTGGTTGGAAAGACACAAAATTTTTCATGTACCTAACCCTAACAATGTTCTAGGGAGTGTTCGAAGCAGATTTCCCAATTTCTCACTGGTTTCTTTTATTGCAACTGTTTTGCAAATGCTAGCATCGCATACCTCAAGAAAAGTGCTGTATCTCGAAAACCAGTAAAAAAATGGGAAATCTGCTTCGAACACTCCCTAGAACATTGTTAGGGCTAGGTACACGCAAAATTTTTTGTCTTTCCAACCAAGGGTAAACCTTGAAAATGAATCGCCGCTCGCAATGTTAATCTTATGGGCGGCAAAAAATGCACCGTCAGGTATAGCGGACCCTTAAGCGGAAATAAAAACATTGAAGAAGCTTAGTCAATTCTTTTGAGCACGTAAAGTACGCTAAAGTTCATTAAAATAATTTTTAGTTACTCCACAGTGTTTGAATTACCGTTTTTTGCTTACTTTATGTTCTTACAAGGGTTGGCTGAGGATTTACTATTGTTTTATTTCAAAAAGGAGGCTATTTTCTATGATAACGTGAGAACAAGTGCTTTGTTTTGGTTCAGGTGAACACAAACAGACACCAACTCTCCCCATGTTCTCTTCAGGGTGCTCGGGAAATGTTCTCCAGTGGAGTTGCAACCAGCCATTGTTTTCTTTCCGGAACTGGAACTAAATATAATGGGCTATTCGAACGAGAAACAAATGACTGTGAATAGGACACTATGTTTAGCTTTCGCTGGAGAACGAATTCCTTCGAATGGTGGTGCAATTACCGGACTAAATACAGTACGCCATTGTTTTCTTTACCTCTTCCTCCAAACCAGTCACCATGAGACTGCTCTCGGACACTTGCCGAACTTGCTTGCTGAACTGCTCATTTCGGCCCATAGTCTCATACGTCACGATGTACCCCACAATGTCTCCGTTACGCTTACGCGGCGGTTGCCAGGATACCTGAAACACAGTTCATGTCAAATGTTACGTCACCGATTGACACAATGGTCACAAACGTGGCAGCAGAATGATTTTTATTCCCATGTTAATTTCGGAAAAATGTTTTGCTGACAAAAATCACTCGATCGTAAAATCACCACACAGCCTGTTAATTTATGACGTTAAAAAAACATTATATTTAGAACATTTAAATATCCACACAAAAAATTGCGAATGTATGTTTGGCCTCAATGTTAGCGTACCAGTAAACTAGTCATGGTGATCTGAGAGAAGGTGAGCGTGGCAGGAGGACCCGGCAGGCCTTGCAGAGTGCGGACAGCAACAGGCGCGGAGCGCGGCCCGTCCCCGGCAGGATTGAATGCGAGCATTTGGATGCGGTACTGCGTGTACTTGTCGAGGAACACCAGACTGTGTGACGTGTATGTAGCAGGCACTACTTCGATCTCTTCTTCTGTCTTACGGTCTGATTCCTGAGGCGCGTCGGTCACTAGGTAGAAGATCTGTAGACAATACAGAAGGCGTTACAAATTTTTAGGACGCTCCATACAATCTTGAAAACATAGCAAAAAATTAATTGCAATTAAAATTACAACATAGCCAGTCAATTTCAGACGTTAAAGGCGTCTACGCTGTCGGGGTTGTTTACGTTCTTTTCTGCTCATTTTACGAGGAAACTCGTGATTTTACTTGTGATTGATTCGGGCAAATTTTTTGTTGATTGTAAAAGGATATCTTATACTTCAGAACATGTCCAACAGTGTCCTCAAAGAATGGTCGGACAAACCCCCTAAATAAACACAATTGCGTGTTCACCCTAATCTTAAAAATTGACCAGTTTTGAGGCAATTCTAACTTACCTTGTAGCCCAACAAATCGCCATTCTGCTGGCTCTGCGCGGGTGGGCTCCATCTTAACCTGACCTCGGTAGCGCTGACAGGTTCCGCCAGAAGGTCGCGAGGTTCCCCAGTAGGTACAGCTTCCCCCACGTAAACAGTAACGGGGGGGCTGGGGGGACCATCCCCCTGAGAGTTGAACGGCACCACCACGATCTCGTAATTCTTGTCCCGCGTCAAGTCACTCAAAACTACACGATCTTTCTGTGAAAACCAAAACAGACTTGTCTATACTACAGAACTGAATAACACTGGTAACTGCACTACCGCCAACGGCCGTGGCTTCTCTATAAGCTAAACATAGTGTGCTATTCGAACGAAAAACAAATACTGCGAATAGAACACTATGTTTAGCTTTCACTGGAGAACGAATTCCATCAAATTCCTGCAAATGGCGAAAGACGTACCCTGATGCCATAGATATCCTCCTTTGGTGTATCTTGTAGAGCAGTAGGGAAGTCAGACGCAGGCTGGTATATAATGCGGTAGCCGCCCGTTTCCTGGTCTCCACTCCAGTAGCTTTCATCCACTGGAGTCCACTGGACCCGCACACTCGAAACTGTGATAGGGACAACCTTGAGGTTCGTCACACCGCGACTGGGAGCTGCAAAACAAAAGAAGAGTGGTCTTTAAAGGAACTGGGTCACACCGGTTCGATCCCAGGTCCTAACAAAGTTTTTCTGCTCGGCATTCACTTCTGATATGTTCAGCATGTCAAGTGAAATGTATATCGAGGCTGTGGTGGTTCGGAACGCACCTAAAACTGTAGGTCCCCGTCGTCTAGTAACACGACGGGTGGGGAGCTGGTATTTGGTAGAGCTGCCAGCTGAGCACGACGGATAATTCTTGGAATGGTTTAGTTGCTGGGTTCCCTCTACTAAGGGTGGCCACACAATCGTGTTTGTTTCCATTTTCCCGAATAGTAAACTAACCTGCTGGCAGAGTGCGGACTTGTGTCGACTCCTGACTCCACCCGCTAGGTCCGATGTCATTGCTCGCCTCAATACGGAACCGATAGCTGGTAAAGGGCTTAAGGCTGGTAACCGTGTATGACGTCAGCTGGGGGTCAACCTTTTCAGGTACCGATATCCATGGACCTTTCCCTTCTGACTGCTGCACTGTGTAGTACCTAAAAAACAAATGATACAAGTAAATGATACATACCATTTCCCTCCAATATTTTTTAGCATTGCTTTTTAAGAGCGACCACACAATCGTTCGTTTACGTTTTTTTTGCACACTTAATGAGGAAACTGTTGGAGATTTATATGTTTTTCAGATGAACCTATTTCAGAAAATTTAAATATCCAATAGTTTCATCATAAAGTATGCATAAAAAACGTAAACAAACACGACTGTGTGGTAGCTCTCAAGAAGGAATAGGACATATTTGCTATTCGTTTACGTTTTTTTTTAAATTACAAGATAGCCACTAATTTTCTGAGTCTAAAAGAACATATTATATTTTAGAACAATAAAAGCAAATGTTTATTCCATATTAACGCTAAAGTTACCTTAAAGGAGCGAAGCCATCTCTGCCCGGGGTCCAGCTGAAGGTAATCCTCTCGCTCTGTATCTGACTTCTTGAGACCTGGGGCGCGGAAGGAGGCTGCGGAGGCTCGCGGTTATTTGTAGTAAAAACAAGCGCGTACGCAGTTTTCCCCCACCCCAGCCGAGTCTGGGCCGTAACGCTGAACAAATAGTACTGCTCGGGGTCCAAACCAGTGGCGCGGAACGTGCGATCCGAAGGCGGGAACTCTCTCGTCAGGTTCACGCTCGATAGCGTGTCTAAATGGTAGTCCACACTGAAATAAGCAAAAAACGCATGGTTACCCCCAGAGCCTCGACACCCGAGTGGTATAAATGGTTGGCTTAAGAGGAGGCACACAGGTTCGATCCCGATCCAACCAAAAACTTTTTCTGACCGGCATTCAGCTCTGATATGTTCAGCATGTCAAGTTACATGTATAGAGAGGCTGTGGTGGTTCGGAACCCACAGTAGGGAGCTGGCGTTTGGTAGTGCTGCCAGCTGAGCACGAGTAACTACAGAATGATACATACCGGTACGCAAGTATTTGACCGTTGGGCTCGGAGGGAACGTCCCAGATAATTCTTGCGGTCGTAAATGAGACGTCAGGGAACGAAACGTTCGACGGCGGTCCAGGAGCTATAAATCATTCATTATTCATTAACTAGATTATTCACAATGTTTTACTCGCGGGAGATCATCTCTCATGTTTTCTATGATGTTGGATAAAACGAAATCTTTTCTTCAGAACAGAAGAAACGTAAACAAATAGCGAATGTATGTTCGGTCTTAAGTAACAATTACTTACTGTCCTCGAAGGTTTGCACTCTGCTAGGGGGCATACTGAGTGTGCCGTCGCCCAGCCTTGTGTACGCCATAACCTGGATATGGTACAGGACAAACTTGCGAAGTTCTGTCAAGGTAGTCGTGAAGGTTGAGTTACTCGCAATGGTTTTGAACAGGAATGGAGCCCGAGCATTCGCAGCATAGTAAACTTTGTACCTAAACAAACAAACAAGGTAACGACAACAGCCTCGATAGCCAAGTGGTCAAGATGGTCTACTTCAGAGGGTCACTGAGAGCGGGGTCACACCGGTTTGATCCCGATCCTACCAAAGTTTTTTTCTGATCGGCATTCACCTCGTGTACTAACGGACTAAGAGCAACCTACCCTTCAATGAGTCCATTTTGATGCTCCTTTGGCACTTCCCCCCACTTGACGACAATGGTAGTGGAGCTAGTGGCATTGGCCTCCACGCCAAGCGGGCCGAAACTTGGCACGGACTCGCGAGTTCGCTCCACAGCGGACGGACTTTGCTCAGACGGGCCAACATCATTAAAGGACGCCATGGTGACTTCATAGAGTGCAAACTCCTCCAAATGCTCCAGAATGTGCGAGTTGGCTGTTGGATCTTCTATAACCACGTCTTTCTGCTTCCCCGTTCCAAGCTCCGTGTAGTGTATGTGATAGCCGCTAGGGTTCCCGAACCATTCCGTTTGTTGAAGGGGCTGGAAAAATAAATAAAAGATAATGAGGAATATCGCGAACAGAAATTTTTAGGGGTTTTAAAAATAACATAGCCAGTTAATTTCTGACGTTAAAAAGACAATATTACACTTCAGAACATGTAACTATCCAACACTTCTCTCAAAAAAAAAAAAAAAAAAAAAAAGATTCTGCTGCCACTTGTTTCACGACTGTGTACTTTGCCTTAATACTTACAATCCAGCGGACACGGAGCTCAGTAGCGCTCATAGCGCGGACGGTGACGTTCCTTGGAGAGTGAGCAGGCGGTGCCTGGATCGTCTGAAACTCTTTGGTGGGTTCGGAGGGTTGTGAGGTTCCCGCCACATTGCGCGCCATGACGCGCAGGCGATACGTCGTATAGGGGATGAGGTCCGTGACGGTGAGGGTGGAGGCCTCGGGGTCCGTCACGTCCGTCACGGGGAACCAGCTGGCATTGCGAGCCGTCTGCCCTTCCACCAGCCAGCGGGTTATGGAAGAGTTCCCGTCAAAACCTAGAAGAACACAGGAATTGTATTACGTTTTTCAAGGGTAAGAGAGCCCGGTAACACCACGGAGTTTCCCGAAGCCGTAAGCAGAAAAAAATGCACACGCTGGGACTAGAACTCAGATCTCTCAGGACAAAGGTCGGTGAAGAAAGGACCTAGTGGGATACAGGGTGCCATGGTGAGAGCTCAACCAAAACAAAGCAGTTTTTCTCATATTATCATAGAAACTAACCTCCTTACTGCAATAAAAACATGTAAGATACTTAGTCAATACTTTTATGAACATAAAGTAAGCAAAAATTCATTAAACTGACTTTTGGTTACTTCACAGTGTTTGAATTACCAAACACCAACAAACGTACTGTTACGAAATATCAGAGCTTTGTTTTGGTTCAGGTGAACTCCCATTTCCTGTTAACATAGCGTACCTGGCGTGAACTGGAGGACGACAGAAAAGGCTTCGATGTTGGTAACAGCCAGCCTGGTAGGAGGGTGGGGCAGTACTGGCTCTACGCCTGACTGTATGGTGGCAATCCGACTTGGACCTCTTCCCACTGATGTCCAGGCAGACACCTCGAACTTGTAGTGCGTTGTGGCCTAAAATAAATAAATAAATAATAAACACAGAGCTCGAAGGTGCAAGATTTCTGCTTCCTGCTATCGGCAGGATGGTGAAAGCCACCAACTTTTCTTTTCGGGAGGATAGCGCTATAGTCAACTTTTAGGGGACACTAAAATAGACTTTAGTAACTGGTGCAGTCCATAGTTAGGAACATACACAAACAGCACTATACACGCTATACTCGGGAAGGGAAAAAAATTTATTGGCTCCTTCGACAATATCACCAGCCTTACAGAGTGTTCACAATATTATGATAAGAATCCGGGCGGTGGGTCTGAAATCACACTATCTGCTATGACTCACCTGTAGATGATCGACCATGAGATCGTGAACTTCTGCTGAGACGTTGAGGACTTTGCTGGTATCGGGACGGTCCCGCACGGAGTATATGAGAGAGTAGCCGCGGAGAATCCCGTTAGAGCGGGACGGCGGAGTCCAGACGACCCGCACTGCCCGGTCACTCACATTGCTGAACTGCAGGCTACCGATTTCTTCGGGAACTGGCAAAAAAGAGCAAAGTATATTGTAATGAGCGTGGCTTCTAAGGTATATTTGATAAACATTCAAGCACATGTTACGCATAAACAATTAATCTTATCGTTAAAGGCGTCGCGTTTGTTTACGTTATTTTCTGCGCATTTTATGAGGATACTATTGGATATTTAAATGTTCTGAAATATAATATGTAGCGATCACCCATCGGTTGGTTTCGGACAAAATGGAAATTTTATATTTACCATCTTCGTTAGTGCGAACGTAGACAGGAGAGCTGCGTTTGCCGTCGCCAGGATCAGTGAAGCAAAGAACGGTCATGTTGTACTCTGCGAACTTGTCCAGGCCACCCATCAGAGCCATCTAAACGGAATAAACGAACAGATGTATTGAACCGTCCCCAGCCACAGAGTGGTCATGATCACATAGCTGATCACTCCCGGACAAACCAATCCCTCTGCAGTTTTTCCACAGCATGGCCATCATCACTCCCTGCGAGAATTTATTCAGCTCAGCCCCTGGTTAGTGATGTATAGCCATGGGGACCACTCCCAAGAGGACCTAGTTATCTCTGCTATGTGTTCTATTACCTACCCACTACCCAAGAGAAACTGAAAAAATCTCGGACCAGCTGAGTTGGAACCCGCAAACTCCGGTTCCTAGTCCGACGTTTAAACACTCGACCATGGTGCTCGAACTAACCTGCTCCGCCCAGGGGTCTACAAGACTTGGCGCGACGCGTAGGGACTTGGCCTCCTGCTGGCCTTGCCATGCCTGCAGCCTGTAGCCCAGGTTGATTCCGTTGATCTTCTGCGGGTCAGGAGGTCGCCATGTGATTCGAACACAGGTGGAATTGACTGCGGAGGCGCGAACGTCTACTGGAGCTGCTTCGGGGACGCCTTCCCGAGTTTTTATACGGAGATCTAGAAAACAGATACAGAATGAGCTACAGCAGAACGAGCTACTCCCTTCCATGACCTCAGTACAGTTTTCTGGTCAGAATTACGCTAGACAGTCGAGTGTTCCCCCGACTGGTAAAAGCAGGTACCCAGGAAGGCCCAGGGACTGGGGAAGACTCACCTGGACTGCGAATAGGACACTGTTTAACTTTCAATGGAGAACGAATTCCTTCGAAAGATGGAAATAGAGGTGCAATTACCGTACTAAATACAGTATGCCATAGAAAAATCTTGACCAGTAGGGACCAGGTACTGGGTCCGCCATTTCTGAGTTACCATTCCAATCCCGCATTCCAGGCTGTCAACTTCAAGCTGGCCATACACAATGCGGCCAGGAATGACAACTCAGGGATGGCGAGTACCCACACAAAAAACTGTCATCCCTCCCGACTAAAGTCCGGGGATGCGAACACGCCAGAACGGCTGTCCAAAGCGCTAGGACTACATACCCTTACTGAAGACGCCGACTCCCTTGTTATTGTAAGCAGCGATCTGTACGATATACTCCTTCCAAGTGATGAGATCCGTGATGAGAAAAGTCTTCTGCGCTTCGTTGGTGATGTTCCGAAGCGTCCACGGGCTCTCATGGTACCCGTACAGCCGGAACCGGATCACGTAGCCCAAGATTTGACCGTTACGATGCTCCTCTAACGGCTGCTGCCACTGCAGGATGATTTCTGAAGAAGACCGAGCTGAGCCGACGAAGCTTAGCGGCGCTCCTGATGGGGCTGCCAAAAACAACAGAAAAGTTACATGGTCGTCCTTCTAGTCGCTATACGGAACTTGATAGTATTGTAATTTTGAGATTTTGACAGCCATAACTCGGAATTTGTACTCAGTATCGCCTTAAAATCACAACGCAAAAGTTGTTTTGGACGGCAATAACTCGGAATTGATATTTATAGTATTGTAATTTTGAGATTTTGACAGCCCTAACTCGGAATTGATATTGATATAACTCGGAATAGGTACTCAGACGGAACTGGATACTGTCCGAGCCGAGTTGTTTTTGACAGCCATAACTCAGAACAGGTACTCAGTATCGCCTAAAAATGACAACAGAAAAATTGTTTTTGACGGCAATAACTCGGAATTTATATTGATAGTATTGTAATTTTGATAATTTGACAGCCTTTACTCGGAACAGGTAGTCAGCATCGAAACTATCGATCAATATTAGCGACAAGATGGTGGTGGACGTACCGCTATGAATCGAGTTATGATAGATTAGGTTACCTTCTTGTGGGAGTATGACAAGGTTGCTTGGCTCAGAAGGTGGCCCCTCGCCCACACTGTTGACGGCTGACACTCGGAACTGATAGCTCGCTGCGGCCTTGAGGTTAGTTAGGAGAACCCACCGGGCGTCTGAAGAAACGTTACTCAGCTCCGTCACCCAATTGGCCAGCAGGTCTGGCAAAGGTACTGCGTCCGCTACCTAAAAATGGCAACAAATCAAACAGATTGCAGGTACTATATACGTATATACATATAAGAAGACACTTTGTTTGCGAAAGAAACAGTGTTTTTGTATTTTTAATAACAGGCTCAGAAGACTGATGGAGTGTATAAAGCATTTACTTGTAAATTAAACATAGGTACCACACTGGCTCTATGCATTCCTGTTGGAATTTTATTTCCCTAGCGCATGGCAACCATGTTTAACTTACATGTAAACATTGGGTTAAAAAATTCCAGAATAAGTAAACCAAACCTAACTCTACTAATAAAAGCCTTACCTGGCTGACTTCCAGCCTCTGGATAATATACTGTAGCACGGGAGCATTGCCATCAAACCCTGGAGTCCAGGACACGTTGACCGCGCGCTGTGCCGCGCCCGGAAGTCGTTGTGCCGTCACGTGACTGGGCGGAAACGGAAGTTCGATGACGCTAAGGCGGCCTGAGCGAGTGTCGTTACCGCCCGGCGAGTGCAACGCGCAGGCATACTCTCCTACGTCTGACGCACGCACTGCCTGTATCTCCAGAGTACCGTCTTCGTGGATGATAACTCGAGCGTTACTTCCAGCGGTAATCACCCTAAAAGCACAAGGTTAGCGCTCAGTTGAAGCACCAATAACGCCTGGGAGTTGGTTATCTTGAAATGTAATGACGTATAGTCACACTAGGCTAAGCTAAGCATCGGCTATAAATAGATTTTGCCTGTATATCGTGTGACATAGCCAATAGTGTGGGTCGCAGCTCAGCCTCATAGGTACAGGTGCCACGTAGAGGGGGTACCCACCCCTCCTCCGCCATCTGCCATTTTGGTCTCCTTTTCGGCCGGCGACTATAATTCATATGAAATGAATGAACTTACTCATCGTTGTGATACCAGAAGAGTTGGTAGGGAACAGTGGGATCGCTGGAGACCTTGCACTGGAGTGTAGCGGTGTGGCCCAATAGAACACGCGTGTCCACTGGTGGCTGGATTATTTGAGTGCGCACTGAAAAATCAACAACATGCTTCAACACCATTGGTTTGTTGAAGTGTCACATATTTGTTCTAAAATATAATATGTTTTTTAACAACTTTAGGTTTTGTCGATAAAAGACATACTATGTTTCAGAACTAAAGGTAAACAAACAGCCTACAGCCGACAACAGTACTTAGCTTGCGAGTTGTTCAAAAGCGATCAACATAATACATTGCAGTATGCGTGGATGAGATGTTACCAAGCCAACAGCAAAATAACAACAGACGTGCACAACTCAAGTGACGAAAAACAGTAACAGTGCAAACAAAATAACATAAAGAAGACTTTATAGTAACAAGGGGATATCTAACAATTAAGTTAAAGTTAAGATTAACGTCATATTTAACGATCATTTTTAATCTCAACTGAATTACGTGGAAATTACTGATCTCTTTGACTATCGCAAAACTCATTCCACTAACTCAAAAAAATTAAAAAAATCTTGGAATTGGCCTTAAAAACTATGTTTAACTTACCCAGGATAGCCAAATGGGCAGAGCCTTGCACAGAGCCCGCCTCATTGGCTCTTATGCACGTGTACTTCCCCGCATCGGTCTCGCGGCAATCAGCCAATAGCAGGTCTCCGTTCTCCAGAATTTGGACGCGGGCCGAAACTTCCACCAATCCACTGTCTAGAAATCCATGACGTCACCACGGGGCTCGACCAATCGTCAATTAGGAGAACTACCTAACCTTTTAGCTAACTGTCGGATAAGTGAATGGAAATCTACATTCAACTCTACCATCACCGTTATATTTAGGGTGGATTTCTTAACGATAGGATAAATTGTATCAATATTCTAAGCCTATATTTAGCTTATGGAAGAGGCAAACCATCCTCTAACCCTTGCGGTAAGCTAAACATAAGCTTATATTACACAATTTATCCTATCGTTAAGTTGGACTTTCAGAGGTATCCCTATAGGACGAATTATCTTTCAAAAATTTCACTGACCAGATACTTACTAGGTATATTTCAGAGCAAATTCCTAAAAATTGAACCGTCCTAAAGGGATTCCAAAGAAAAGAGGACTTAGTACGTTGTGTTTACAAGCCGTCCGGCGTTTACCGAACCAAATAGAAAACAGGACAAGACGAAACGTGTAGAGGTACAGGGACAAAACATGATATGCGCCAGCAACCATACGAGTGATAGCTCTCCAATATTAATGGCGGCAAGTGCATCAGTCGGTGCTTTGCATCTAAAACAACTATACTTAAGAAATTGAGTCTTCATTTAAGGCGGGATATACATTTGCTATCTGTCCAAGTTTTTCAGACTGAGGACAATGTTGGATATTTAATGTTCTGATATACAATAGGTCTTGTTAGGGTGCGTCCCACCATGCCCAGTTAAAATTAAACTGGAGATTTACTTACCATGTTAAATTTAACTTTTAAGTTAAATTTAACATGGTAAATCTCCAGTTTAATTTTAACTGGGCATGGTGGGACGCACCCTAAGTATGTTGTGATTTTACGATCAAATAATTTTGAACGAATTTTTTATTCTCACAAAAATCAGTCGATCGTAGAAACACAACACAGCCAGTTCCTAATCTCTGACGTTGAAAAGACATATTATATTTCAGAACATATAAATCTCCAATAGTTTCTTCAAAAAGTGCTCAGAAAACCGTAAACCAACACTGTAGTGTCCCAATAAAGTTGCCTCTAGCGACGCAGCAGCGTTTCCTATCGGAAGGATGTTGTAGCCAACTTTTAGGCAACACTATAGTGAATTTTAGGAACTCATAGTTACCAATAAAAAATAAATAATAAGATGAATACTTACCTCTATAGATCCAGGTGACGTTTGGCGCTGGAGCTCCCAATGCTCTGCAGCTGATCACGGCATCTTTGCCATCCAGCACTGTCACATTGACTGGGGGCGCTGTAAGCACGGGTGCGGCGGCTATAACACAAACAAACCAGTTGTAAACACGGAATATACATTTCCTATTTATTTACGTTTATTCAGACCATTTTTTGAGGTTATACCGTTGGATATCTGAATGTTCTAAAAAATGATATTGTCTGAAATTAAGGGTCCGCTATACCTGACGGTGCATTTTTTGCCGCCCACAAGATTAACATTGCCAGCGGCGATTCATTTTCAAGGTTTACCCTTGGTTGGAAAGACACAAAATTTTGCCTCTACCTAGCCCTAACAATGTTCTAGGGAGTGTTCGAAGCAGATTTCCCATTTTTTTTTACTGGTTTTCGAGATACAGCATTTTTTTTGAGGTATGCGATGCTAGCATTTGCAAAACAGTTGAAATAAAAGAAACCAGTGAGAAATTGGGAAATCTGTTTCGAACACTCCCTAGAACATTGTTAGGGCTAGGTACAGGCAAAATTTTGTGTCTCTCCAACCAAGGGTAAACCTTGAAAATGAATCGCCGCTCGCAATGTTAATCTTATGGGCGGCAAAAAATGCACTGTCAGGTATAGCGTCCTCTTAACTGGCTATGGTGTGATTTTTGTCAATAAAAAAAATGTCAAAAATATATAAATATATATAATATATAAATACTACAATATATTTACGTTTCAACTACTAGAAACACAATTTGAAGCACATAATCGCGGTGGGTGTAGACATTTACAACGTGTACAAAATTCATAAACGTGGGGGTGACTCAAACAGTGATGAAAGCTAATTTGAAGCGTGGGGAAATGGTATCATTATTACAAGAAACTTAATTAAAATCTATGAAAACAAAGCGCCAAATCGTAACTAAGCAAATAATTTATATCTACCTACTTATACCTACTACAAGAGAGGTCAAGTTTTTATAGGTATAAAGTTTTTTTGCATCTATTAAATTTTTTCCAGCAAATGTTTTTTAGGCAGGATTTCATAAAATGTTTGTTGTGACGTCACTGGATTGTTTAAATTCAAGACCGATTCAGTGATGTCACTTTGGATAGCTGGTATGCCTACTGTGATGAATCAACACTCGATCGAGACAGGTAACTGCACCACCACCATAATTTTCGTTCTCCAGTAAAAGCTAAACATAGTGTCCTCATTTGTTGCACGTTCGAATAGCACACTATGTTTAGCTTTTGGAGCAGCCACGGCCATTGGCGGTCGTGCAATTACCAGTCCCATTAAGTACCGCATTGTGATGTAAGCATGCTGTGTGTTTTGGGTGGCAACCTGTTTCAATGTTTCGCTTACGGTGATGAGAGATATGATACACATCTGACTGCCTGAGTCGAGTCAGTTTGTTTCCGGCTCCGCGGACTCTCCTTCCATCTTCAAGGCAGCAAACAAAAATAAACAATTTTTGCCGATGAAACTTACATTAGAAATTGACATGAAATTAGCTATAGAAATCGAGTGTCTATGTTCCCAAAATGAAACATAGCTTATGAGAGCAAAAAAAAAAGATCGTTTTTATAAAGTAAAAAAATTGTGACACCAATGATAGAGTTCAAAATGTCTCTCCCTATAGCGACCGTCAAGGGACGCTATAAAAACAGTTCGCAATACAGAGGGAGACAATATGGAGATAATAAAATTTACACTAGCCATCGAGAAAATAAACTAAATAAAGATTCACACTTATTTATTATTAAAAAATAATTAAAAAATAAAAAAAAAATCCAGCGGCCAAGGTTCGAACCTGGCGTCTGCGGCATCCCAAACCGGACGCCTTATCCGCTCGGCCATTACGGCAACCTAGGTTTGTAGATGAAAAACTTACTTTTGACTTTGAGCCAGGTGTACTGGGATTCCTCCCCTGCTGCATTGGCTGCGACGCACTGGAACATTCCAGTATCCTCGATCCCCAGCCTGGAAAATTTCCATTCAAAAATAAAAAGGCATATTATATTTTAGAACATAAAAATATCTATAGAGAAAGCTGCAGGGCACTGAGGTCTGCTTGGGCTTGAACAGCCTTGATGGGTACCTGGCTGTGGGAAAACTGGACTGTAGGGCGTGATAGTGACCACATCACCCCCTTGCTGCCACCCTGTATTCCACAAGGCCCTGGCCCTTTACGTGCTGTAGCGCCATTGTACCTGCGTATGATGAGCGCGCCGTCTTCCCTCACGGAGTACTGCCCAGTATTGGAGGAGGTAGGCAGGGGGTTGGCATCCCTGTACCATGTGACGTTGGGCGCAGGCAATCCTGTCGCTTCACACGGCAGCATTTGCTGAGCACCGTACTCGCCTAAGGTCTCCACGCGCATCGGGGACGTGAACGATGGCTTCTCTGTTGGAACAAATAATAATATGATGAACAAACCATGGCCATCATCACTCCCTTGGAGAATTTATTCAGCTCAATCCCGTGTGTGTGTTCTGTAGCCATGGGGAGCACTCAGTGCCGGATCTATGGGGGTACAAGGCGGTCCCCCTGGACCGGGCGCCAAATTTGAGGGGGCGCCAAACGTGTCATTCACAAAAAAAAATGTTATTTATATCAGTATATTAACCTTTGTCAGCCAACATAAAGAATTCGTCACACACACTTTTGCGAGTGTGTTGGCAATTAAATAATGGCGCAAAAGCTCTGCCAAAATAACAACATAAAACTTCGATACATCAAACAGTGATGCCGATAAGCCTATGTGACATTGGCTTCGAAGATGCGTTCCCAAACGTTATAACAGCCCTAAAAATATATTGCTGTTTGCCGACCACGTCCGCAAGCTGTGAAAGTAAGCTGAAACTAATCAAGAATTACCAGCGATCTACAATGAGTCAGGACCGCCTCGCTGGCCTATCAATATTAAGTATTGAACAAGCACTAAACTACGGTGACGTCATCAACGCCTTTTCGGAAAAAAAGGCCCGAAAAGTTCCCATCTAACATTTACTATATTGCTCGTACCCTATTATATTGTTAAAAGCCAGAAATTATGCCCAATTATTATGGCCGTCACTGAATTATTATTTCAAAGTGGGGGGGGGGGGGGGGCCAAAATGATGAACTGGACCGGGCGCCAAATCTCCTAGATCCGGCACTGGGAGCACTCCCCAGAGGAACCAACCTCTGCTATGTGTCCAAGCTGTGGGGTTATCAAGCATACCAATAAGGCTTCGATGGGGAACTACAGTTTAAGGTCTACCACCAGGTACATTACATCAAGATAAATGGAAAATCCGAACGAGAAAAAATCTCGGACTGGCTGAGTTTGATCTCCTGTCACGAGTCCAACATTTAAGCACCACAGGTTGGTCCGTCAGGTTACCTAGTACGACGACATCAGCAGAGGCGGTGACAGTGGGGAACCCTCCAGACCTGAGCCTGACTTGACAGGTGTATCGGCCAGTGTGGGTCAGGTTGGGCGACAGAAGCGACAGCGTGTTGTTCCAGGGGTCATTGAATTGGTAGGCGACTCCCGCGTTCTCCAGCAGGATGTTGTCTTTCAGCCAAAGCGTCTCCAGCTCATGCAGAGGCCTGTGGAAACAAAACTGTTATTATGGAACCAAAATTAGCGCAGACCTGTCATTCTGTCTCTATTATCCTAAGAAGACAAGACACTTCGTTAGAGAAAGAAACAGTGATCTTGTCTTCTTAAATAACAGGCTAATAAGACTGATGGAGTGTATCTCTGTTAATATGAGAAAAAGAGCTTTGTTTTGGTTCAAGTAAACATAAACAAACGGTACCGCTCCCATGTCCCCCTAATTACCTTGCATTAGCGATACACTGGAGCTCGTGCGGTACCGCTCCCATGTCCCCCTAATTACCTTGCATTAGCGATACACTGGAGCTCGTGCGGTATGGCTCCACCCTTGATGAGGTTAACATCTTCCGGTTTGACGACTATCTCCGGCGGAAGTTCCCTTTCGTCATCCCCAGTGACGACCAGACGTGTGAAACCGCTTAGCTCCTCCTTCCCCAGCTGAGTGTTCGTAGCCCGAGCCCTAGAAAAACAATTAAGACATTTGCTATTTGTTTACGTTTTTTCGACCAACTTTTGATGACGCTTTTGGATTATTAGTTGTCAAAAATCACTCGATCGTAAATTCGCAACAGTCAGTTGACGTTAAAAAGACACGTTATATTTCAGAACATTTAAATGTCCAACTGGGTCGGAAGAAACATAAACAAACACGACAGTTTGGTCTCCCCTGAACATGCGAAAGATATCGTCGAACAGTAATGATGACGTATTTTCTCGATTCCAAGGAAAACCACACAAAACCGACTTTGACACCGGTTGACCGAGTTTGAAACCGACTTTGACACCGGTTGACCGAGTTTGAAACCGACTTTGAATGATGAGTTTTACAAAACAGCCTCTAGGCAATTCGTCTCCTCAAATTATTCATCTTTGGCTTTTGTGTGGGAACGCTCTCTGTAATTCGCCTACCTGTAACAATTATTAATTTTCATCTTTTCGTCTTTTGCAATTCAAATATCGCGCGTCCGTCTCCCGAGGCTCTACTCACTGCAGGAGATCTACTCCTGTTCTCCCAACTACGGAACACTGGTAATTTAACGACCGCCAATGATTTGGCTGCTCTAAAAGCTAAACATAGTGTGATACTCGAACTAAGAAAGAAAATACTGCGAACAGGACACTATGTTTAGCTTTCACTGGAGAACGAATTCATTTGAAAAATAGAAATGGTGGTGCTATGACCGTACTACTCTCAACAAGAGAGGAGCACCGAGTTAAGGGCCACCACACTGTCCTGTTTGTTTTTTCAACCATTTTTATGTTCTGAAATATTATATGACTTTTTAACATCCGAAATTAACTGACTATGTTGTGATTTTACGAACGAGTAATTTTTTTTTGACGAAAATCACTCAATCGCAAAATCACAACACAGCCAGTTAATTTCTGACGTTCAGAAGACATATTCCATTTCAGAGCATTTCAGTGTCTTCAAACACTGTCGGAGGTTTTACTGGAGGTAAAAACAAATGCAAGGACAAACCTGTACGCCCGCTGGTCAGCAGAAGACGTGGCCAGTACCACCAGCTGATGGCGCGAAGTGATGGCGAACTTCCGGTCGTATGGCAGGGGGCCTCCGTCCGACAGCCAAGCCACTGACGGCCGAGGGTGGCTCTTTATTGGTGGTAAATCCAAAATGGCCGCCGAGCCAGACGGCACACTCACTACTTTCTCCGAGAGATCTTCGAAAGCCCCCATGTCTGCGAAACAAAATCACACAATATTCTTGAAGGAAGATTCAATGCTGATTTTCCGTTTGCTTTCTAGCTAGCCAAAATGGCGAGAAAGTACTGTCCAGACCACGGTTAAACAATAATCACCGTTGGGTATTTCTAAATGATTTGTTCCAGGGGAAAACGTTGGGGTACTCCAATCCATTGATAGAAGCATCAAACATCACCGGTGCTCTATAGCTCCCGCTAGGAAGGGTGCCAGTAAACTGAGGGGAAGCTCATGCAACGCTCTTATATACTCAAGCAAAGTGTTACCGAGAAACCCCGAAGACATCCGAAATATTCTTAATGTGCCTATGTAATCAGTTATCACCGAAGAAACGAGATTAACGACCTTGAAAACACACATGATAAGGTACCTAACTTTGACTCATGAATTACATTACATTACACTTACATAAAAATACATATTACCTATGTAATTTACATAAAAAAATTACATATTGTATAATTTACATAAAAATACTTAATGTATAATTTATATAAAAATACATAATGTATAATTTACATAAAAAATTCATAATGTATAATTTACATAAAAAATACATAATGTATAATTTACATAAAATACATAATGTATAATTTACATAAAATACATAATGTATAATTTACATAAAAATACATAATGTATAATTTACATAAAAATACATAATGTATAATTTACATAAAAATACATAATATGTAATTTACATAAAAAATTACATAATGTATAAATATATAATTTACCTAAAAATTACATAATATGTAAATATATGTAATTTACATAAAAATTACATAAAGATTACATTATTTACATAAAAAATGCGTACTCAATATGAAATTAACATAAAAATTACCTAATAAGTAGTTAACATAAAAATTATACGAGATTTATACAAAATTACATTTCCTACGTTTAGTTACTATACGCGGAAACGTTCGGAATGTTTCGGGTAACTTCGTGGTTTCTCGGTACTCGAGTATACGAGCGTTCTATGAGCTGCCCCCTCAGTTGACTGCATCCCTTCCTAGTGAGAGCTTCATGCCAATGCTTAACCATGAAGCACCGGTGACCCTTGGTCTTGACTATCACGGGACTAAACAACATTAAAAACAAACAGCATGAATGAGCTTTCAAATTTTAAGGTACTTACAGGCGACACTGACGTCACTCTTCTGACTGAAGATTGAGCCTGCGTCGTTTTTGGCGACGCACTGGTAGCTGCCGGCATCCTCTCGCCTCGTGCTGTGTATCCTATAGAACAGCTCCGACGTGAAGTCTCCCAGTGGCTGCCCGTCTTTAAGCCACCGGTACTTTGGCTGAGGATATCCTGGAAATAAACACATGCTACAGTTGTCTCTCTATATCGAAAACCTCTCTATAACGAGAGTCCATTATCCCACTATTTGAGTTAACTTTTTAAGATGACCCTATAAGAACCATGTATACTTATATACACCAGCAGGTGTATTCCCTTTCTCGAACGCCAGCAAACCCACCCAACTAACACCTTCAAAATATATTGTAAGAAGATAAGGCACGCCATGATGCAATATACTGAGAACAGTTTTTCTTACTATAAATTTTGAATGTGTTAGTTGGGTGGGTTTGCTGGCGTTCGAGAAAGGGAATACACCTCCAGAACCATCTTCTTAGCCTGTTCATTTTTAGAGTTTTTAGAAGACCCGACAATAGTTTCTTTTTCAAAGGTAACCTCTGAGACAAGGGGGTGATTTGGTCACTACCGCGCCCGACACTCAAGTTCTCGACGGGGTAAGTAAGTCCAGCAGGTGTATTCCCTTTCTCGAACGCCAGCAAACCCACCCAACTAACACCTTCAAAATTTATTGTAAGAAGAACTGGTCTCCGTATATTGCATCATGGCGTGCCTTATCTTCTTACAGTAATTTTTGAAGGTGTTAGTTGGGTGGGTTTGCTGGCGATCGAGAAAGGGAATACACCTGCAGGGGCGGTCAAGATTCACCGCAGGACAAATTTCGACACATCGGGGCTAGATCCTCAGTTATATTGCGTCACAGCAGACTGTGGTAGTGTTAGGGTGCAGTGGAAAGAAATGTAATTTATCAGAAGGACGTAACGAAGCTCAGCTGACATCCAGACAGTGCGAGAAAACAACAGCTGCAGGAGACATGCCACGCACTACTCTCTGTCTCACAGGGTATGCCATTCTGTATTTAATACGGGAATATACCTACATTATACTATTTGTTTACGTTTTTCGGACCATTTATTGACGACACTATTGGATATTTAGATGTTCTGAAATGTAATATATTTTATGAGCTTCTTGCATGGTATTGAATTTGGAGATTAAGCTGTGTTGTAGAACCCTAAATTTGTTCCAAAGGTCATCTTGCTTCGTTTGATATAGCGTGTTGAAAATTTTGATTTCCGGTTTCATAACTGAGACAGTAGGGTTACAGTGAGATAGGTAGCAGAAGATGCGGAGCTTAGCAGAAGTAGGCAATGCTTACGTCACTTTCGGTATTTTCGATTAGAAAAACTTTGACAGGATCAGGATGGAATCTGTGTGACCCGGCTCCCGCATCTCGAATATCGAGAATCCAATACAAAAGAAGCATCACAATGAGTATTACAACTTTTGGTCCAGCAGACGACAGAGAAGCAATAAGCCAATCAGAGAGAAGGCTGAGGAGGGGGAAGACAAAGGGGAAATTGCCTCATTTCTCGGTGATGGGGAAGCCTGCCGATGATTGGAAGAGCGGAACAATCAAACACAGGCGCGGTAATATTGTCACAAAACGACAAATTTGACACAACAGAAGTCAGAAACACACTGTTCAGTCAGCGCGACTCAATTCCTGTGCAATTAGGTTACACGCCTCCTGCATCACTTCTTCCGCTTCACCGATTATTACATTTTCTTCGGGGCCAATAACGGCGGGAGACAGGGAGGAAATTTTTTGAGGACGGAGTTTTTAGGTTCTATTGTACGGCCTTTTGCAGTTTATTTTTTGTGGAGACGAGAGTGACGTCTATCTAGTCAGAAAAAAGAATTTCAGTTGACTGTACCGCACCAGTGTAAAGGTTTACTCAGTGTAGTTTATCTCTTGTTCTAAAAAAACTCAGGGTTTCCAAAATCATTTTTTGTTTAGAACAAGAAGTAAACTTAAGAAGAAGGGGTGACAATGATCTAAAAGAGTTTAGCAACGACAATTGACATTTGTGTAGTCTATCCACCCCTGCATATCACTGACGTCACTCTCATTCAAGAGTGAGACTCAACTGGACGTTGCTATCACGGTTTGTTATCAGTTATCACAATGATTCACCAAAAAAAAGGCCAAGAAGTCTTCCCCCAAAAATGTGTCAAGAAAAGAAGCAGCTTGAAGTAGGCACGTACTACTTGTACAGCCGGATATTGTACTCCGGAAGCAAAAAAGAAACAAAAAGCGAGCCTTTAGAGGAGGGACGGACTCAAGAGGGCCTTCACAATGGAGTCTACGTGTTGAAAAACTTGCCGCCTACCCAGAAGGGAAGGAACCCCCCATATCCGGTTACAGTCTACTAATACACGCGCCCTTTTTCAAACTTCCAGTGCAGTTTTATTGATTAAGGCTGTATAGGCACATTGCCGTTTGGAGCGAGAGACCATGGATCTACTCCCGGTAGGTCGAGTTTTTTTTTCTGGTGGATCTTGCCCGGTCTAGGGTCAACCCAGCCCTGACGGTACCTGGCTGAGCGTGATACTTAGTGCGTACAGAGCTGACGAAAGGTGCCACCCTATATCCCACTACCCCCTGGCCCTTCTAAAGCTGTAGCGAGCTCGAAGCCGAATACGAGTTGCCGAAGCTATTGGATCCATGCCGTAAGCAGAAAATATTGCTTAATATGAAATGGGACGACTGATATTTATTTCTGTTCACCTGGACCAAAACAAAGCACTTTTTCTCACATTATCACAGGAACTAACTTCATTATTGAAATTTAAACCTTAGTCAATTCTTTTAAGAACATAAAGTAAGCAAAAATTAACTGAACTGACTTTTGGTTACTTCACAGGTTTGAATTACCAAACATCAACAATCCCACAGGTCCAAAATGTGGAGTCTGTTCGCTGATGTTGGGGTAATTCAAACGTAGTGAAGTAACCAAAAGTCAACTTTAATTAATTTCTTAAAAGAATGAAGTAAGTAAGTTACATGTTTTTATTGCAATAAGGAGGTTAGTTTCTATGAAAGTGGTTTGTTTACAGATGAAAATAAACAAGCATGTCCCCACCATTCCAACTCGGACCGCTCACGTCACAAGCCTGACTCCTTCACCGCAAGGCCACTGAACGCAAAGTGTGAGAGGCAGTTCTTAAGGTGCCTAACCTGACAGATAGTCACACACTTACCGAGAGCTTGGCACTGTAGGATCTTGATCCTGCCTTCAGGTACGATGTTACCCGAGTTGGAAGGCTGCGTGATGAACCTGGGAGCCTGAAGTGGATCTGCAACCAACAAAACCACTATTAATAACCAGAACCCACTCAACTCTTCAATATGCAACCACTAAACTTGTCTCTCAAATAGCTGCAAGATGTTGCATAATCACGAAATTGCAGGCGTTCCACGAATGTGCAGGACTATTTTGTCCCGAGTCAAATTGGTCCCTATATAAGCATTCCAAAACAGTGTTGTTTGTTGATGATACTTTTCTAAGGCTGAATTTCACCACCTCACGATAGTGCCTTTTAACGTTCGAATAGCTATCGATTCGAAAAAGCAAACATCCTCTCGTTAGGATTACGGTACTGAATATAGACTGGTAATTGCAATAGCGCCATTTGCCGTGGCTGCTCTAAAAGCTAAACATTGTGTGCTATTCGAACGCAAAACAAATGACTGACCGTAGGACACTATGTTTAGCTTTCACGGAAGAAAAATACTATCGAACGAGAGAAATGGTGTTGCAATTACCGGTCTCTATCGAGTATCGATAGTTAGGATTTGTTGTGTCAATAGAATTCGCCTGCTTTGTTTACGTCAAATTTATTTCAACAATTTCAATCTAAAAGTGGAAATAAACGTGAAAAACCCCCTATTTTTTTGGAGAAAGAAGTCAAAATGTTGATTAGACTACACCAAATGAGGCGCAGGTATGAAAGTTATCGTTTTCGCTAACGCACGGAAAATCCACTCGAAAGCTAACGAAACGGTAACGGTGCATGGTGAAAGCCGTTAACATTTTTTACCGATACGATAGCGCTTCGTGTACACGATAGTCTTCACGTTAAAGTGGTTAAATCCATAGCCTTAGTCACAAGTAGCTAACTTGTTTCTCACGTTAAAAAGACATTTTATAGTAAGAAAAATCATTCTGGTACCACGTTTTTTTAACCCTTAACAAACGTCAACAAACAGCCTTGTGTCAACAGCAGTAAAGAAATATTCCATGTGAAGAAAGGTGGAGGAATTACCAATTGATGGATCTCCACTATTGTGTGAATATTACACTGCACGAGTGCAGGGCTGCGGTTTCTATTGTTAGCACTGTTGGAGAGGTTCAAACACAATCGTCTCTTAACAAGATCCCCATGATTTATTTTCTTTTCTTACCTATGAAGCCTCAACTCTACGTTTACTCTTTTATACAGCCCCGAGGGGAATTTTCAATACATTCCTAAAGACCGAACATACATTCGCTATTTGTTTACGTTTTATCTGCACACTTTATGAGGAAACTACTGGATATTTTAAATGTTCTGAAATATAATAAGTCTTTTTAACGGCCGAAATTAACAGGCTGTGCGGTGATTTTGTGATTGAGTGATTTTTGTAAAATACATTTCATTAAATTTCAGAACATTTAAATATCCAATAGCATTCTCGTAAAATGTGTAGAAAAAACGTTAACAAACACGACAGTTTTAGGTGGGTTCCGAACCACCATAGTCTCTATATATTATATTTCACTTGACTTGCTGAACAAACCAGAGTTGAATGCCGACCGGAATATTTTTGGCAGAATTGGGATCGAACTGGTGTGACCCTGCTCTCTAAATACAACCGCCTAGACCACTTGGCTATGGAAGCTATCCGGCTTGATGTAGATAATGCATATTATATAAACCCTTCCCTTGCTAATCTTAATCGTTCCTCTGGGACTCATAATAGTCCACTGTCCAGCTGAGCTCGTAAGCAGATTATTATACAATACACTCACCGATAGAAAACAAAACGTTTCATACAATACACTCAACCAGAGGGTTGAAATTTATTTAATTTCGAAGGGATGATTTAACCCTTGGGAAAACAGTGGGCAAGAAAACTCTCATACTGCAGTATGGCGTACTGCATTTAGTACGGTAATTCCACCACCATTTCTATCTTTCGAAGCAACTCGTTCTCCAGTGAAAGCTAAACATAGTGTCCTATTGGCAGTCATTCGTTTCCCCATTCGAATAGGACACTATGTTTAGCTTATGGAGCAGCGACGGCCATTGGCTGTCGTGCAATGACCAGTGTTATCCAGTTCCTCCATCCGAATGTGTCGAAAGGAAAATAAAGTCCGCAAATAACGAGAATGTCACCCCCAGCGAATGAGCGAGGGAGTTTCTAAAGGCTGCTGCCCTTTGATGACATCAAAACAGGACAAAAACCTTTTTTGAGAAAAAAATAACATGGTGAGTCCGGCATGAATAGCCGCGACGCAAAGTCAACACAGCCTAAACACACAAACGCCGTCTACATATACACATACACACCACCTCTTTACACCTTACTAATTACTTTTCAACCGGTTTTACACGGTGGAAGTCTCAGGTTAGCGGTTAACCTCCAGTTAAATCTAACTGGAGGTTAAGGACGACCACACAATCGTCTGCAGATAATATTAGCAAATTGATCTTCCCAAAAAAAAGCCGAAAGCTTTATCTGGCCGTTAAAAGTCCACTAGGTAAAGTTATGATAAGGACGCTATCAGCACCAACTTTTCTTTTCGGGAGGATAACGCTATAGTCAACTTTTAGGGGACACTATAATACACTTTAGCAACTGGCGAAATCCCAAGAAAATATGACAGAACAAGGCTGGAATTCACAATTTTTCTACAGTATATACTATAGTGTCTCCTATCGCTTTCCTTATCGCATGTTTAGCTTGTGACAAGTGCAATCGCACTATAGTACACTTCAAGGAATGGTGAAAGCCAGTCTAAATAATTAAGGGTAACTTGACGTAAGTATGACGTATTACTATTGTGTGTTTTGTAGTAAGAGACAGCGGAACAGGGGAAGAGCCGGAGACAGGAGGGTGAGGGGAAGGAGGACACATCTGGCTTGCCATGATGAATCCCAAAATGGGGTAGTGAGGTCAAGTGCACGCCGTGAATGAGCCACCCCCTCCCCCTCCCCTCCCCGCACCCCCTTGTTACAACCCCCACCGAACCGTTACAAAAAGGCCGTTTTTAGTAGCCAGCCACCGACGTTATCGCAGCCCTTAAAAATGTGTCAGTTGTTTACGTTGGATTAGGTCAATAGAAAACGCCTGGGTTTACTTTCTCGCTAGCCAATATGGTGAAGTATTGTTTTCGGACAAAATTTCCCATGATCCGGAAAAAAAAAAAGACATGCAACGAGAAAGGCAAGTGCGACTGTTGTCAGACAGGTCAGACATTTCAGGCCGTAGGCGGAAAATATTGTTCCACCGAGATTCGAACCCAGCCCTCCAAGAACAATTTTGATTAGATCCTTCGGGAATGTTTCCTTCAGCCTCCTCAGACATAACATTCCAGCGGAGACAGATGGGTTTTTATATACAAAACAGCATAGGAAATAATAGGGGATTAATGCGGGCAACGGAGTGGAACCATTATTCCCAGGCATTCTCGTTACGCTACGCATCATACCTATGTGCCTAATGTATACACTGTACCTCCCTATACCTATACGATAGCTCCATACCTACTGGTATGTGCAGCACCATTAGTGGCCATCTTGAGGGTGGTGTCACGTGCTGCGCAATGGTTATATATATATATATAACAAACCCATACAACAATCCAATGCAACACTCACGTGTTCAATACACGAACACCATTTCAGGTGCGACGATACCATATTATAGTAAACTTTCGATATTATCGATCGATAGTTGCGACAAGATGGTGGTGCACCGATACCTACCTATATCTTCACATACCTGAAGTTAGGTTATTTTCTTCATAACACAGTCGTTGTAAACTCAATGCTCATGCAATTAAGAGGACGCTATACCTGACGGTGCATTTTTTGCCGCCCATAACATTAACATTGCGAGCGGCGATTCATTTTCAAGGTTTACCCTTGGTTGGAAAGACACAAAATTTTGCCTGTACCTAGCCCTAACAATGTTATAGGGAGTGTTCGAAGCAGATTTCCCAATTTCTCACTGGTTTCTTTTCTTGCAACTGTTTTGCAAATGCTAGCATCGCATACCTCAAGAAAAGTGCTGTATCTCGAAAACCGTGCAGTAAAAAAAATGGGAAATCTGCTTCGAACACTCCCTAGAACATTGTTAGAGGTAGGTACAGGCAAAATTTTGTGTCTTTCCAACCAAGGGTAAACCTTGAAAATGAATCGCCGCTCGCAATGTTAATCTTATGGGAGCCAAAAAATGCACCGTCAGGTATAGCGGACCCTTAAGGCGATATGGGAAAAGTATTGTTTGTTTATGTTCACCTGAACCAAAATAAAACACTTTCTCTCATATTATTATCACCGAAAAACATGGTGGATGCATAGTCAATTCTTTTAAGAACGTAAAGCAAGCAAAAAATCATTAAACTTACTTTTGGTTACTTCACAGTGTTTGAATTACCAAACATCAACAAACCCACTGATATAGAATGTGGATATTTGGTTAATCAATGACGTTTCTTTGATAACATGAGACATGACGTCAGAAGGTACACTCTCCTCTTAACAGTATAGGCAATAACGAACATTAGATCGTTTCCCACCTATCTAAAACCAGACAAAGACCCGATGTAATAGATCAGACCGATTATTGTGTCACTGTCCGGAACTCTCCACCATCAAATCATTACAGAATTGCCCGATTACACTCCACCAGCGTAGTGTTACTCGATATTTAACGTTTCGCTTCATCACACTTTGTGATATGTCTCACGATGCCTCACTGTGTTGAGCTTATGGAGTTATCACAAGTTAAGGTGTGATGACTTTCGCCTCTCCAGGTGGTATTGTTTTGTATAGCGTGACAGTATTGTTGTACCTGTACTAACGGAATGTACCTACCTAGGTTCCGTGACGATGATGGCCAGGATTAGTCACTAAGTAGTTGCTAGAGGAGTGGGGGGACAAGCCCAGCAACTGGACCATTTCAAGAATTATCCATCGTGCTCAGCTGGCAGCACTACCAAATACCACCTCCACACCCATCGTGTTAGTGCGGGGACCTACAGTTTTAGGTGGGTTCCGAACCACCACAGCCCTGAAAAACATTTCACTTGACGTGCTAAACATATAAGAGGTGAATGCCGATGAGAAAAATTTTGATAGGACCGGGATGGAACCATTGTGAGCCGGCTCTCAAGACTGCTGGCAGGGGAGATGTGTCCAACCATTGGGGACGGTTGCTAATTGGAGGTTAATTACGCGATAAATCATAAGCTAAGACGATAATCAATACCGTCACTTTACGAGACAGTATGTGAATAATACGTGGCCTAGTTATCACCTCTGCGTACAATTACGCTGGATTGCACCACTTCTCTAAAGTACACTAAAGTGTCTCCTATCCAACAGATTTATCTTATCCTATGTTTAGCTTATGACAAGTTCAATCGCACTATAGTATACTTTTAAGAAGTAGTGAATTCCATTTTGGAGAAACTGTTCCTAAAGTCTACTATAATGTCCGCTAAAAGTTGACTATAGCGATATCCTCCCGAATAAAGAACAGTTTATGCCTTTCACCATCCTGCCGATAGCGCCCTTATCATAACGTTAAGGGTCCGCTACACCTGACGGTGCATTTTTTGCCGCCCAGAAGATTAACATTGCAAGCGGCGATTCATTTTCAAGGTTTACCCTTGGTTGGAAAGACACAAAATTTTGCCTGTACCTAGCCCTAACAACGTTCTAGGGAGTGTTCGAAGCAGATTTCCCATTTTTTTACTGGTTTTCGAGATACAGCACTTTGCTTGAGGTATGCGATGCTAGCATTTGCAAAACAGTTGCAATAAAAGAAACCAGTGAGAAATTGGGAAATCTGCTTCGAACACGACCTAGAACATTGTTAGGGCTAGGTACAGGCAAAATTTTGTGTCTCTCCAACCAAGGGTAAACCTTGAAAATGAATCGCCGCTCGCAATGTTAATCTTATGGGCGGCAAAAAATGCATCGTCAGGTATTTCAGCTTTCAGCTACTTTATCGGGATCATAAATTTCCTTCTTTCCCTGGAGCAATATTTATCCCTAGTGACTTCAAAATCGGAGTTTTAACGCCTATACTGAGCTTATGGGGAGGTTCCCTTCTATCACCCCTCACTGGTCAGCACTGCTTTAGGATATTCGGGTCGTCCAATCAGTCGAGGACGGTGCTAATTGAGCAAATGCCTGTCATTTCCTGAGTTTGCATGTCTGGGGAGCGGCCCACCCCGAGCTCTGCAGTTGGACCGGAGGTTTGCATGTTGCGATATAGCTTCATTTCCGGTCTGGAGTGACCGGAGTGACCTCTCTCTGCCCACCAGAGCAGGAGGATCCACGATCTAGTCGAGAGTTTCTGAGACTTTTTCCGAAGTGACCTCTTTCTGATCGCCACAGTATAAGAGTAAATTGATAAGCAAAAGGGACCCGTATATATTTCCGATTGACCGAAATATTTTCCGAAGTGATCTCTCTATAGTGACCAGAGTGAGTGAGCGTTTAGTGATGCACGATGCAAGAACAAGAACAAGAAACGGCATTTCTTGCTCTTGTTCTTGCAGTAAAAATCCTATCTTGTTCTTGTTCTTGCAGTAGAAATCATTTCTTGCTCTTGTTCTTGTTCTTGCTGCAAGACTCTTGCAGTTTCTTGCATACACATGGAATTTTCTGCGGTTCCAATGTGGTTTTTTGAATCGGCTATTTCAAGTGCAATCTATCGTCGCATAGTCTACAGAGTATTTCGTTCAAAATATGAACTGCAATCCATGAATGAAGCTTTCGAAAAAAAACTGGCTGGGTTTATGCAAGACTCTTGCGAGAACTCTTGCAAGAGTTCTTGTTCTTGCAAGTCACTTCTTGTTCTTGTTCTTGCAGCCAAAATCAATTCTTGTTCTTGCATGCAAGAAGTGCAAGAACTAAAGCAAGACAAGAAATTTTCGTGCATCACTAGAGCGTATGTAAAGCAACAGAGCCCATGCAGCAGCTAGTCCTGCCTTGGGCTGTCACTGTCACGTCTCAAGTAAAACAGACATATAACATTTCATACAATTTAAATATCCAACAGTTTCCTCGAAAAACGGTCGAAAAACTATAAATAAACACGACTGGGTAGTACAACATACATTCGCTATTTGTTTACATTTTTTCTGCGCATACTTTATGAGGAATCAATTGGACATTTCAATATTCTGAAATATACCTAGTACCTAGTACCTAGTACCTAGTACGCCTTTTAAACGGCCGAAAATAACAGGCTGTGTGGTGATTTTACGATCGAGTGACTTTTGTCAACAAAAAATTTGCATAGACGCTCTTAATGATGCTTCATAAACAAGCGGTACGACACGGTCGGACAAAACTTTACCTGCTTATTTGCGTGATTCCTAAAAATAAACCCTTGGTTAAATGACTGGAGACGGAAAAACTTTTTGACGAAAGGAATGGCCCCAGAATGTTCCCCCGAGTACTTAGAGACCAAACACGACGTACTTCGGCAACCACCCAAAACTACCCCCTAAAAGGAGGTGGGGTGGTTGGGGAAGCTCGGAAAAACTTTTTTAAAAAATAAATTGTCTCAGAACGTTTCCCCGAGCATTTTGATACCCCACACAACGTACTTTGGAAAGTAACCAAAACTCCCCCCAAAAGGGGGGGAGGGGTGGCGAAAAAACATTTTGACGAAATAAATTGACTCAGAACGATGTCCCGATCATTTTGAGCCCACACAACCCATACTTCGCAAACCACTCAAATCTACCCCCCTTAGGGGGTGGGGTGCTTAGATACGTTCAGAAAAACTTTTTGACACAAAAAATTAGTTCACAGTGTTCCCCCGAACAGTTTGAGACCCCATAAGCCGCACTTTAAAAGCCACTCAAAATTGCCCCCCCCCCCCCCGGGGGGGGGGGGGGGGGCTCAGGATAAGCCATATACCATTTGTAACGAGTATGGCGGTTGTCACGTGTCCTATCCAGAACTACTCGTATACCACAAACCACTGAATCCTCTGATTTCACCCTTTTACAGGCCCAGGGGGGACTTCCCCCCTTTTTACTTTCTCGCCCGTATGTAATACATGGGCTGAGAAAGTTATGTCTTCGTGCAAAATTTCGATTTTGAGATTTTGGGTTTCCCATGAGTCCAAAAAAGTGGTTTTTAAAAAATGTCCGTCCGACGTACGTACGTACGTCAGTCTGTCGCGCAACTGGACGTCACACCGTTCGTCCGATTTTGCTCAAATTCGGTATGTAGGTACCTAATGTAAATATCTGGACATGTTTTTTGATAAATTTTGATAACTCAAAAATTGCGCCTGCTATGGTCAAAAAAAGGCAAAAAATCGTGTTTTTTGACAGTTAAGAAGGGCTGGAAGCTACGTATATCAAGTTGGAACCTTGAAAATTTGCGAAAGTGTTTTTGAATAGATGCTTTTAGGTCTTTTACAATCACTTGGAGGTGGGCCAATAACTTGGCCCAGTTTTGGCCCAAATGAGTTGGTCGTCACTCCGGTAGGACTATTCGATCGATTTCAATAAAAATTGGTAGGGAGGTGTACTTTCACCTAGTTTGATGTTTTACCGAACGAAATTTATCCAACATAATAATTATGGCCAATATTGGCATTATCGTAGGAAAATTTTCCAAAAACGGAAATCACGTTTTTGATTGGTTCAGACGGATTTGCAACAACCCTAATCGACAGATTTCCTTGAAAATTGGTGAAAGTGGTCTCAGATAGATGCTTCAAGGTCAGTTGCAATAGATTTTCAATTACTTGAAAATTAAGGCCGTGACATGGAAAATAGAAAACACGTACTTTGCGCGTCGAACGACACTTCACCATTTGACGGATATGTTTGAAATCCGGTGAGTAGGTGCCTAAAATTATTGTCCAGTGTATGGCAAAATATTTTTTAGAAAAAGTTAAAATTTTGGTCCAAAAAAAATAAATTACGTAAAAAAAAAATCAAAATTTTCGATACCGCTGGCGTAAAAATTGCGAGAAAGTCAAGTGCGACCATTGTCGGACCCTTTATTTCAGCGGCCAGGGAGTTATGCGGGGGTAGTGGGTGGTATCATTGGATTCGTAATTATTTGTTCTATAATTGTCTAAAATTTCATCAAAATCGTTAGAGCCGATTTTGAGCAAATATTTTTTTTCTACCTTTTGGGGGAGTTTTTGGGGGGTAATCCCCCTTAATTTTAAAGGGGGGAAACTGGGCTTCCGGATTCTGATTTCTTCCAATTTTAGAAAGGTCACTACCGATTTTGAAGAAAATCGGTTGAAAAGTGCGCCGTCCAGGTCAATGCCACATACATAGCTAGCTAGCTACACACATACGTACTGACACGGAGTACCTGACCTCTTCTAAAAATTCCTGGGGGCAAACTTTTCGTCGGAGGAAAAAAGTGAGACGGTTTTCATATTCCGAAGGAATGGACGTTTCCGAAATGTATATGCAAGTTCCAATCGCTTTTGAGGTCTTGGAGCAATGACGGTTCAAAGTTGAGGTTTGCCGAAAATTGGCCCGCACGAATACAATACTTTACCTTACGTATACTCCGTATACAGGTAAAGTAAAAACCATGGATAACATTGTTAAACCGTATACTTTCACCCCCTAAAACCCACCCCTTGTACAAACATTCTTATTCAAGTGATTTCTAAGGTCGGAAAACCCCCAAAACGCATGTCTCGGTATATATGGAAGTGGAAGGATAGCTATGTCTAGACATGGCCTAAAGCAGTAGACATAACAGCTACGACTAGACATGGCCTAAAGCAGTAGACATAACAGCTACGACTAGACATGGCCTAAAGCAGTAGACATAACAGCTACGACTAGACATGGCCTAAAGCAGTAGAGGCGACGCATGCATGTATTTCAGCACAGACTGCCTTACCGGATTTAGCGCCCCCACTTAATCTGGATAATCTCATTACGCTGGAACCCTTACGTAAGGTTTCAGGGTTAAGTTAATCTTTTAACCTTTAAAACACTGCAGAACCTTCCAGCGAAGGTTGTCTGAGAGCCAGGTCACACGGGTTCAAACCCAGTCCTATCAAAAAATTTCTTGATCGGCATTCTCCTCTGGTCGTCAAGTGAAATTTTAAACTGTAGGTCCCCGTCGTGTTCTGTGTGGGAAGTTGGATAATTCTTGCAATAGTGTACCCTCCAGCAGAGAGAGACGTGGCAGTAGCCACGTTTATGGATAAAATCAGAATTTCTGATCGATCTCGAAAGTTGTATAATGGCTCTAATGTAGCCGGAAGTGCAGCCAGGAAGTGGGCAAAGTTTTCGAAGCATTATCCTACCCAGACCTAGTTTCATCAATACTTTACCAAAGGCATATCCATTACGTACAGTACCCCCATATACAACTACCCCTGCCTGTGATATCTCATCCCCCTTCCGATATCACTGTATGGCTTCCTATTCAACGACTCACCCCTGCGACAATGGTCGACTTTATACTTTCTCGCTTTAAGCATTACCATAGAAACTATAATACAATGACTTTTGGTTATTTAAACATCAAAACTCTACATTTTGGATCAGTGGGTTTGTTGATGTTTGATA
Source organism: Mesopsocus fuscifrons (assembly GCA_950004255.1). Classification (NCBI taxonomy): domain Eukaryota; kingdom Metazoa; phylum Arthropoda; class Insecta; order Psocodea; family Mesopsocidae; genus Mesopsocus; species Mesopsocus fuscifrons. Next base: position 16,325,681 of record OX465380.1, read on the forward strand.
ATTCAAACACTGTCAAGTAACCAAAAGTCATTTTAATGAATTTCTGCTTAATTTAGGTTTTTTTTCAATAAGGAGGTTAGTTTCGATGATAATATGAGAAAAGGTGCTTTGTTTTGGTTCACCGCTCCCATGTCCGCTTAAAGCAACTAAGTGAGACAGACTGCTGACTGGTGAGAATGTAACTACCTCAAATAGGTTTGGACAGCGTCAACTGTCAAGTGTGCGGAGTGTAAACTTAATTACAGACTGCGGTTCATACAGTTAGTTTGTGGAATTGCCGCCAGATTTCCCCTGTGACCCCCCCCCCCCCCCCCCCAAACAATTGCACAAACTAACACAATTTATTGGGATGCTCGATGTTCATATAAATATGTCACCACACCCCAGATTTCCCCATGGCCGAATGGTATACAACCTAGATATGGAACACACGGGTTCTACCCCGATCCTGTCAAAGTTTTTACTTTCTCGCCCGTATGTAATACATGGGCTGAGAAAGTTATGTTATCGTGCAAAATTTCGATTTTGAGATTTTCATTGCAAAAGGCGTTTCAGAGGTCCTAGATACCAAAAAAGTGGTTTTTAGGTCATGTCCGTCCGACATACGTACGTACGTCCGTCCGTCCGTCCGTTTGTCTGTAGCGCGGCTAGAGGTCACACCAGTCAACCGATTTGGCTCAAATTTGGAATATAGATGTCTAAAATCAGTTCCGAGATACGTTTTTAATATAATTTTGATTACTCAAAAATTGCGCCCACTATTGTCAAAAAAGTGTCAAAAAAAATTCAAAATCGTGTTTTTGTCTACTCAAGACGCATTTCACGGTACGGTAATAAAGTTATAACCTTCAAATTTTGCAGTTGTGTTCCCAGATAGATGCTCCAGGATCATTTTTATTATTTTTGAGATGGGCCAAATATTTGGGCCAAACTTGGCCCATACGTGAAAATCTTGGCCCCATGAACAGTATTAGCCGGAATTTCACAAAAATCCATAAACTTGTGCTTAATAACATGACTTAATGGTTTGTCGAAGAAATATTCAATCAATTCAAAATTGCGGCCAATATAGGCAAAATAAAGTCAAAAATAGGAAAAAAAAAACTAGAATCTCGTTTTTGATTGGTCAAGACGGATTTGGCACTACAGTTATTAAGTTAGATCCTTGTAATTTCGCAATAGTGTTCCCAAATAGATGCTACAGGATCGGTTTTATTATTTTTGAGATGGGCCAAAAATTTGGGCCAATATTGGCATTATCGTAGGAAAATTTTTCCAAAAATGGAAATCACGTTTTTGATTGGTTAAGACGGATTTGCAACAACCCTAATCGACAGATTTCCTTCAAAATTGGCGAAAGTGGTCTCAGATAGATGCTTCAAGGTCATTTTCAATAGATTTTCATTTACTTAAAAATTAAGACGGTGACATGCAAAATAGAAAACATATATACTTTGCGCGTCGAACGACACTTCACTGTTTGACGGATATGTTTGAAATTCGGTATGCAGGTGCCTAAAAGTATCGTCCAGTGTGAGGCAAAATACTTTTTAGAAAAAATTAAAATTCTGACAATTATTCACGTAAAAAAAAAAAATCAAATTTTCGATAAAAATTGCGAGAAAGTCAAGTGCGACCATTGTCGAACCCTTTATTCTGATTGGTACTGACCTCTGATTTGTTCACCATGTCAAGTAAAAAAAAATATAGAACAAGGGAGTAGTGGTTCGGGGTGGAAAAAAGTTTTGAGAAAAAAATTTCGTCCTTGCGGAGGTTGAACTCCTGTCACTATAGTCAAACATTTAAACATTAGATGTGTTTTGTATGATGGTAGAGAGAGACTAGGAGTATTCTCAGGATGTGGAATAGCTTCATGATTACAGTATTTATCAATCTGTTTTTCTGGTTCTGTGTAAACGTGACAGGCGCAGGCGTTTCGGGCCCTCCTATTTAAAGGCCTCCTCACACGAGTTATTAAACTCAGATTAACTTAAACCTTGACAATGAAGGAGTTATTTGTAGTCAACACACTGTTAAGACGGATATATACAGTTGCTGTTTGTTTATGTTTTTTTAGGACACTGTTCGATATTAAAATGTTCTGAAACATAAAATGTCTTTTTAACGCCCGAAATTAACTGGCTGTGTTTTAACAATGGAATAAACCCTTCACTGTTGCCTAGGTTTAACTTAACCCGAGTTTAGCACCTCATGTGGCAAGGTCTTTAGCCCTAAGCGGGTGCTACCCATGTTATTATATAGATACACCTACTTTGATAAGAAAGGCGAGACTGGGCCCAACCCATGATAAGTGGAAAATATTGATTCAGCTGGGATTCGAACCCGGACCTCTCAGGGCACGAGTCGGACGTCTAGACTGCTCGGACGAAGAGAGGAGCTCTCCAACATACCTTCACAGTGTTTGAATAACCGAACCCACTAATCAGAATCCAAAATGTGATACTACAGAAATTAAGGCTGGATTTAGCTATTTCGGAATGGAATTTACCCGAATTTTTTTCTGTAAGTTAAACATGGTTGCCATGCGTGTCTAGGCAAATAAAATTCCATGACAACCTTGTTTAACTTACAGGCAAAAAAATTCAGGTAAATTCCATTCCGAAATAGGTGAATCCAGCCTAAGTCAGCCATCAGACTACACGCATAATCCAATCATTAGCTGAGGTATATTTTTTCCCATCGAAACCCTGCTTAGGAACGCGAAGCTTCTATTACCATTTCATCTGAATCAAAGCAGAACTTGCGAATGCCAAAGAAAGGCCGGAGAGCATAGCTGGAAGGCCGTCTATTCACTCGTAAGCTAAGTACAGCTGGAAAACACTTCTCCAGGCTGCGGGTGATCGAACTATACTGAGCTCAAGTGCACGATGGAATGTATTTACGTCTAGCGGCTGTATATCCAGCCAGAGCTGCAATATCATGCTATCATGCAACTCCACTCTCCAGTTTGCCTTGATATCAACACACAACTCCAATGAGCCAAGTCATACCTTTGCTATTCCATACCTTCCCTTTGGTGGGAATCTATACAACAAAATGATCTGAAATATAATATGTCTTTTTAACGGCCGAAAGTATTTCGGACCAATTTTTTGTTGACAAAAATCACTTGACTGTATAAACCCCCATACAGCATGTAAATTTCGGCCGTTAAAAAGCCAGATTATACTTCAGAACATTGAAATATCCAATGGTTTCCTCATAAAGCGCACAGAAAAAAACGAAAAACAAATAGCTAATGTATGTTCAGTCTTACCTAGTCCTAGTCTTGCAACAGTGGCAGCAGAATCACTTGCAATTGTTTGTTTATGTTTCACCTCATGTGTGAAATGGACCGGAAGTGCTGAACAGACCAGACGGCCGGACAGACAGGATAAACAAATGCCCAAAACTCCAGAATTGTAAACAGAAGCCGCCATGTTTGTTTTCAAGCATAACCGATAGATAACTGGGCCATGTGGCTGCCGGACTGTTGGTTATTTTCGATGCCACGCGTTCGCTGCCGTTCGAAACCTAACTTATTAAGAAAAAACATACACTGTTGGATATTTAAATGTTCTGAAATATAATATATATACGAAGTTATATGATGATAAATAATTTCCTCGCTCGTCCTAAATGACTCGAACGTAAAATCACAAACATACCCGGTTAAATTCGGACGTTAAAAAGACATATTATAATTCAGATATTCAACACTAGCCTCAAAAAATTGTCGGAAAAAACAACGCCCGTCAAGGGACCATGTAAAACTGCTCGCTATAGAGAGGTCATCGTTACAGAGAGACGACTATTATATTCCAGACCACATAAATATCCAACGCTACCACTGGAACACGGTAACAACCAGCAGTGCATCCTCTATACCTCAGTCATGGCATGGTTAAGGGTATCCTACAGCTCAATATGCATTTCTGCCACACATAAGGTAAACACTACTAAAGCTACGTCTAGGCGAATTTCGGAGTTTTTCCAACCAATGGAAACATTTAAAAATAAATGTCAACCTTATGGGTGGTAGAAATGCGCCATCAGCTGAAGGGGAGCCTTAACTGAGATTAGAGACTGACCCAGAGCTCATAACTACTCCAGCAGTTCGTGATATTGACATAGCCATGTTTAACGACTTAGGTCTGAAGCAAGTACGAATATTATAATAACGGGTGACCGCCGGGAGTTGGCTGTATTTGTACAATAGATCTGATGCTATCGCTCTTCGTGGCCCGATCATGACCCAACTATTATTACCAAGCACAGCCTCGATACCACACCGGTTCGATCCCGATCGTACCAAAAAAGTTTTTCTGATCGGCATTCACCTCTGATATGATCAGCATGTCAAGTTAAATGTGTATCGAGGCTGTGGTGGTTCCGAACCCACCTAAAACTGTAGGTCCCCGTCGTTTACATGATGGCGGGGGAGCTGGTATTTGGTAGCGCTGCCAGCTGAGCACGATGGATAATTCCTGAATTGATCTATTTGCTGCCGGGCTTGTCCCCCCATGTGCTGGAGTGACATTTTTTAGTTTTATTTGGTAAAAATAAGCATTAGGGGTAGGGTCCACCCCCATATGAAATGAAAGTAATGACGCGATGTGGAGGAGTGCATTTTTTCGATTACGGTTAACCCGCGAGGGGTGAGTTGAGTTTTGATTAATCATCGTATTTTGAATGGGTGGTTAATTCTGAAGCTTCATTTGTATTGTAGGGGTGAGTCTCTAGATAGATAACCGCACTAGCTGACCCAGCTGGGAAACGCCCTCCACACCGGTTCGATCCCGGGTCCTATCAAAGTTTTTCTGATGGGCATTCACCTCTGATATGGTCAGCATGTCTAAAATGTATATCGAGGCTGTTATGGCTCGGAACCCACCTAAAACTGCAGGTCCCCACGATGGGTGGGGAGCTGGTATTTGGCAGTGCTGAGTACGATGACTAAAAAATAATGACTCCATGATTTGGTTGACTAATGGAGTATATGAGCCGCGTTCGGGCGATAATATACGTGGGTCGTGTCTATCGCCACGTTCCTCCACGTGCCACGTCATTTGCTGCTGCCACGTGTGTTCTAAGCATCACACAAGATGCCAAACGCCCCTCCCCCCCTCCCCCGAACTATTTAACCGCGTCATCCACTGACGCATGTTTGACTTTTTGTTTATAAATTGGCCAAAGCTGGCAACTAACTACTCTTCGCTTAGAAGGGCCAGGGCGTAGGGGGAGCTCTGTACACATGCAAGGGGGTGATGTGGTCACTATCACGCCCTGCAGTCCAGTTTCCGCCAGGAAAAATTTGGACAAGCCGGGACTAGATCCTGACTCCTCTTGCTTCATGTCTGTGCCCTGCCATTGAGCTTATGAGGCCCATGTATGAATGAGGCAGCGTAAATATGATTGTGGAGGTTACACCTATAGTGACGCTGAACTGGGTCCGTCGAAAGTTGAAATTTCGTGTAGGGCTTCACTAAGTTTACGTGTGAGTAGACAGTAGACATACACGTCTAGACTCACATCAATATCTGTAGTGTCTTACCACGGTGCCACTCAATATAACGTTGTGCTCCAAACTTACTCGTTTTTCGTCTTTTCTTTACTAATGGCAAAACTGCACAACTGCTTGTTAAAAACAAACAGTAACATTCTGTAATCTCAACTACAAATCCTAGAATCTCCTCCAAAGACATCCCAGAATCTTCCTCCAACAATATCGAAGAGTCTCCTCCAAGAACATTCGAGAATCTCCTTCAACAACATTCCAGAATCTCCTCCAACAACACCCACCAATCTTCTCCAACAACATCCGAGAATCTCCTCCTACAACATCCGAGAATCTCCTGCAACAACATCCGAGAATCTCCTCCAAAGACATCCCAGAATCTTCCTCCAACAATATCGAAGAGTCTCCTCCAAGAACATTCGAGAATCTCCTCCAAAGACATTCCAGAATCTTCCTCTAACAATATCGAAGAGTCTCCTCCAAAAACATTCCAGAATCTCCTCCAAAAACACCCAACAATCTTCTCCAACAACATCCGATAATCTTCACCAACAACATCCGAGCATCTCCTCCTACAACATTCGAGCATCTCCTCCTACAACACCGAACATCTCCTCCTACAACATCTCCTGTATATAACAACATCCGAGAATCTCCTCCAACAACCTCCTGCAGCAACATCCGAGAACCTCCTCCAACAACACCCAACAATCATCTCCAACAACATCTGAGAATCTCCTGCAACAACATCTGAGAATCTCCTGCAACAACATCTGAGAATCTCCTGCAACAACATCCGAGATCCGAGCATCTTCTAGCAACAATACAGGAGTAACCCTGCTCTAAGATGACCTTGACGGTAATGGTGGTGACCCTTGCAGGCCAGTGAGCGCAGTAAATAGCTGGATATATATATGCCGTGTGCAGTGTGCATGCAAGGCTACCTGGACCTGCCTGCTTGTCCAGGCACATTTCTACCTGCGGCCTCGCAAGGTCCCTGTACTGCGCTGCCCATATGCCATACGCTGTCATTCACCTATCGTATAACGTGTTCCAATCCAGCCGCTTTACTCCAAAAGACTAGCCCTTCTAGAACTTCTCTTTAGAAAATTTTGTGGGGCAGGTTCGATCCCAGCCGCGTATCAACGTTTTTCTCATCGGTATCTCAAGTGGTGGCTCGGAACCCACCTAAAACTGCAGTTCTTCGTATTCCTCAGAGGTAAACGTACCGGTACGGGTAAACCTGACATAAAAGCTCAAGTATGTGGGCGCTGAGAGGGGGAGCTTTGCAGGTGTACACTGCTATGTGTCAGCTTTACCGGAGGTGTCGGGGCTCCGCGGTATTCGCCCAGACCCCAAACGCCAGGACTATTTTCAAAGCACTGAAAAATAAATGAGAGCCTTATGTTGAAAGGATGAGCCTGGCCACGGGGAAATTCAATTAGGAACTCAATGATAGCACTGAAAGACTGCAAAGCTGAACGGACTTTGTACATGAAAGGTAAACAGACATAGCACATGCCTAGTCCACCAGCCAACCTCAAAGCCCTCATTCAAAGAACACCTCTCTTCCGAATTTCATTTGCAAACATAGAATTAGAATTCAAGGCCTTCGCCCATCTAGCTGAACCGCACCGCCGCCGTTGGCACGCGGCGCAGCGGGCCAAGCCCTTTAAATGAGCTTATTGCACGGTATCGAATTTGGAAAATCTAAATATCAGCCGCAATATAGGACTTCTAAGCGGTGTTGAAGAAACCGAAATTTGTTCCAAACGTCTTCTTCCTTCGTAGACATTCATTTCAATGTTAAAACCCAAAATTAACGGAGTTTTAACTGTTACCCAGCCCAAATACATGCAGGATAATGAACAATCAGATCAGCGTAAGTAAAGGCGTGGATAACACCTCACGGTACCTGTTTACCGCAGAATACCTAATCCTAGATTTGAAGCAGGTATTCTTTGGCAGGATAGCCAGCATTGGTGGATAATGGTAGTAATCTGCACTGCGCGATTTATCCAGCTTCTACTGGACCTCCTCCAGCTAAACGCTGTGCAGTAACCAAAACTAGCGCTCGGATCTCCATCCAGTATATTAAACAAACATCCTAAAATCTACTATAGTGTCAACAGTTTCCAAAGAAAGCTGACATTTAAAAAACGTCAACAAAGAGAACTGTGTCGACAGTCTTGATCTGTCTATCAGTACACTTTGTATGAGAAAGAAACAGTGTTATTGTCTTCTTAAATAACAGGCTAAGAAGAGGGTCCAAGCTTATAAGAGAAGGGTCTGATAGGGTCACCTTACGGAAAAAAAGACGGTTAACTTTGTAAGATGGGCCAGTAACAACTGTTTGCTTATACACTCCATCAGTCTTCTTACCCTGTTATTAAGAAGACAAGAACACTGTTTCTTTCTCAAACAAAGCGTCTGTCTTCTTGGGATAGTAGAGACAGATATACAAGTCTGAGCTGAAGTTGGTTAGGGTATAAGCACAGATTGAAAGGTTTCAGATCCGCGTTCTAATTTGACGTGGCAGCTCTTGGCCGGCAGTGTGCGTGATGTGTCTGGGGAAGCATTAGAGAACGAGGCTCCGTGCTTACGTGTCCATTCATTTGTACGATGGCCCACCATTCAAACACTCACCTGTTCTCATGTTCTTAAATCATAATTACAGTGCCCTCCATGTTCTTAAGCTACTTCATATTACTTGGACTAATCACCTTCGACCTCAGCCACCTATGCCCGTGTGATGATCATCACATAGCTGATCACTCCCGAACAAACCAATCCCTCTGCAGTTTTTCCACACCATGGCCATCATCACTCCCTGCGAGAATTTATTCAGCTCAATCCCTAGTGTGTGTTGTATAGCCATGGGGACCTACAGTTTAAAGTACACACTGTTCGATTGTCCACAATCCAAAATCAAAGAGGAAAACTCTCGGCCCACCGGGGATCGAACTACACTGATGTAAAGCTGGCCAGATACCATGCGTCCAGGAATGGCGGGGCTGGAATGGCAACTCAGGGATGGCGGGTCCACACACAAAAACTGCCATCCCTCCCCATACGTCCGGGGATGTCAACGCATCGTATGTGACCTCGAAACATCTATTTTTCAACACGCTTACCAATTTTGAGTGTTATAGATTGAAAAGTGTACCGTCGGCGCTTGTCCGACTAACCAAAAACACGATTTTTGAATTATTTTGGCGGTTTTTTGACAATAGCGGCCGCAATTTTTGACCAATCAAAAAATCCTTGAAAATGTGTCTCGGCAGTAATTTTAGACAGGTCCATACCAAATTTCATCAAAATCGGAAGAACGGTATAGGCGCTAGAGCACTGCACGGACTGACGGACGGACTGACGGACGGACTGACGGACGGACAGACTTTTTCCAGAAACCACTTTTTTGGACTCAGGGGACCCCCAGGATCATGGGAAACCCAAAATCTCAAATTCGAAATTTTGCACGAAAACAATACTTTCTCGCCATATATGGCTAGCGAGAAAGTAAAAATGGGAAATCTGCTTCGAACACTCCCTATAGAGCATTGTTAGGGCTAGGTACAGGCAAAATTGTGTGTCTTTCCAACCAAGGGTAAACCTTGAAAATGAATCGCCGCTCGCAATGTTAATCTTATGGGCGCCAAAAAATGCACCGTCAGGTATAGCGGACCCTTAACTTGTAACTGTTTGCAATTCTCACGGAAGTTTATACAAGAAATACTATACATATATCAATGAAAGTATGAACATGCACGTGACGCTTTCACCAGTTGCTAAAATCTACTATAGTGTCCCCTAAAAGTTCACTATAGCGTTATCCTTCCGAAGAAAGAAGAAAACTACCTCTCACCATCCTGCCGATAGCATCCTTATATCATGCTTTATCCTTATCCAGCCTATAGCGATCTAAAGTGAACTACAGAAATAATTTTGGAAAACTAAAAAGTCTTTTACTTGAGTAAACAGACGGTGCAGGAACTATGTTAGTGTCACGATTGTTGACAAAACAGACACTACGATTCCCAGGCTATAGTAGGTAGGTATGCATAGAAATGAAAAGAAAAATTCTTGGCTATACTTTGTGGAGACTAATGGAAGAGAAATAACGACGTATGGGGAATCGAAAACGAGTTTATTTTTAATGACAACTTGTGACTTTTGTGAGGAATATTGTGATGCGTGCATGGAGATCTCATCAGTGGAAGGCAGGCTTTCCAGCTACATTTCCGCTCTTATTGTATCGTGGAGGAAATGAGGAGTTCTACACAACATATATCCTCTGACAACTCTCCCACAACTCTTTAGGGGAACACGGGTTCGATCCCGACCCTATCGAAATTTTTCTGATCGACATTCACCTCTGATATGTTCAGCATGTCAAGAGAAATGTATATCGAGGCTATGGTGGTTCGGAACCCACCTAAAACTGTAGGTATTACTAACAAGTTGGGTGGGGAGCTGGTATATTGGTAGTGCTGCCAGCTGAGCACGATGGATAATTGTTGAAATGGAGGGACGCCCTAAGGAAAACGTGGAAATATCGTCTATGTTTTTTTACGCGAATAATTTTGTGTAACAGAAAATAAGAACTTCTCATGAAAGAATCATCTGACCGCATCAAAAATTCTATAAATATGAAATAACGTGGTGGGTTTTCAATGGCTGAGGGTGTATGTACAGTCTACACGGGCCATTATGCACACACAGACTGTTACATACATTCGGGTAATAGAAACTACTTGCCGTTGTAAAGAATTCTATGTTTCTTTGTTGGCTTTCCGACAATATTTTAAGGAAACTGTTGGATATTAAAAAATGTTCTGAAATATAATATGTCTGGAATTCCCCGAAGCCAGTTTCGGAGTGAGCCGAATACATTCCATTCGTACCGAAAGAGGAAAATCTTGCTTACAACGGATTCGAACCGACGACATACCACAGATATATACCAAACAAAATGCTGCAAACTCAAACAGTCATCTTCAAACCGTATTTTCTCCCACTAAAATTCAATATTTATTTAAAAAATTATATTCAAGAGATTTGTCTAAGGTTCTTTAGTGAGAGGTACAATGTTAAAGTTGCAACGCCAGCACATATCCCGAACCTGTGTAGATAAATACATTTTAATATACAAATCTGAATTGAAAATTTCGAAATTCCCTCGGGGGTAAATAGACTATATACTATCCGTATTTATCTAGTTGTTTGAGATCCATGAAACTTCATGAAAAGTAATTAAAATGAAATTATTTCATATTGGTATTTATTTCCTGTGCAATTAATAAATCATTAATTTGAATTACCTAATTAGTTGCTTTTAAAATAGAGCAGTGAAATATAGAACTCAAGGCCGTTGGAAACTAGTAGTTTCAAATTATTTTTAACAACAAAAAAACTTGGCTTCTGACATTATATTTCAGAATAAATAAATATCCAACAGACTCCTCAGAAAACAACGTTGTATACCTACAGTGTAAACTATAAGGCATGTCTAGTAGGTACCTACAACACTCTCTATAACGAGGGACAAACCCTATCCACACAATTTCACCATCTTTATATAGCGAACTCTCTTTATAGGGAGATAATTTACATGGTACAGAGAACGCTATATAGTTTAGTCCCTACCGTCTCAATTCAGAGTTTCCGACGTTAAAAAGACACATTATATTCCAGAGAAAATAAAGCAGATCCAAAAATTGGGCATAGGTAGCATGGGCAGATGCCGAGGCCTGAAAATATTACTTCCATCGGGACTCGAACACACACCAGGTTACTATCACGAGTTTTTCCTCCAGCCAGATACCATCAGGGCTGGGTAGGCCCAAGATTGCATGCACCCAAAAAAATATTCAACAAGTCCTGGGCCCTCTTCCTCCATTACGGATAGCCCGACATAAGAAATGCATGGCCTGACAGGCATAGAACCATACCTCAAAGTCAAAGTGAGGAATTTTGAGGTCGCACTTGACAAAGACCTGGCTTGAGCCTATGCTCCCCATGCTTTCCACTGCATATTCCCTGCATATTCCCTGCATTCCTGCCCCACACCGGACATTCCGTTCCCATACCTGAATAGGCATTCATTCACATTCATTCCCCAAGCCTAGACCAAACATACATTCGCTATGTTAACGTTTTTTCTGCATACTTTATGAGGAAACTATTGGGTAGTTAAATGTTCTGAAGTATAGTATATATGACTTTTGAACTGACGAAATTAACGGGCTGTGTGGTGATTCCTACGATCGGTTAATTTCATTGGCATTTCTTGTTCTTGTTCTCGCAAAGCAAGTCTTGCTCTTGTTCTTGCATACAAGAAAAGCAAGAATAAGAGCAAGACAAGAAATTTTCGTGCATCACTAATGTGGGTTGAGGATGTGGCCCTAATGGGTGATGCAGTGATGCAGCTATTGCGTAAATCTCCATTTTACATTGAGTTGTCGTGACTGTACCTCAATCACTCCATATATGACTGAGTGACTAACAGAATGAATCTTCTACTACTCCTAGAATGGTATAACGTGACACTCTCATTTTTAAATGGGAAAATGCGGGAGACTTGTCTCTCTATAACGTCTAAGAAGACGAGACACTTTGAGAAACAAACTAGTTTCTGGTTTTCTAAAATAACAGGCTAAGAAGATAGTACTAGAGAGTACTTACACACTCCCGAGCCATCTTCTTAGCCCGTTTTTGTTTAGAGTTTTATGAATACCCGAAAATTGTATGCTTCTCAAACAATGTGTCTGTCTTCTTAGACACTATAGAGAGACATGGACAGGTCTTATAAAAGGAAACAATGAAGGATATGTCAAAGCACGCCTATCATTACCTGAAACGTCATTTAAAGAGTCAATAGGCGAGTCAGTTTTGATGTGAGACACGGCGCACCTCACAGTCACGTCTTCACTACGTTTCCTGTTTCCGAACTAAACACAAAGCTTTACACCCGCCTAGTGTACACCCGCCTAGTGTACACCCGCCTTGTGCACACCCGCCTAGTGCAGTTATTACATGCGGAACGCCCGCAAATCACCCGACCTCGTGTCTATTCAGTGCTGTTCGTTATTCAAGAAACTTAAGGCTGTATAAACATTCTCGACGAACTCCACCAAAACCACTGTGCGAAATTAAATATTCAACAAAACTAATGTATACATATTAGTACTGCCGGTGACTGGTAATTGCAATATCGTATTGGTTGTGTCTACTCTAAAAGCTAAACATAGTGTGCTATTTGAACGCGAAACGAACGAGTGAAAGTAGGACACTATGTTTAGCTTTTACAGAAGAAACAGTAGAGAAATGCTGTTGAAATTACCCACTTCCGTAAGTGAAATAAAAATTGCCAAAATGTACCATGGCTACGGTAAATAGTACAACCATATATCAAGCTTTTATACTAAATGTGACGATAAAATCATAACATTTTTTAGTCCGAAACGTTACAAAAAAATATTCCGCGTGAGGTAGTTTTGTGTTTTCGCGATCTGTCAAAAAAAACATGTGGACTGGTATAGTTGACTGTTTAAAATCGCTCCTGTGGGCTTATTACTCCATTTCATGCAAAAATACAACACTACCTCACGACAAAGAGTCTCAGGTTTACATCCCCCTATAAACATTTTTCACTCGCCCTGTAACTTCGGAGTAGGGCATGAAGTACGTATAGCATTGCGAACCAAGTACGTGTAGTCGACCTTAAGGGATAGTTTTTGTAATGTAGCTAGAGCCCGTAGTGACAACTACTTTGCCGTAGTAGAACATTTTTCGTCAGCCATGACGTAAGCCTGACAAGGACACAGCTACTCTACTGTCTCAACTTTGAAACCTGCCCAAATCGGAACCAAAAATTTTCAATCTACGAAGAGGGAAGACAAATTTCAAATTATGCAGCACGCTCATTGAAATGACATCGCTATTTCCATGGAATTTTCAAGACGGCTCATTATTTGTGCGATGAAAGCAAGTTGAATTTTAACAATGGGGAATAAGAATATCATACCACGGTCGAAAAACCTCAATAAACGACCTTGGCCCTGCAACGTTTAATGATATTCTCAGGGGAAAAGTCGGAGCAGGGACCTGGAAATTACAAGTACCTACATACCTAAACCTCAACAATATCTAATCATCGTGAATCAGAGCGAATTGTGGGAAGTATTCTTGGAGGTGTGGGCCTGCCTAGCGCAGAACCATACCACTGCATCTATCCAGCGAGAGGCCCAAGGATCGAGTCCCAAACTGTCGACATTTTTTTTTGGTGAATCTTGCTCTGACGGGTACCTGGGGCAAATCACCCCCTTATGTATCGAGGTCTTTACTGAAATAAAAACAGTGTATTTACTTAGTCAATTCTTTTAAGAACATAAAGTAATAAGCAAAAATTCATTAAAATGACTTTTGGTTACTTCACAGAGTTTGAATTACCAAACAACAGACACCACATTTTGGACCAGTGGGTTTGTTGATGTTTGGTAATTCAAACACTGTGAAGTAACCAAAAGTCATTTTAATGAATTTTTGCTTACTTTATGCTCTTAAAACAACTGCCTAAGTACCTTACTTGTTTTTATTGCAATAAAGAGGTTAGTGTCTGTGATAATGTGAGAAAAAGTGGCAGCAGAACAGCCCCTCCACGACAAGTACACATAATGGAAGACGTCCCTAGCTTGTTTCCATTTCCTTACCCGTAAAGTAATTAGGAGGCTGCGTATGTATGCTATGTAGGTATGTACAGTCAGGTTCATTTAGAAACCGTGGGTACCTTACCAACCAAACAAAAGCCGTTTTTCTCTGCGTCAACACAGAATCAGGCATGGCTAATGCTATGGACATGAGAGATTTACCACGTAGGCAGATAACAATGCCAATTCTCTGCCTAGTTCCCCACATGTACTTTCCATTGTTTTTTCATAAACGACTAAAAATGTCTAAAAAATGGTGGAGGCCCTGCCTACTTTCACATTCATCATTATACTATTGTTGTTTCTGGACCTATCGTCTTCGCGTGCCCCTACTTTCTGGCGACAAATTGTGTGATGTCGACACTAGAACCTACCGAATATACATTTCATATTTCTTCGGCCATTTTTTGAGGACACTGTTGGATATTTAGATGTTCTGAAATATAATATGTCTTTTTAATTGTCGAAATTTCACGACCAAGTGATTTTTGTCAGCAACTTGTCTTAACTGCTGCAATTAACTGACTATGTGGTGATTTTACGATCGAGTTATTTTCTTCGACATATTTTTTTTGCTGACAAAAATCATTACATAGCCTGTAAATTGTAGTCGTTAAAAAGGTAAACTATATTTCAGAACATTTAAATATCCAACACTGTCCTCAAAAATTGGTCGAAAAAAATTTAAACAAGTAGCATATAATATAAAGCTCATTTTAAGGCCCTTATTGGCTGGTGAAACTATAAATTTCACCGAAACGTACTTAGGCTGAATTTCACCACTTTCCGATAGTGTCTTTTAACGAGAGGATTTAACGAACGGATTTAAGTTATCGTATGTTTAGCTTACGACAAATGCCTTGCGCTTGCACTTGTTTCTCTGCGATCTTACTTGTCGTAAGCTAAACATACGATAACGTAAATCCGTTCGTTAAATCCTCTCGTTATAGACACATCGGAAAGTGGTGAAATTCAGCCTTAGCCGTAGTAGTTAGTGATCTAGGGGCGTATCTAGACAGATTTCAAAATTTCCCGGGGGCTTTTTCGTACGCAACAGTTTTGCAAAAGCTAATATGGCAACATCAAATTTTTGAAGGGGAAAAAGTGGGAAATCTCGAAAACTATACAGGAAATTGAGGAATCTGCCTAGATCGGTCTCTAGCACATAACTACCTATAAGGCTAGTATGGTTACATAGGAATGTTTATAAATGACAAATCACCATAAGCAGTGCCACGATTTGATTTTTTGAGAAAAATACAATTTCTCTACGAATGAGTTTGCCTATTGTCCAATTTTTTAATTTTAAAAATTGAAATCTAAAAATAGCCTAAATTGTCAACACGCGATGGCGTCAAAACAGGCAGTTTGTAACCTCCAAGCCTGGTTTGGGGTTACAGCCAGAGCCTGAGCATGACATCTTATACCTACTGAACCTGGTCAAGCTGGCACTTCATCAACTGGAGAAGGGCTGGAGGCCTGCAGGTAAACTGACACCCTCCAGGGGACATCCGTCCAGCCAGCACACCGCAACCACCGCACCCAACCACGCAGTGCCGCAGCCAGCTGCACCCTCCATACCCGAGGCTCTCGCTAGATCAGTGGTCCCCAAAGGGTGCTCCGCGAAGGATTGTAAGGAGATCCGCAGAGTTCCGATTTTTTTTTTTTTTTTCTAATAAATGGGAAAAACCAGTACCTCAGGTAATGATTGAATAATGTAGTCTGATGGCTGACTTAGTTTCCATATTATCGAATTTCAGATTCTAACCACTAAATAAAAAGTTATTACACTCTAAAGTGGCCGGATTTTAGGTATTGGTATAGGAGAGGAAAATACCGAAAGTGACGTAAGCTTTGGCCACTTCTGGTATAAGCTCCACATCTTCTGCTGCGTATCTCACTGTAAGCTAACTGTATCAACAAAAAATATCGATACATCGAAGTCTTACAAGGACACAGCTCCTCTATTGTCTCAACTATGAAAACGGAAATCAAGAATCTCAACCTGCTATATCTACGAAGGGAGAAGCCTTTGGAACAAATTTAGGGTTGTACAACACCGCTTAGAAGTCCTTTATCGCGGCTGATATATAGATTCTTCAAATTGGATGCCATGCAACAAGCTCATAAATATATCCTTCGTCAGTAGAACCTATATTTTAGTAAGTAACTAAAATTAGTTCAGAACTCACCTAAAACTGTAGGTCTCCATCGTGTACTAATGTGGGTCCAAATAATACAAACACTAGTCAAGGTAAAGGGAAAATCCAAGAAGAAAAATTTGAGCCCACCGGGGTTTGAACTCATTAGCTCTATGAAATGAATCATCAATTGAGAGGACCCCCTAAGAAGGAGGTCAAGTTACCTATATCTAGTTTCGGCTAATTTGAAGCAATCAATATGGACTACGGGCATACCAAATTACAATACGTAGATGAACGTCTTAATTCTGCTATGAAGCTTAATGTCCTCATAAGCTGAGGTCAATTTGTGAGGAGACATATCGCCTCATACACCAGACATTGAATTGGCACTGGTTAAGCCAAACGACCTATATTACAATAGACCGCTTGCATGGGTACTTCCCGCACTTGATTATTTATGTTCCAAGTTATTGGTTCGAAATTTCAAAGGGCCCAGTATGGCAACGGTCAGTAGTTTCCCCCCTGGTTCGGGAGCTCGTGGGGACAAACATGCGTGAAGGGCTTGACAATTTTCACCCTCCCAGCGGGATGCGGATTTGGTCCAGTTGTTCAAAAACCGTTTTCTTGCTGTTGGGGTCTGGGGCTTTTAGCCCCCAGAATTTTTTCAAAAATCAAAAAAGGGCCTTTTTTCTCGGGAGGGGCTTGATGGGTTTAAGTGATGAGAAATGGTGCGCAGTAACCCCCAGTCACTAGAAACACCAAAGCAAGAAGGTTTGTCCGGGGCTTTCCCCAAACAAGAAAGGTTCCAAAATCTCAAAAAGGGCCAAAAAAATCGGGAAAAGCTTGATGAAAAATTCCTTCACCGGGAGGTTCCCCATGATGGCCCGAGTCCAAAAAGCACTTTCTTGGTGTTGGGGCCCGGGGCTTACCCCTCCCAAGAAAGCCGTTTTTGGAAAATTTTCGATTTTCCACCTGAAAAGAGTTAAAAGGTTGATGGACAAAATCGGTCGCAAATGGTGCGGAGTAACCCCCATACACTAGAAACACCAAAGCAAGAAGGTTTGTCTGGGGCTTTCCCCCAACAAGAAAGGTTCCAAAATCTCAAAAAGGGCCAAAAAAATCGGGAAAAGCTTGATGAAAAATTCCTTCACTAGGAGGTTTCCCATGATCGCCCGAGTCCAAAAAACACTTTCTTGCTGTTGGGGTCCGGGGCTTTCCCCTCCCAAGAAAGCCTTTTTTGGAAAATTTATTTATTATTTTTGTCAATTTTTTTAAAAGTAAATCTCACGATTTCATATGGGTGACTGATAATAGTCACAGTTTGTACAGCCTAGCCATATCCACGGGGGGGGGGAGGAGGGGTTATTCCCTCCATGAACGGATAATTAACATGGTAATGCCAACGTGCAAACTGCAAGAGGTAACAGTAGTCTGCGGGTTATTTGCGAGGATGTGCTCTCTTGCCATTGAAAAGAAGTTGGACCTTGAATCGGTTTTAGAACACTCTTTGACGCCTTTACCTCTTTCACTTGCGAGTATTGATGGCACTATGGCAAAAACTAACAAGGCAGCACTTGTGGAACGCTTGGAAAAGTTTCATGCTAATGCTGAACCTCCTTCGTATTGTGACGTTGATGTTGTAGACGGTATGGTTTTCCTTCATTCCCTTCCCACAAGGAACTTGCCAGAAACCTTCGGCGAACTGGCCATCGACTATATCATACAAGGTCCGCATCAGAAGGCCCCCCGGGATCTTCAAAAAGCACTCCGAAATTCGAATTTAAAAAAATCGTTGGTCAACTATCTTGCGGAGGAGTGGAAGAAAGAGGAAAACCAGAAACTATTATATAGGCACGAAAATAGTTTACTTTACTCAGTAACAATAATGGTGCAGAAAACCAGGAAGTTTCTGAAATGAGGTGTGACCATGAAGAAGCCGACTCAAGGTTATTTCTTCATTGCTACCAAATATCTCAGTCGATGTCCCTCAAAAAGGACCTCCATTTTATGGTAAAAACAAACGACACCGATGTTGTCATAATCTTCATTATAAATATCGATCCTTCACGACACCAGTATTGGGTAGAATTCGGAACGGGTAGTAAAAAAAGAGTTCTGGACATCACCGGAATGGCGAAGAAACTGGGACTTAAAGTGAGCAAGGCCTTGGTTGGTTTTCATGCCTACACAGGGTGTGACGCAACAGCGGCATTTGTTGGAAAGGGGAAAGTACGGCCATACTCCCTTATGTTAAAAAAGGATGCATACCAGTCTGCATTCGCAGCCTTGCATGGGCACATCAGTGGAGGTATCAAGTGAAACGAAAGACGCCGTAGAAGCCTTTACTTGTGAAATGTATAGCCAAAAATGCAAAAAGGTCAACGAGGCAAGAAAAAACTTATTCACTAAATATGCGAAGCCTGTAGGAGGGAAAGCTCCATTCGCCGCAATTAAAAACATACTACCATCCCAGTTCCCTCCATGCCAGAGCGTATTCTTCAGTAAAATTCTGAGGAGTAATTACATTTCACATATCTGGCGGCACCCCCACCTCGACAATCCGAACAGGGAATTGTCCCCTACAGAAAACGGGTGGGAACTGTAAAGTGACCGCTTCAGTCCTCAGTGGGACTCGAAGCCTCCAGTTCCACAAGACCTGGAATTTCCCGAAGGAAGTGAGTCGGACGAGGAGGGCGACGACGTTGAGGATGATTTTTCTGAATCATCTGACGGCTTGGATCATGACTCTGAATAAAAAAAAGTAAGGCACAAAATGCGGTGCTAAATAATAATAAATTACTCAAGCTGTAGAAAGAACGCAGGTTTGTAGAGTTTCTTAAAACAGTACTGTAAGAAATCTGTCGCAATGTTGATTTTTTCTAATTTTTTTGTCAGTAAAAGTTGCCAGAATGTCCTCAGAAATTTATGAAACGGCAAGAGCCGTTTTCACACCTACTTAGTCTTAAAAGTAGAACGTCAATTGGGTAAATTGTTGCATTGGTACCCATATCTATGTATGTGATAATGATAACTTTCCGTGATTTTTGTGACAATAAATTAGGAAAGTGCAATGAATTAACAAATATAGAAACTAATCATGTTGATAATTTAAAGGGTAATAACTAAGACTAACTACATACTTACAATATATTTTCACTTGCCTACTCGTAGATATATAAGAAACCTCCTTTAGCTGAACCTTAACCAATTTTTTGTTTGCGAAGCGCGTCGGTGCTATTTAGATATATAATTACCAGTCGAAATGTGAAGATACACTTGTGGCAATAGGGGAAAGCCCCGGACAAACCTTCTTGCTGTGGTGTTTCCAGTGTCTGGGGGTGACTCCGCACCATTTGCGACCGTTTTTGACGATCAACCTTTTCAGGTGGAAAATCAAAACATTTCCAAAAAATGCTTTCTTGGGAGGGGTAAGCCCCGGGCCCCAACAGCAAGAAAGTGTTTTTTGGACTCGGGCCATCATGGGGAACCTCCCGGTGAAGGAATTTTTCATCAAGCTTCTCCCGATTTTTTTGGCCCTTTTTGAGATTTTGGAACCTTTCTTGTTGGGGGAAAGCCCCAGACAAACCTTCTTGCTTTGGTGTTTCTAGTGTATGGGGGTTACTCCGCACCATTTGCGACCAATTTTGTCCATCAACCTTTTAACTCTTTTCAGGTGGAAAATCGAAAATTTTCCAAAAACGGCTTTCTTGGGAGGGGTAAGCCCCGGGCCCCAACACCAAGAAAGTGCTTTTTGGACTCGGGCCATCATGGGGAACCTCCCGGTTAAGGAATTTTTCATCAAGCTTTTCCCGATTTTTTTGGCCCTTTTTGAGATTTTGGAACCTTTCTTGTTTGGGGAAAGCCCCGGACAAACCTTCTTGCTTTGGTGTTTCTAGTGACTGGGGGTTACTGCGCACCATTTCTCATCACTTAAACCCATCAAGCCCCTCCCGAGAAAAAAGGCCCTTTTTTGATTTTTGAAAAAATTCTGGGGGCTAAAAGCCCCAGACCCCAACAGCAAGAAAACGGTTTTTGAACAACTGGACCAAATCCGCATCCCGCTGGGAGGGTGAAAATTGTCAAGCCCTTCACGCATGTTTGTCCCCACGAGCTCCCGAACCACCCAGCCAGGTAGACCCAGGGCCAGGAAAGGTTCAACAGGAAAAAATTTCCCCCAGTCAGGACTAGATCCCGCGTACTCTGGCTTCATAGCTCAATTTTAACAACATCTCAAAGTGATGGTAAATACACGGTTCGTTTAAAGGTACCTGGACGGATCTATTAAGCGCCACAGCCTTGCCAAATGATAAGATATCGTTATCAGTATTACGATAACGAAAGCAGAAAGTACGTTTGCCAGGCTGGTGCTAAGCTGAGCTCAACACAGATACAGCGATAGCGCCATCTCACCTACATTCTCCAGTCACTATCACGACTAGCCAAACTCTCGAGATGTCAAACAAGATACGAAGCAACAGGAGAGCAGCTCAAACCGCGTTCAAAAAATGGTCAAATCGAGTGACTTCTGTCAACAAAAAATTTGTCCAAAATTACCCGATCGTGAAATCACAACATAGCCTCTTAATTTATTACGTTTAAAAGACATATTATACTTCAGAACATTTATATATCCAGTAGTTGCCTCACAAAGTGTGCAGAAAAAACGTAAACAAAAAATAAAAAGTGAAAAAAGTACAAGGATGTACCTATAGATACCCTCTAAAGGTGGGAAAGTCAAGTGCGACCATAGTCGGACTATTTGTTTAAAACATGACGAAATTCTCAAAGAGACGTGAATTTCCGGGCAGTAGTCAAATGTCATTGGTGATTCCCACCATTCTGGGTTAAAAAACAAAACTCATTTCCGTTGTTTAAGGCTACATCTGGCACTTCCATAAAATCCTCCTCTAAACGTGAGAAAAAAATAGCTCCCTACTGTTGGACACAGTCGCACCGGTTCGATCCCGATCCCAGCAAAAATTTTCTGACCGGGATTCACTTCTGATATGTGCAGTACATCTAGTGAAATGTATATATCGAGGCTTTGGTGGTTCCGAATCCACCTAAGACTGTAGGTCCCTGACGTGTACTATGTAGTGGGTAGCTGGTATTTGGTAGTGCTGCCAGCTTAGCACGATGGATAACTCTTGAAATGTTCTAGTTAGTTAGTTGCTGGGCTTGTCCTTCCCCATTAATACCATTGTTGTGATTCGAGATTTGCCCGAAGTGGAACAGCGTATTGTGCGGAGCATCTTCGGAGGACGTTAGAATTGTTCACGAGTTACGACATTAAGAGGAGTGACTAGCGTGAAACAGCCCAGGGGCAGAGCTGGCTACTGCATAACACTGGTAACCAATGGCCGTGGCTGCTCTAAAAGCTAAACATAGTGTGCTGTTCGAACTAGGAAACAGAAGACTGTGAATAGGACACTATGTTTAGCCTGCACCGGAGAACGAATTCCTTCGAAAGGTAGAAATGGTGGTGCGATTACCGTACTAAATACAGTACGCCATGGTTACAGGTACGAGTCATTCTCTGTGAACACTCACTCGCCGTCATCACGCCTGAGCAGCCATCATTGCGCCAGAACCACCAACCACGGACGGAAAAAACGTAAACAAATAGCGAATGTTTAATTACGTTTTTTCTGCACGCATTGCGAGGACAGGAGACTGTCCAATATTGAAATGTTCTGAAATATAGTATGTCTTTTTAACGGCCGAGATGAACAGACTGTGTGGTGATTTTACATCGGGTCATTCCGGCCAAATTTTTTATTGCCAAAAATCACTCGATCGCAAAATCACCACAGCCTGTGAATTTATGGCGTTAAAAAGACATATTATACTTCAGAACATTTAAATATCCAAATATCAAATCTATATTCCGTCGTTAGTCAAAACTATTCGATAGGGTATGGCAATGAATGGGGTAACATCCAGACACGACTACATGGCTAGATGTAATCATGACGGAGCTTCTGGATGTAGTAGGTAGTTACCTATGTGGCTGTATAGTAGCCAGCTTCCCCCAAATACTCAGTCTGATGCCACTTACAAACGCGTTTATTACACACCAACGCTCACCGCCGAGCCTCCATTATCTCCACAAAGCGTTACTTACCACCGTAAGATGAAACATCAGTGGGTTTATTCCGGATCTTTGGTCGCTAATTAGGCGTTAAGACCGAGCATACATTCGCTATTTGTTTACGTTTTTTCTGCACACTATTGGATAGTAAGTTATGGGTGTGTTCACCGCGTATGGTGGGATGCACACTAACAAAAAGGACCTAACAATATAAAAATGTTCTCCATTGCAGGGCTAACCGAGGGGCTAACAGCCGCCCGTTGCAACGACATTAATTCCCATCAGAGCGTTGCTGGTTGAAATCTCGATCGTTCTCAAGATTGATGTTCTGTCTAAAGGGTTATCAGGACATGCACCCCACAGCGCTTCAAACTTAACACAAATCAGGTTAAACCTGACCAAAATGCTGTTTCTTGACGTTTTTAAAGGGCTATTTTCGGGGAAACTGTTGGATATTTGTTTTGTTCTGAAATATAATAAGTAAGGGTGGTTTTCACCTTTTCTTATCGGGAGGATAACGCTATAGTGAACTTTTAGGGGTCACTATAGTAGACTTTAGCCTTAGTGCTGATTTTACGATCGGGTGTATTGGCGATAGTTATTTATCAAAAATTACTCGATCGTAAAATCACAAATAGACATATTATATTTCAGATCCAATATGCAAAAGCTTCCTCAGAAAACCAATTATTCCAAAGCTGACGTCACTTTTGATCATCACTGGAGTTTGAATGAAGGATGCTGTAGCGCAAAAAGTTCAGGAAAGGAGCTTTTCCCATAGTGTGCAACCAAAAGCTCACCTAATTAGACATAAGCCGTTAATTGCAACTAAGAAAGGAGTCACGACCTAAGGGTCAACCGGGAGTTCCTACCTAAACCAAGCATGACTCATACAACTTTCAAGACGAAATATTTTCTATTTATTTTTTGAGGACACTGTTAAATGTATAAATGGTCTGAAGTATAATATGTCTTCTTAACGCTCGAAAGTAACTGGCTATGCTGTGATTTTACGATGGAGAGAAATTTCATCGTCAAGACAGAATAGGTTTCCCTCCGGTCCCTCCCCTACGAGCTATTACTTACACCCATTTTTACTTTAAATATAAAATATTAAATATAAAATAAAACTAACAGGGGGAGGTTAAATTTGAAGAAAGTAAAAAGTTATTCTAATTTGTATTTTAGGTAATTTTGTATGGTTCTAATGGGCGAAATACCACAGATACCAAAGAAATGCTGAAAACAGTCATCTATTTTCTCCTCCAAAAACCCAATATTTATTTATTTTTTTAAATTATATTCAAGATATTTCTACAAATACTTAAAAGCAATGCTAGAAAATACTGGAGGAAATCTATTGTACCTGTGTAGAGAAGAAGAATGAAATGGTCAGGCACGTAGCTAGGTACATAAAACAACAAGAAAGGAAGACAAAAAGCAGACGGCATGGGAAGGAATGTCGGAGCGCGGTTCACCGGCCTGTTGAAATTACATCTACCATCTACCGGTCATTAGCAACGTCTCCTGTCACTCCAGGCTCCAGCTATGGCTACTGGGTACCTGTCCATTATACCAGGGCCGGCTCCTGATTTTTATTTGGTCTGGGTGTTCTCGGCAAGTGTGATGTGTATATATTATCACCTTCACCTACATATCACCGAATTAACGCCTCATTTATTCTGGACAAGGTGGTATTTTTGCCTAAAAAATATCTAGCACTGTGTCGGAGAAAACAAAGTTTGAACAGAGCCCTGCATGAACCTATGATAGATAATTTAGGATAGTGTGTAGTTAGTGGTTCTGAGCCCACCTTAAACTGTAGGTCCCCAGCAAAGTCTGTCTCGGACGATTGATAGCAGAGATAACTAGTTGGTCTCGAGAGTGCTCCCCATGGCTATACAACACACCATAGGGATTGAGCTGAATAAATTCTCCCAGGGAGTGATGATGGCCATGCTGTGGAAAAACTGCAGAGGGATTGGTTTGTTCGGGAGTGAGGCTCTGAACCATAACCAAAAGTCAACAAAAAATAGGAAATCGCATTAAAAATTAACTAAAGAGAAGTACAAAAGCGATGGAGAACTAAAAGATATTTATTATGAAAGGAACCAAAGAAAAAAGGCCATCTTTCCTTCGGCGCCGAAACCCAATTCGGTCCAGAATAAAATGGGCAATGGGGTGGGTAATGTGAATGTGTGGGTGGGGATTGGAACTGGTCCGGAGGGACCGGAGACGGCGAACATCGGATATTTCCGTCCACATAATCCTCCTTAAGATCTCCCATCTGGAGCTTTCAAGTCAATTAATGTTCCAGCCAAGAAGGCCGTCCATCTAGGCGAGCCGCCGTTTTCGATGCTATTGGGGAGAATAGGGATGTTGTAGGGAACGCCTCCTCTCCATCCTACCCTATACTATCGAAAACAGCGCTGCGGCTTATTGGACGACCTCCTTCATACTTCCTAAACTTACTGGATTAACCTTCACTTCAGTTCTTTAAAACATTCGCCCATAGCTATATCTGAGCCGTTCACACCAATTTCATCAAAATCAACTGAGCCACATTCTTCGACTCAGGGGACATCCAGGATGCTAGGACTTTCAGATGATTACGCCCAAGCGTGGTCTCACCCTGGTCTCGTGGGAAAATATGAGACTCAGACGACTGAGGTCCTGGGTTCGAATCCCGGTAGCAGCAATTTTGTGACAGGAGCATGTGTGTTACACCAAATATTCATTTGGCTTCGGCCAACAATCAGTTTCTTTAATTAGCTTCTGTGTCTTCGGGCCAACGGGAGGCAGTAAGCACCACCAACAGCACAAAAAAAATCAATGAACACAATACCTATAAGGGTATTATACTATAGTGATAGTGCGATTGCACTTGTCATATACTGAATATACGACAAATCTGTTCCATAGGAGGCACTTGAGAGAAGTCATGACATCCACCCTAATAGCTCCAAACAAGTTAGAATAGCTTTATATTTTGATGAGACTGTTTAATTACCCTAAACCGGTAAACAGAGAACAGAGCACTCGGCAGCAAATAACCAGAGAGGGAACACTCCCTTTTAATGGGCGACAGTTGGCAGCAACCGCTCACTTAACACCAGTTACTCACCCCCACCCTTCCAATGCAGTGGCGGCTAACGCTTACTTAACACTACTTACACACCCCCACCCTTCCAATGCAGTGGCGGCTAACGCTTACTTAACACTACTTACACACCCCTACCCTTCCAATGCAGTGGCGGCTAACGCTTACTTAACACTTCTTACACACCCCTACCCTTCCAATGCAGTGGCGGCTAACGCTTACTTAACACTACTTACACACCCCTAACCTTCCAATGCAGTGGCGGCTAACGCTTACTTAACACTAGTTAATCATCCCCCGCCCTTCCAATGCAGTGGCGGCTAACGCTTACTTAACACTTCTTACACACCCCCACCCTTCCAATGCAGTGGCGGCTAACGCTTACTTAACACTACTTACACACCGCTGCCCTTCCAATGCAGTGGCGGCTAACGCTTACTTAACACTACTTACACACCGCTGCCCTTCCAATGCAGTGGCGGCTAACGCTTTCTTAACACTAGTTACACACCCCCACCCTTCCAATGCAGTGGCGGCTAACGCTTACTTAACACTAGTTAATCATCCCCCGCCCTACTGGTCAGTGGCGGTTAACACTTTCTTGGTGGGGGTACTGTAGGGAAGTGTGCCAGGACATGAATATATATCTAATCATCTAAGGGTGCGTCCCACCATGCTCAGTTAAAATTAAACTGGAGATTTTGTCCTATGTTTACCATGTTAAATTTAAATTTTGAGTTAAATTTAACATGGTAAATCTCCAGTTAAATTTTAACTGGGCATGGTGGGACGCACCCTAAGGGTGACCACACAACCATGTTTATGTTTTTGATCATGTTCTGAGGATGCTGTTGGAGATAACATGTTTTGGAACCACTTTTTTCGACTCAAGGGACCCCCAGGATCATGGGAAACCTAAAATATCGATTGGGGAAATTTGCACCGATACTTCCTCGCCATATTGGCTAGCGAGAAAGTAAAAACGCATCACAAACCGCCACTGTTCCTATCCAAACGCCCGTAAAACAAAGAATAGGGCACGCCTGTTCAAACACTACGAGTGTGCACAAGTAGCTCTAAAACTGCCCGTAAGAAAACAACAGTTAGCAGGGGGGGGGGGGGGGGCTCCCCCATTTCCAGCCCCCTTTTTCAAAATTTAGATGATGGGAGCACTTTGTTAATTTTGCTTTTTGGGGGGCATCAATTAACAATACACTGGTGAAGGGGTTGAAATGGCTTAGCAAGCAGCCACTTACGAGATAACACTAAGGGTGGTTAGAGGCTTTTTTGCTGGGGGGGGGGGGGGGGGGTTGATGTAACTTCGTTGGTAATTCTGAATTGTACTGAGAGGGGCGTTTAAATTTATAGCTCTATGTAAATTCCAGTTACATACCAGTAGGGGGACTGGAGAGAATTGTTAAATTTGGCAGAGGCGTGATCGGGGTTGTAAGTAGGAACGCGATCAGCTTAGACGGAATTTACATTTGCTATTTGTTTACATTTTTTTGACCATTTTTTTAAAGGACATGTTCTGAAATATATTACTTATGCCCTAAATTATGACTGGCTATTTCGTGTATCGTAAAATCACAACATAGCCAGTTAATTTCTGACGTTAAAAAGACATTATTATATTTTCAGAAATACAACAGTGTTCATTTCTCCACTAGGGGCAACCTTCAGAATTTCTATACCTTACATGACAGTCAGGCGTGAGGGGGATGCAGCAGAAGGGGGTGAAGTGACTGCAGCTCTGCACCCCGTCATAATGCTGTTTGTTAACGTCTCTGGACATCTTTCTCGTGACACGCGAAACATCGGTTCAATCCTAATCCTATCAAAGTTATTCTGATCGGCAGTCACCTCTGATATGTTCAGCATGGCAAGTGAAATGTATATCGAGTCTATGGTGGTTCGGAACCCACCTAAAACTGTAGGTCCCCGTCGTGTACTAACACGATGGCAGTGCTGCCAGCTGAGCACAATGGTTTTTAAAACAACTTACCGGCATGTGAATTCCGTGTCGTCAGCTCAAGAACCAGTAATCCAATGATAATCCAACGAGAAATTCTTGTATAAATCCACTGATGCCTTTCTTTTTCTTCCATTTTAGAACCACAGACACTCCAACCAAACCACATACGAGAGATCACTCACAAATTACCAAAAACTTAGTAGAAAAACACTTTTTTACTTGATGACAGACCGAAACCACAACAAAGCTGCGGCGGCCATCTTGAAAACCTAGGTCCGCGCACCTTTAGGTACTATTGCTACTGCAATAAAAAACACTAAATTGTCGATTTTTCGGTCATTTTATTGCACTTTTCACACTGAAAGAAAGAAAAGAAACATTAATGCAGTATTGTGAGTATATGATAGAGAAATGTACGCCAAGAAGTAGCCAAATTAAATGGGTTTTTGGAAGGTCCCGATGGTACCTACCAACGTGTGACATACCCTTCTTTTTGAACCATTTTATCCTTTAAAACGTACAGAAACGTACAATTATAAAGCCCAAATATATAATGAATAATGACAAACAAGTAAAACAAGAAAGACATATAAAATAGTTACCTGGGCGACGGTTGAAACACACAGGTAAAAATGTCAACAAACACAGACTTGCCAACGAATATGCCACTGAAAACGCCAAATACACAATGGAAACTTGGGTTTTTCGCACGAATTTAGATAAATAATTGTTTTAACTTTGTTTTACGCATAAAATAATTTAAATACGACCACCTGCTCGCGGAGAGTGATGTCAAAAGTGACGGGCACCGTGAGTGTGAACCTGCCTAGCAGCGGTTGTAAACTAAATAAACTGGTTTGGAATGCACCGCCTTGCGCATGCGCGCTGCCGTTCTTTGCAGGAAATTTTGCGCACTGGAGACATTGGCCCTTGCATCTGCCTCTTCATGCTGAATCAATTTCTGTCTAGTTTTCCTGATTTACTAAAAAAAATTTAGTGACGCAATTTATTTTCATCTCTTCCGTTCAAAACAAGGTCGCAAAAAATTGAAAAATTAGGGAAGGAAAATCTGGACTATTCAAATTCAGAAAAATTAAAGCGCCATTTTCAGGGCCCTTGTTTAGGGCCCTGCAAGCCCATTTGGCAAAATTTTCAAAAGTTTTTTTTGTTTTCGGAAAGATAGCTGGTAATACATTTCTCACGCCAATAAAATTTAAAAAAAGACTTCTGTTGATTGAAAACTGAAATGCGATGCG
This sequence comes from Mesopsocus fuscifrons, assembly GCA_950004255.1. NCBI lineage: Eukaryota > Metazoa > Arthropoda > Insecta > Psocodea > Mesopsocidae > Mesopsocus > Mesopsocus fuscifrons. The sequence continues at coordinate 16,354,473 of OX465380.1, forward strand.
TAGGAGTAGGTACTTTAGAAAATTCCAACCGGGTTATTTTTTGTAATAATACTTATAGGAAAATCGAAAATTAGAGAGAGTTGCGTCAACATTGTTATGAAATATTATATTGTTATAAGTACCTATAACACGTCTAGATTATTATTATCATTGTTTATTTTGCCTACCATAGTAATAATTTATTATAGTAACTTTGAATCCAAAACTATAACTGGGGATAAAACACCGTAGTTTTCAAATTCTTTTGGCGGGAGGATAAACATGTTAGGGCCCAAAAAACTAACTTGTTGGGCCCCAAATAACCAGAAGGTGTAATGGCGTTATTGATCCAAACTTTCTTTGAGCTTTTTCTGATTTAGTACGAGTTTTATTTGTTATATCGTCCACGTCGAATGTAGTAACGGACTGGAAGTATTTATTTAGCCTTTATCTTTACCGCACAATATGAATATAAGCTGAAACGAGAGTCTGGTAAGTCATAATGAACCTGGTCAGGTTATGTTGTTTAGTTTAGGGCTATATTGCAACCGAGGGTAGACTCCTACCTCCTGGGACTGGGGACTGGGCGCCTTATCGCTCACTTCACATAGGCCGTTTATGCACGCAGGGGACCACAGACATTTTTTTAGGTTTTTTCGTGATAGCCAGAATTAACATCACGATCTTGTCACAACCTGGATTCTTGGGTAGATGCTAGTGTGATGGGGAAATTGATGAGCTTATTCATATCCTTTACTGGTTACGATACTTTAAGAACCAAATGTCCGAAATCTTTCTTCCATAAAATAGCTAGATCCTAAAGAGGTTTCTAATTCTGCTTTCAGTTTTCAGTGTTACTTTATCATGACGGATTCAAAATATTTCACTACCACCAAGAAGGGTGAAATCTTCGAACTGAAATCCGAACTCAACAGTGACAAGAAAGAAAAGAAAAAGGAAGCTGTGAAAAAAGTAATCGCAAGTATGACTGTGGGGAAAGATGTATCAGCATTGTTCCCAGACGTTGTCAACTGTATGCAAACGGACAACCTGGAACTGAAGAAACTAGTGTACCTGTACCTGATGAACTACGCGAAAAGTCAGCCTGATATGGCTATCATGGCAGTCAACACCTTCGTCAAGGTGGGTACCTATCTACCTAAAAGTTTCTTAACTGCTCCGCCAATTTTTGGCAAGTTTACAACAAATGTCCAAATCCGAAAATGGAAGGCGGAAGCCTGGCGCGTCTACGCGTAGATGGAGCAGTCGCCATTTCTGGTATAAACCCAGGAGACGTTGAACGGCACTGCCTAAATATTTTTGATCAAAAGGCTCGTCTTACCCTTAGGACGCTACGTTCCCTTCTTTGTTAGTATGCTGTGCCCTTATATGACTCCATCGTATTAATCACATTTCGTTTTCTTAGGACTGCGAAGATATGAATCCTCTCATTCGAGCTTTGGCCGTGAGAACCATGGGCTGCATTCGCGTGGACAAGATAACTGAGTACCTGTGTGAACCTCTGAGAAAGTGTCTAAAAGACGAAGATCCTTACGTGCGCAAAACGGCAGCTGTTTGTGTTGCAAAGCTCTATGACATAAATGCGCAGCTGGTGGAGGACCAAGGTTTCTTGGATCAACTGAAAGAATTGCTTTCAGACTCCAATCCGATGGTAAGCTTCCCTGTTCACTAATTATTACACGGCAGCCTTCTATGGTGGAGAGTTCGAGGCATTGTACTTCCAAAATGGAAATGCCAGTTGCATGAATATTCTTTCTTCTAAACCGCTTCGTCCAGTCCTGAGTCACACTCTGGCTGACAAATGAACATCTGCGCCTTCGACCAATACTTACTGAGGACGATATTTTTGACATTTTCTTAAACTACATGTGAGATTGTGGCATTGTGGTGAGGGCCTTCTGGAGCATAAGAGGAGTGAAATTATCTAAACTTCGTTGACAGGGAATTGAAGACCAACAGTAAGTCTATTAGTGACAAAATGAATAGAGAAAATCGGTGGTAGGCAAGCTCAAAGGTGTTTTATCCCGCATATTACGTCGTTTGCGGGATAAAATCCCTTTAATCTTGTCTCGAGTTTCTGCAGACGAGAGACTCCGTATTAACAGTTCTACTGTAACAATTGCGGGTGGAAGTTGGGTAAAAATATTCCCTAGCAAAACAGCATACCATGTGACGACTCCTTCGTAGGTAAGCTCAAAGCGCAATATCCCTCAGATGACGTCTTTTGTTCATTTTAAGGGTGGGATTGGTCATGTCTTAAGTTTCAACACAGGAAGAAGGCTGTTCATTCTTCTGTCAGACTTCGAGTGAAGATTTGATAGAAAAAATCTCCTTGGCAAGATTCAAGGAGCCCCTTTTTACTGTCGTATAATCTAAATGGAAAATTACTACTCTTACTACAGAGCAATTGGAATAATTTGTCGCGTTTGACTGTTTAGGTGGTAGCTAACGCTGTAGCTGCTCTATCGGAGATAAATGAGTCAACACCCAGCGGGCAGCCTCTTGTGGAGCTAAGTGGACCCACAATCAGCAAACTGCTGACGGCCCTCAACGAGTGTTCTGAGTGGGGGCAAGTCTTTATCTTGGACTCACTCTCCAATTACAGCCCTAAAGATGATCGTGAGGCTCAGAAGTGAGTAATGAATTTTTTAACCGCAGTCTGTGAATTGAAGAGGTGTTGTTCAATTTTTAGTTGGGAAGTAGTTTTGTCGCAGGGATATTCACCCTGCTAAGTAATGGAGACTGAGTCATCCTGTTTAACTCTTTTATGAAAAGAGCATTGTTGATTTTCTCATGTGTTTACAAACGCCATGTTCTCATCTCACTTTAATTTCGTTTTGCAGCATTTGTGAGAGAATCACGCCCCGCTTGGCTCACGCTAACGCAGCTGTTGTCCTTTCGGCTGTGAAAGTGCTGATGAAGCTCATGGAAATGCTCTCTGCTGAGTCAGATTTCGTAGCTACTCTCACGAAGAAGCTGGCCCCTCCCTTGGTTACTTTACTCTCTTCAGAACCTGAGGCAAGTAGCCTTGGAACTCACTGGAGGTTCACAATTTCAGGCACAGTTATTTAATTTTTTCAGTTTACTATCTGTTTAATTTTGTGAAAACCAGGCACAGTTGGCGCCTTTGGTGGGTGACCCTTATTGCTTATTAGTTTATACGCTCGATCAGACTAGAATACTGACAGTCTGTTACCGGTGGTATCCCCCTTGTAGTTTCCTTTGCCATCTTCAGAAACCAAGTTACTGATCAAGCTGTTCGGACTGTTACTGTGACGTGTGCCCCCCCAAAATAAATTACGGACTTAACTTGCTTGATCACGCTTATTTTTCAGGTTCAATATGTTGCACTGAGAAACATCAACCTCATCGTTCAAAAACGACCTGACATTTTGAAACATGAGATGAAAGTTTTCTTCGTCAAATACAACGATCCTATTTATGTGAAGCTTGAGAAACTGGACATCATGATTCGTCTCGCTAGTCAAGCCAATATCGCACAAGTACTGTCGGAGCTCAAGGAGTAAGTTCGCTTATATTATTGTCATTAATTAGCAGTTGACCATTTAGGAGCCATTTGGCTACTGGTCCGTCCACATCTCCTTGTAAGCAGGGAACCCATGTTAGCTTTAAGGGTCCGCTATACCTGACGGTGCATTTTTTGCCGCCCATAAGATTAACATTGCGAGCGGCGATTCATTTTCAAGGTTTACCCTTGGTTGGAAAGACACAAAATTTTGCCTGTACCTAGCCCTAACAATGTTCTAGGGAGTGTTCGAATCAGATTTCCCATTTTTACTTTACCTGTATACGGAGTATACGTAAGGTAAAGTATTGTATTCGTGCGGGCCAATTTTCGGCAAACCTCAACTTTGAACCGTCATTGCTCCCAGACCTCAAAAGCGATTGAAACTTGCATATACATTTTGGAAACGTCCATTCCTTCGGAATATGAAAACCATCTCACTTTTTTCCTCCGACGAAAAGTTTGCCCACAGGAATTTTTAGAAGAGGTCAGGTACTCCGTGTCAGTACGTATGTATGTATGTATGTATGTATGTATGTAGCTAGCTAGCTAGCTAGCTAGCTAGCTAGCTATGTATGTGGCATTGACCTGGACGGCGCACTTTTCAACCGATTTTCTTCAAAATCGGTAGTGACCTTTCTAAAATTGGAAGAAATCAGAATCCGGAAGTTCAGTTTCCCCCCTTTAAAATTAAGGGGGGTTACCCCCCCAAAACTCCCCCAAAAGGTAGAAAAAAAATATTTGCTCAAAATCGGCTCTAACGATTTTGATAAAATTTTGGACTATTATAGAACAAATAATTACGAATCCAATGATACCACCCACTACCCCCGCATAACTCCCTGGAAGGGGGGAAGTCCCCCCTGAACCTGTAAAAGGGTGAAATCAGTGGATTCAGTTGTTTGTGGTATATGAGTAGTTCTGGATATGACACGTGACAACGGCCATACTCGTTACAAATGGTATATGGCTTATTTCGAGCCTCCCGCTCCCCCCCCCCCCCCCCCAGGGAGGGGGGCAATTTTGAGTGACTTTTAAAGTGCGGCTTATGGGGTCTCAAACTGTTCGGGGGAACGTTGTGAAGCAATTTTTTGTATCAAAAAGTTTTTCTGAACGTATCCAAGCACCCCACCCCCTAAGGGGGGTAGATTTGAGTGGTTTGTGAAATATGGGTTGTGTGGGCTCAAAATGATCGGGAGATCGTTCTGAGGCAATATATTTGGTCAAAATGTTTTTTCGCCACCCCCCCCCCCCTTATGGGGGGAGTTTTGGTTATTTTCCAAAGTACGTTGTATGGGGTATCAAAATGATCGGGGAAACGTTCTGAGGCAATTTATTTTGTCAAAAAGTTTTTGTGAGCTTCCCCAACCACCTCACCTCGTTTTAGGGGGTAGTTTTGGGTGGTTGCCATAGTACGTCGTGTGGGGTCTCTAAGTACTCGGGGGAACATTCTGGGGCCATTCCTTTCGTCAAAAAGTTTTTCCGTCTCCAATCATTTGACCAAGGGTTTTTTCTAGGAATCACGCAAGTAAGCAGGTATAGTTTTGTCCGACCGTGTCGTACCGCTTGTTACTTTACCTGTATACGGAGTATACGTAAGGTAAAGTATTGTATTCGTGCGGGCCAATTTTCGGCAAACCTCAACTTTGCACCGTCATTGCTCCCAGACCTCAAAAGCGATTGGAACTTGCATATACATTTCGGAAACGTCCATGCCTTCGGAATATGAAAACCAACTCACTTTTGTCATGCGACGAAAAGTTTGCCCCCAGGAATTTTTAGAAGAGGTCAGGTACGCCGTGTCAGTACGTATGTATGTATGTAGCTATGTATGTGGCATTGACCTGGACGGCACACTTTTCAACCGATTTTCTTCAAAATCGGTAGTGACCTTTCTAAAATTGGAAGAAATAAAAATCCAGAAGCCCAGTTCCCCCCCCCCCCCCCTTAAAATTAAGGGGGGTTACCCCCCTAAAACACCCCCAACAAGTAGAAAAAAAATATTTGCTCAAAATCGGCTCTAACGATTTCGATCAAATTTTAGACAATTATAGAACAAATAATTACGAATCCAATGATACCACCCACTACCCCCGCATAACTCCCTGGACCTTAAAAAAGGGGGGAAGTCCCCCCTGGACATGTAAAAGGGCGAAATCAGTGGATTCAGTTGTTTGTGGTATATGAGTAGTTCTGGATATGACACGTGACAACGGCCATACTCGTCACAAATGGTATATGGCTTATTTCGAGCCTCCCCCCCCCCCTCCAGGGAGGGGGGCAATTTTGAGTGACTTTTAAAGTGCGGCTTATGGGGTCTCAAACTGTTCGGGCGAACGTTGTGAAGCAATTTTTTTGTATCAAAAAGTTTTTCTGAACGTATCCAAGCACCCCACCCCCTAAGGGGGGTAGATTTGAGTGGTTTGCGAAATATGGGTTGTGGGGGCTCAAAATGATCGGGAGTTCGTTCTGAGGCAATATATTTGGTCAAAATGTTTTTTCGCCACCCCCCCCCCCCCTTATGGGGGAAGTTTTGGTTACTTTCCAAAGTACGTTGTATGGGGTATCAAAATGCTCAGGAAAACGTTCTGAGGCAATTTATTTTGTCAAAAAGTTTTTGTGAGCTTCCCCAACCACCTCACCTCGTTTTAGGGGGTAGTTTTGGGTGGTTGCCGAAGTACGTCGTGTGGGGTCTCTAAGTACTCGGGGGAACATTCTGGGGCCATTCCTTTCGTCAAAAAGTTTTTCCGTCTCCAATCATTTAACCAAGGGTTTTTTCTAGGAATCACGCAAATAAGCAGGTAAAGTTTTGTCCGACCGTGTCGTACCGCTTGTTTTTACTGGTTTTCGAGATACGGCACTTTTCTTGAGGTATGCGATTTGCAAAACCGTTGCAATAAAAGAAACCAGTGAGAAATTGGGAAATCTGCTTCGAACACTCCCTAGAACATTGTTAGGGCTAGGTACAGGCAAAATTTTGTGTCTTTCCAACCGAGGGTAAACCTTGAAAATGAATCGCCGCTCGCAATGTTTATCTTATGGGCGGCAAAAAATGCACCGTCAGGGATAGCGTCCTCTTAAGGTTAGTTTTAAAATTTTTGTTTCAGGTATGCCACTGAAGTGGATGTAGATTTCGTCCGAAAGGCGGTCCGAGCCATCGGGCGATGCGCCATCAAAGTGGAGCAGAGTGCTGAGCTGTGCGTGTCCACTCTTCTGGACCTAATCCAGACCAAGGTTAATTACGTGGTCCAGGAAGCTATCGTTGTTATTAAAGACATCTTCCGGAAATACCCAAATAAGTACGAGAGCATCATCTCCACTCTCTGTGAGAACTTGGACACGTTGGACGAGCCGGAAGCAAGGTACGACCAATTTCTTTAATGAGTTTGTCTATCATAAGTTTCAATAGCGGACTTATTTTATTTTTGAATCAAAAAATATTTAAATACGAGACTGCAAGAACCTCGTAAAATGTTTTTCACAAAAGAAATTTTCACAAAAAAATTTGATAAAGGAGTTCAACGGAAATGAAAGTTCGAAGTTGGAGAAAAGGGCTATGCAACAATAAAAGCCTGTGAATATAAAATAGCTTCCTTTGATGATTGAGTGGTAGACAGTGCCCCGTGCAGTGCCCCGTGTAGTGCCCCGTGTAGTGCCCCGTGTAGTGCCCCGTGTAGTGCCCCCTATTCAAGCCTGGACGAGAGTCGCGAGGTATTAGGCATTGCGTGTTGACAGCAAACAGGGTCAGTCGCAGGAGACGCAGGTGAAATGTGGTGGCAGTTCTCAAGTGTGTTTTTAATTTCCCAGAGCATCCATGATTTGGATCATCGGTGAATACGCAGAGAGAATTGACAATGCGGATGAACTCCTCGAAAGCTTTTTGGAAGGATTCCATGATGAGAATACCCAAGTTCAGCTGCAGCTTCTCACGGCCATTGTCAAACTTTTCCTCAAACGTCCCACCGATACTCAGGAGCTTGTACAACAGGTGAAGTGGCCATCTAAAAGTATTTTGTTCCTGATTCTCTATTACTGGCCCAACTTAGCACCTACTAGACGGCCTCGATAGCCGAGTGGACTAAATGGTCGACTTTTGATGAGCAGCGTGAGCCGGGTCACACCGGTTCGATCCCGATCCTACCAAAAAGTTTTTCTGATCGGCATTCACCTCTGATATGTTCAGCATGTCAAGTGAAATGTATATCGAGGCTGTGGTGGTTTGGAACCCACCTAAAACTGTAGGTCCCCATCGTTTACTCTATGGCTGGGGAGCTGGTATTTGGTAGTGCTGCCAGCTGAGCACAATGGATAGTTCTTGAAAACGGTCTAGTTGCTGGGCTTGTCCCCCCAAACCTCAGCTATTATTTATACAGCACCTATTAACCATACACTAAACAATGATCATTTTGTATGAATTCATGGTTAAGTTATAAGTTATTGATTGATAGTACAAATGAACCTACACCGTTATTATCACAACTTCTTTGGTACGTATTTTCAAGAGTTTCCTATTTTTGTGAAATTGCCGCTCATTTAAACTTGTCTCTGTTGATTAGGTGCTGAGCCAAGCAACCCAAGACTCCGACAACCCTGATCTTCGCGATCGCGGGTTTATTTACTGGCGCTTGCTCTCCACCGATCCTGCGGCTGCCAAAGAAGTGGTTCTCGCCGAAAAACCTCTAATCTCCGAAGAAACAGATCTTTTGGAACCAACTCTTCTTGATGAACTCATCTGTCACATTAGCTCTTTGGCTAGTGTCTACCATAAACCTCCCACGGCCTTCGTAGAAGGTCGTCCTGGACTCAAACGCACACTGCCACCTAGGTCAATACTTGGGTAAGTGGAAATTGTATTACTTTATTTGTTTAAAAATTAAACCTTCGCCTAAGATTGTGTTTCTCATTATCGTGGGGGTCCCCTGAGTCAGTATCTGGAAAAATTATATCTGTCCTCGTCGTCTATTCCAGTCTATGGGTATTGAAGGAATTTCCAAAAGAGATAATGTAGCGGGAGTTACTGATAAAAATTCCTCAACCGATTGAACCCGTCTGTTGGTACTCATAGGGAGACCAGTGGATATTCCAGAATCTTCCTGCGTATTTATAGAACAGCAAAAAATAATTAAGGGTCCGCTATACCTGACGATGCATTTTTTGCCGCCCATAAGATTAACATTGCGAGCGGCGATTCATTTTCAAGGTTTACCCTTGGTTGGAAAGACACAAAATTTTGCCTGTACCTAGCCCTAACAATGTTCTAGGGAGTGTTCGAAGCAGATTTCCCATTTTTTTTACTGAATTGTTAGGGCTAGGTACAGGCAAAATTTTGTGTCTTTCCAACCAAGGGTAAACCTTGAAAATGAATCGCCGCTCGCAATGTTAATCTTGTGGGCGGCAAAAAATGCATCGTCAGGTATAGCCTCCTCTTAAGATAAAGATGAATAAAGCGAAGAAAGTATGTTGGAAGTTAGTGACAAGTGACTGAATATATTTTTAGGAGTGAATCGGGAGGAAATGAGGTGACTAGCAGCTCCGTACAACCTTCCGTGATCCCAGCACAAGATTCCTTGATAGGAGACTTGCTGAGCATGGACCTGGGAGGACCCGTTCTGGCTCCAGTTGTTCCACAGTCGTCTGCTCTGGACCTACTGGGTGGTGGCTTAGACGGATTTGTAAGTTATAAACTGACTGCATCAAGTATTTATACGGAAAACGGGACAGTGGCTCCTACTCGTATAGTGCGTTGAAAAGTCACCGAGATAGGGTCTTATCACTACCTATTATTCAGTTGTCCTTCAGAAGTTTGAAAGCAAATTACAGGAAGCAGTAAGTACCTGAGAAAGGCAGGTTTCCTCCATTTTAGACTTCTTGAAGCTATACCTACTTTTCTAAATTTTAGCTTGGCGACGTATCCAGTGTTCCTACCACCTCATCCACCACTGCAGGCCTTCTGGGAGATATCTTCGGGTTGAACACCCCTGCCGACTACTCAGCACCGAAGACGCTGTGGCTTCCCGCTGAGAAAGGCAAAGGTCTCGAAATATGGGGAACGTTCAACCGCAGGTACTTATGATTACTGCATAAAAACTCATATAACAGGCTTAAAACCTGCCCCGACCTACTGCCTCTCTGGTAGCCCCCACCATTGAACCGTTTGCTGCTCTCCGTCGAGACCTTTGTGTTCTCACACGCATAAAAATTGGTCAATCCCAACTAACCCATCAGCCTCTTTTCAATCGCTGTGACCCCCCAGAATGTCCCCATTGCACCAACGTTCTTAGCCTTCATCATCTTCTGCTGGAGTGTCCTGGCTACCAGGCCCTACGTCAGCAGTGCTGCCTCCCACCTACTCTGCCTAAGATGTTCCAAGATGCCGCCTCTCTCTCCCTGTTGAACTTCACCAACGCCACTGGCCTCTATTCAGAAATCTGAACTAATTGCTTTCACCTAAGTGTTTGTGCTTCTGGCCATATGGCGCAATGCTGTGGCCTTTTCTTTAAAAAAAAAAACTGCCTCATGATCAGAGACAATGACTTTACAGTCCCCAATTATATTTTGTTTCACAGAAATGGTCAAATTTATATGGATCTCAATATGACAAACAAAGCAATGCAGGCTATGGGCGGTTTCGCTATCCAGCTCAACAAAAACAGCTTTGGAGTGACGCCGGCCACACCTCTTCAGGTGCCGACTCCCCTCGCACCCGGCCAGACGCACGAAGTCAGCTTGCTTTTGGCTACTACCGGCCTCGTCCAGCGCATGGAGCCTCTCAACAACCTCCAGGTACTTATCCAAAACGGTAGCAGCGCCGCCTCTAAGCTCATGTGAAATGTACGCGCATCGTAACAGTAGTGGTTCAGAACCCACCACTGACTTGGGTGATAGTTGGAGAGCTGATATAGTTCAGTGAATGGTTGCTTAGTTTACAATAGAAACCTTTTCTAGAATGTGCGGTAGATTTATAAAGACGATTGAGATTCATATTATGATGTGTGAAACATTTCTTATCTATGGGTTTTAAAGCTATTCCCTGGTACAGTAAAATAAACAATAGTGTTTTCTGACCCATTTCTGTTTGTTTAGGTCGCGGTAAAGAACAACATTGATGTGTTCTACTATGCTTGCTTGCTGCCAGCCCATGTATTTTTCGTCGAGGATGGTGAGATGGACAAGAGGGAATTCTTGGCTACTTGGAAAGATATTCCTGCTCAGAATGAAGTTCAGTTCACGCTCAATAACGTCCTTCTCCAAGCTGGTGCGTTTTAATGTCCATGTGAAATATTTGGTACACCATTCTATGCAGAACACTGGGAGTCACGTGAGACTACTATAGTCCACGTCAGGCTAGGAGCGTACCGATTACTCATAATTTCTTGCAAATCTAGGGCTGATCCAAACTTCTTCTTGGGAAATATCTGCTCAGGGTCGGGTTGGCATTTTTAGCGTATGGTAGGATATGGAACCCAAATCCGGATCGGCGTCAACTGAAAATCTTCAAGAAATTATGAATAATCGGTACGCTCCCAGCCTGACTTGGACTATACCTATAGATGCAGGGTAATGGGACGAAGTGATATTTCTTTTCACAGTGTTACTTAGAATGAAAAATAAAAAAGCAAGGAGAGTCAATCCAAAACTGCCGAATTTATTAAAAAATTGTGATGTATTTTATTTTGCAGACGGTATTGTCAACAAAATGAAGCAGAACAATGTGTTCACTATTGCAAAGAGGAATGTGGAGGGACAGGATATGCTGTACCAATCCTTGAAACTCACTAACAAGGTCTGGGTACTCAACGAGCTCAAGATTCAGCCCGATAATCCGAACATCACGGTAAGCAATGAATTTTTGACATTCCCGTAGTTTTATTAGTTCAAAACTTTCTCTGTGACATTTTTCAGAGATTTCAGAATGATTTACAGGAAGCAACAAGCGAAGTGAGGAAATACTGCATTTCTCCGTTTGAGGCTGTCGGAGGTTTTTTCCACTTTTCTCTGTTGTTTTTAACGTCCGTCCTGTAAATATTTCAGGCGCTTTTTAGCTTTTTTGCTGTGATCTTTTTTCCACATTAAAAAAAAAAAATTAGACCTCACAAAAAGAATCAACATGCACGGCAGTGCATGCAGCCAAGTTTTAAGGAAAAAGAAAGCGCGACAAAGCCTCGAGCACTGCCAGCATGTTATACAGGAACCAGAGTTGTGCACTTTTCGTGCCTCTCTACAGGAGGCAAGGGGGCGTGGCTCGAACAGTGGGTACCCTTTTCCTGTAGTAGGGTCGCACGGGACCTCCTAAATGAAATTTCAAACTTCTACGTCCAACCGTACCTGAGCAGTGACATACCAAACTTAGCTGTTTTTGAGGGTCACTCACTGACTCACTGACTGACCTATACAAATTATTAGCATGTTCCAGCAGTGCGATAGAGCTGAAACTCAGCACACCATCCCGTGGTACCTGTGAGCGCAGTTTGAGGTTTAGGATATAAGATGATAACAGTGGATAACAGAAGCAGCCATGTTGGGTCATGACGTCACTTTATTTACATTCTGAATACAACGGTTTATGTTTCTCCTACAAATCCCCTCTATTTTTTGTATTCCTGTGAAATAAAACAAAATATTAATAGAGAAACAAATAAATGATTAAACGATGCCAGTTTCTTTTACGCAATATTCGAATTTGCTGGCGGCCAGAGGTTTAGTTAAAAAGTCAGCTAACATTTTCTCACTGGGCAAGTACTGGAGCACGACTTCACCACTTGCCACTTTTTCGCGGACGTAGTGGTATTTTACATCAATGTGCTTACTACGCTTCGTGAGCATTGGGTTCTCCGCCAGCTTCTCTGCTGACTGGCTGTCTGTGAATATCACCGCAGTATTCGCCTCATTGGTCAGACTCTTCATGAGACTTTGAATAAATACAACTTCTTTAACAATATCAGTGTAACCCATGTATTCAGCTTCGAAGGTTGATAAGGCTACGGTGCGCTGTTTCCGCGACTCCCATGCGATGGGACAGTTTCCTACCATTATGACAAATCCGGTTGTAGATCTTCTGTCATCACTTCCTGCGAAATCAGCGTCGACGTATCCGTTGATCTGCTCGTCCTCATCTTGATAGAGTAGACATTTTGATAACGATCCTTTCAGATATTTGACAATGCGTTTGGCTGATGACCAATGAGCTTGGCTAGGTTCCTTGACTTGTGCCAATCGATTTACTGCGAAGGCGATGTCAGGCCGTGTCATAGTCAGCCACTGTAGAGATCCTAACAATTCTCTGTACGGTGTACCTGGATCGACTGGAGGTGATTCAGGTACATCTGCAAGTTTTCCCAGGTCCATTGGGGTAGTTACAGACTTGCAATCTTTCAAATTGAACCTTTCCATTATCTGGCAAATGTAGTGAGCTTGATCCAAAGAGATGGAACTGAAGTCTCGGGTTATCCTCATACCGAGTACTTGCTTGGCCTCTCCGAGCGTCCTCATTTCGAAGGTAGCCATCAATCTTTCCATGATTTGATCCTTCTCATTCTCATCTTTGGTAAACAACAGCAAATCATCTACAAATAGAGCCAAAATTGAATTTCCTTTGACAAACACACATGGTTCCTGATCCAACCGATTGAATCCCATCTTGCTCAGCTCATCGCTGATCTTCATATACCAGGCTCTGGCACTCTGTTTAAGCCCGTAGAGTCCTTTGTTTAGTTTGCATACCTGGGTACTGTCAATACCATGTTGCAAGTGGCCTTCAGGTATTTCCATGTAAATTTCATCGGTAATTTCAGCAGCTAGATAAGCGGTACACACATCAAGGTGAGTAATTTCGAGGTTGCGCGTTTGGGCTAATGCTAGTAGCAATCGTAGAGTTGTGGTCCGTACCACAGGAGAATAGGTTTCTGTATAGTCAACACCTTTCTGCTGTTTGAAGCCTTTCGCTACCAACCTGGCTTTATATCTAACTATTTCACCATCAGTGTTCCTTTTAATCTTGAACACCCATTTACAAGATATTGCAGATCTACCCTGTGGTAAATCCACAATTTTCCACGTGTCGTTTTTCTTAAGAGCCTCCAATTCTTCTACGATAGCCTTCCTCCAATGTTGCCTTTCCCGGCAAGTCAGGGCTTCGTCATAAGTTTGAGGTTCCATATCTGCTTGCTGAGCAGCCAGCGCTATTTTATCTGTCACAAGGTATGCACTTCTAGTTTTATGAGGCGACCTATCCACCATTTCAGTGTCAGATTCTGAACTATTTTCTTCGGGAAAATAATCACTCTCGCTGTTCTCAGCTTCCATATTTCCTGCAGCTTCTTCTTCCATACTAACCCCCGCGACTTCTTCTTCCATACTAACCCCTGCGGCTTCTTCGTCTTCGTCGGAAGATGAAGTGGTGTCAGTCGGTGTACCAGCAGACGTACGTTTCTTTCCGGATGAAACAGTTGGGCGGGAAGGAGAAGAGTGATGGCTGGGAGTATTGGAAGTCCCCTCTTCCTGAAGTGGGTCCTGCAGTACTTCTCTTTGTCGAGGTTTTGGGCTTGAGCCCCCTGTCAACTCAATAGCAACCATGTCAGCAACGTTCATAACGTTTTTCTTGCTAGGTGCTTTCACTTCCTCTTCGAAAAATACTACATTGTTAATGGCAGCAATTTCTATTTTTCCATTCTCAGGATTGAGCAAGCGATATCCTTTCGTGGTTTCGCTATACCCTACGAAAATTTTACTTTCTGCTTTAGCATCAAGCTTTTTACGAATATGACTGTAGCTGTACGCTTTGCATCCGAACACTCTTAAGTGAGAAAGATCAAACTTACCTCCATCACGCCATGTACTTTCGGGTGTGGAATTCGGTAGTTTCTTTGTGGGTGAACGATTCATCAAATAAATTGCCGTATTGGCAGCCTCACCCCAATACTTATCATCAAGATGAGCGTCCTTCATCATGCTTCGTGCACGTTCGAAGATTGTCCGTTGAAAACGCTCCGCGACACCATTTTGAGCCGGACAGTATACTGCTGAGGTTTCGTGCCGAATACCATGCTTCTTCAGATAATTCTGAAAAGTACGCGAAGTGTACTCTGCCCCGTTGTCCGTCCTGATTGTCTTGATTTTCAGGCCAGTCTGATTCTCAACCAAAGTCTGGAACTCCTGAAATTTCTCAAATGTCTCGGATTTTTCTTTCATAAAATAACCGAACACTTTCCGTGAATAGTCGTCAACAAATGTGAGCAGATACCTAGATCCAGCGAACGTAGGCGTGTTGACAACAACAATATCACTGTGTATAAGCTCTAGCTTTTCAGAGGTACGATTTCCTTTGCTACGAGGAAAGGTTTTCTGGCTCATTTTTCCTTCTACACAGGCAATGCATTGCTCAAACGATTCAGCGTCATAGTCAATGCCATAAGCTAGTTTGTCTTTCAAAAGACGCATCGATCTGTGGTTTAGATGGCCCAATCTCTTATGCCATAAACCCTGTGATAACTTAGTTACCTTTTTCTTCTTTTCGGTACTTGCTACCTGCTTGGAGTCATCCTTCTTCTGTGACGCCTTCATAGCATGTTGACCGGGAGTCATGTCACCAGCAGCAGTAGGCTTGTCATGATCAGCTAACATATCAAGAGTGTAGAGACCATCCCTCTGCTTCCGGCTTCCCGATGCAACCAGCTGCCCATTCTCAAGAATCGAACAAGTATTCTTTTCGAAAACAGTAGTGTACCCTCTGTCCGCCAACTTTCCTACAGACAGTAAATTAACAGTGAGACCATTTACCATTTGCACATCTCGAATAGTCTTCCTACCTGTAGTAAGATTCACATCAAAATTTACTACTGAGTTACAGTTCAATTTTTCATTTCCAGCAGTAGCTATTTTAGTATTTTTAATTGAACGTTCAGACCCTGATAAATAATTCGTATTTGCAGACATGTGCCTTGCAGCACCACTATCTATGTACCAACATTGATTATTGTTAACAAAAGAGGTAACAGCAGCAGTGAGCAAAGAGTCACCGGTCCTTGAATTTTCGCCAGTCTTGGGATTACTCATCTTGTTCCTTCCGACGTCTTCTTTTCTAGGCGTCTTCTCAGATGATGTGCAGAAGCGGCTGATATGTCCCGTTTTGCGGCAACGGAAACACGTGATAGGCTTCTTCTTCACCGTCTTCGTCTTGCTCGTCAAAAGTCCAGCAGCGGTATCATTCTGTCGCCGTGAAGCTTCCGACAGCAGTTTCATCTTCACATCTCCAGTTGTGAGCTTCTTGCCAGCGTTCTCCAACGTCATCACCAAGGGGTCCATGTTAGAGGGGAGACCACTTAGCATGATGATCGCTAACATTTCGTCGTCGAGCCCTGCGTCCATCTCGCCGAGTTGATTCGTAATGTTCGTGAATTCCAACAAATATTGTTCCATTGAGGCGTACTGTTGGTAATCAATGTGAAACAATTGTCGCATCAGGCCAATTTTCCTAGCTAAATCACTTTTACTTGCGTATAGGTTGGCTAGGGTGTCCCATGCTTCCCGTGCTGTCTTCGATTTTGCGATATGTGGGTAGATATGTGAGTTTACCGTCAATGCAATTTTCGCCAAAGCTTTTTGGTCTTTTGTTACATCTTCAGGTTTCACTTCCTGCCAAGTTAGCACATCTTGTAGTTCCTCGTGGATGAGAATCATTCTCATGGCAAAACACCACGTGGCGTAATTTTCACTGCCACGTAACCTGTCCACATTTAAGAAAGCACTAGGGCCAGACATGTTCGAAAACTTTTTAGAAAAAATTCTGACAAGAAATGTCTGGGCCCATAACCGTTTGTGAGCGCAGTTTGAGGTTTAGGATATAAGATGATAACAGTGGATAACAGAAGCAGCCATGTTGGGTCATGACGTCACTTTATTTACATTCTGAATACAACGGTTTATGTTTCTCCTACAGTACCATCCCGTGGACACCCAGAAAAATCGAAAACCCGAAGTACCTTCAGTATTATAGGTTCAGGTTCGATTCAAAGTTCCCATACTAACTTATGGCAGATATTTAAAAAACAAATACTGCCTCCAGCTCCTTGTCCTAACAATAAATACCTACCTATACCTACCTACAATGTTGTGAAATGTGGATATGTCTCCTTGTTCCTTTCAGGTACGATTACGTACTACTTTCAGGTATCAGGTACAAGAAGGTACTATATATTCAGGGATAGGAAGGTAATTTGTGTAGATTCGCCAGGCAACTTACTTTCAGGTACGAGTAGGTACATTTCAGGTACGGGATAATAATTTGTGTAGATTTGACAGGGAACTGGTTTTCAGGTACTGGGAGGTACTTTCCAGGTATGGCAAGGTATTTTGACTCCATTCGACACTCAACTTGTTATCAGGTACGATTAGGTACATTTCAGGTATGGGAGAGTTATTTGTGGAGATTCGACAGGGAACTCATTTTCAGGTAGGTACGAGTAGGTACTTTTCAGGTATTTCAGGTATGAGATTGGTAATTTTTGTATGGTTGACAGGGAACTGGTTTTCAGGTACTGGTAGGTACTTTCCAGGTATGGCAAGAAAACTTGAGTCCATTCGACAGCCAATTGATGTTTTACCTACTGGTAGAAACTATTGTACCACCTTACAAAAATTATATGATATCCGACCAAAAACACTCCGTGTAAAAAAAAACAGCCAAGTTTATAACCCTCCAAAAATTAGCCTAACTCAACAGCCCTTAAAAGGGTTTGATATCAAAAATGTTGGCCAAGTTCTCTACATTCCAGCTATCACTCGGCCCCCAAAATTTGTGATATCACTTATTATAGGGCCAAGTCCTTGGCGCGAATCACAAGGATGTTGGCGACATATTTTGTCATATACCTGCTTTCCAATACCCCCGGACCGCAGCCCCCATCCAACCTTAAAGCCTGTGTCTATGACCGGCTGTGACGCTTACGTGATTTGCGCCAAGGTCTTGGCCCTGCAATAAGTGATATCACTAATTTTGGGGGCCGAGTGATAGCTGGAATGTGGAGAACTTGGCCAACATTTTTTATATCAAACCCTTTTAAGGGCTAATTTTTGGAGGGTTATAAACTTGGCTGTTTTTTTTACACGGAGTGTTTTTGGTCGGATTAAATAATAATTAAATGTCACGATTGGCGAAATGTGTCCTTTTTGTTTTTTCTTTTTTGGTTTTACTTACCATTATTTTGTTTGTTGCAGCTGTCTTTGAAGAGTAAAGCTGTAGAAGTGGCCTCTATTATTTATCAGTCCTACGAAGCTATACTCCATTCCTAAATCTTTCATGATGTTTATTAAGGCTGTATATATACATTCTCGACGAACTCCACCAAAACCACTGTGCGAAAGTAAATATTCGACAAAACTAATGTTTACATATTTGTACTGCCGGAGACTGGTAATTGCAATATCGTATTGATTGTGTCTACTCTAAAAGCTAAACATAGTGTGCTATTTGAACGCGAAACGAACGAGTGAAAGTAGGACACTATGTTTAGCTTTTACAGGAGAAAAAGTAGAGAAATGGTGTTGTAAGTGAAATAAAAATTGTCAACATGTAACATGGCGACGGTAAATAATACAAACATTTATCAAGCTGTTTTACTACATGTGACGATAAAATCATACATTTTTTAGTCCGAAACGTTACAAAAAAATATTCCGCGTGCGGTAGTGTTGTGTTTTCGCGATCTGTCAAAAAAACATGTGGACTGGTAGTTGACTGTTTAAAATCGCTCCTGTGGGCTTATAACTCCATTTCATGCAAAAATACAACACTACCTCACGACAAAGAGTCTCAGGTTTACATCCCCCTATAAACACTTTTCACTCGCCCTGTAACTTCGGAGTAGGGCTTGAAGTACGTAGCATTGCGAACCAAGTACGTGTAATAGTCGACCTTAATTATGTTGATACTTTAATGTAAGTATAGACTATCTTATCTAACGTAATATTGATTCCAGGCAATAAGCCTTTATTTAGTCCTGTCGACCGTTTCTGTGTTTAAACTGTTTCATTAAGCATAATAAGTATTGTTAGGATTATTATATGGCTACATTTGTTGCGATTTAAGGCTAAGTTGTGTAATTTGTCCGTTATTTCGCCCTCCGACTTCAGTAGCTACAAAAATTGTTGAAGATAATGTGTAACGAGGGCTCATCATATTTGACTGCAGTTTTTACCTGTTGTAACGCTGGCTGGACCCCACCATAGTTAAACCACCGTTCTATTCCAGTTAGTCCATGTTAAAATCCGAATTTAATGTAGGTTTAACTGTTATGGTGAGATCCATTCTGTTATAAAAGAATTAATTGTTTTGTTGATACAGCAGTAAGATATAGTTATAGCTACGTTATTATGTCTGCTTGTAAGGTACCTGGGTCTCTGAAATTAGTATAATATTAACGAAGTATTGTTATAATCCTTTTAGTACTACGCTCCATACCTAGATTCTTTAAATATTCTACCAATGTTCTTAGCCATGTCAGTGTACCTAATTATTACAAATAAAATTTTTTTTTAAAAATACCTAAGATGTTTTACTTCAGACCCACTATAATAGTCTTGTTACCGTTGGGACAGCCTTGGGACTATTTTCATATAACTTATTATGATAGTGAGAGAGCGGCCCTCCGTGGTCTTGTGGTCAAACACAGGACTACTTGTAATCGGAGGGTCCCGGGTTCGAATCCCGGTGGCGCAGATTTTGTGTTGGGAGCATGGATGTCTATAGTGGCTCTTAATAACCATCCGTGGTTAATTGTTGCAATACCATCTTTGATAAAGGCAGAAAATCAATATCCAGTGGTGTCCTACCTCCACCTTGGGCACTCTGGTCAGTATATGGAGCTGGATGTATTAAGATATTGAGTGCCACGCTGATTTTGAGAACTTTTCCGTAAACGATTTGTGAGTCATATTTGAATCACGATCAAAAGTTCCGTAACTGATCAGTGATTCATATATGAATCACACCCATGACCTAAAAAGTTTAACGGTGAATTTTCACTCTGATTGGTGTTGGTACCTTTTGGGATGATTTTCGGCACAATTTGAGGTACCTACTTGCCAAATTTTGGATTGCGTCTTAAGGGTAGAAAGCCCCAACTGAAGTGTCTTATTTCTTGATTTTCATATACTAGGGCATGCCTCCTATCGTTCACAGGTGAAATTTATCGTCCCCTCGTTCGTCCTGACGAATTTTTCGAAATTTTCAACCCCGTCTTAAGGGATGAAAGCCCCAACCAAATTGTCTTATTTTTTTATTTTTCTATACTGGGGCTAAGTATCTTCTGAAGGTGAAATTTTTTATCCACTCGTTCGTCAGATTTTTCCGGTCTCCACCGATTTTGGATTGCGTCTTAAGGGTAGAAAGCCCTGATTATATACTGGGGCATGCCCCCTATCTTCTGAAGGTAAAATTTTTCGTCAGATTTTTCCGAAAATTTCACGATTTAAAAAATTTGTAGCCCCCAAAAGCCCCAACGGCGGACAGTAAGACTCAGGTTTCCTGAAACTACCAGAGCCTCCCCATCGCTCCACAGGCTCAAACCTTTTCCTCCCCTTCGTCAGGAACAGACCCCGTGGGCCCCCGGTCAGCTTGCGTCCTTGTACCACCATGGTCAGCACAGCACTAAGTGATGACCAAATTTTGTCGCTTTCCAAAAAGTGCTGAGATATTGTTGCCAAAAAACTAGGGTACCTAAATCACCAAATAGGCTACTATAAATGTCAAACTTTTCGAGGTTTTTTCAATTTTTGAAAAGGTTGCGTTCGGAGCTCGAGGTCGAAAACTTGGGTTACGCATCACGGTAACATGTATCCTAAACAACTATGCAAAAAATCGCAACTACCGGATTTGATGCATACGACGCCCCCGGCCAGCCGACAATTTGATTGGACTATAATGCAACTGTTTTGAAATATTTTTGGCGGGAAATAATACTCAGGGCCCTGAATACAGTTTGGCGGGCCCAAAATTACCTGCATGATAGGTAGGCACTTTTATTGATTTACGAGCTAAAGCGCAGGCTCCGCCTGCTCTTCACCTCGTTTATTGTTCTTTTGCTGTAATGCTCCTATTTTCCCACCAAATTATTCGATAAATATAACTTGAGTATATAATATGCTTCCCACCATACCCATCTAAGAGAAAACTGGAGATTTTCTTCCATCTTTACCATGTTAAATTTCCGAAAAAACCTGTGTTTTTCTCTTGACCAAGTATGATGGTACACCCTGTCTATTTATAGCCATTTAAGGGCCACCATACATTCTCGACGAACTCCGCCAAAACCACTGTGCGAAAGTAAATATTCGACAAAATTTGAAAACGCAGGATTTATTTTTTTCCTTCAAAGGGTAAAGTTGGGAGTTATGTAATAAGGGATTATACATTGCAGTTACATTATACCAAAATATACTAGTTATAAGGCAGATTTCTGCAAAATGAAGAAATAAATTGGACGTGTCAGGAAGTAGCTAAAATCGAAGATCACCAGGAAATTCAGTGTTTACTTATTATTCCCACATGAGGGAGGATTTTCAGCGTCCGTGGAACGCGGAGAGTAGTTACGAACTCAAAGGTTGGAAGGTGCATGGGTGGGAGAGGGGTGGGTAATTCCAAGGGTACTTGGATACCTACTCAGTAGTTACCTATGCCTACCTTGTATTGTATTATTATTTTACGTACTCGGTAGTTACCTGCCTGCTTACTCAGGTCACAGCCGTCGAAGAGGTGAACTTGTTGTTTCCCTCTCCGTCCAGGAAGCTACCTTTAAAAGTGCTATTATAGGTGGGTACCTGCTACCTACCTTTGAAAAATTTTATTTCTGAGTAAGGCTGAAGTCAGCATTGTAAAGGTTACGGTGGACAAGTTAATGAATAATTTGCAGGTTACGACATGTTACATTCGAATTTATAGACATGGACAAAAATTTGGAAATCCTACATTACATAGGTAGGTACAAACATTCCACAATGTCAACATAGTACCATTTCTCCCCATGAATTTACCTCTCGATTCTCCAGAATCAGAGTTTTCAGAACTTGTATGCAACAACGAGAAAATGAATCACAGTTAGTTTTGGATTCCATAAGAACAAAAGAGCAAAAAATGAACTGCAAGAACAAGATTTCTCGCAAGTGAGTCGCACAAAATATCAGAAAAATCGAAAGGAATGATCGCTACAGCTATTCGTAGAGATACAGGTACATTAATATTGGGTACAGTGGCAGTGGCACGTATAATATAATGAATTAGGTAGTAAGATAGGGGGCCTCTTTAAAGGCTATAGGCTCGGAATGCCCTTTCCCCTCTGAAGGGTTAGTTCCTGAGTCTAAGCCGTTAAGGGTACCCTGGAGGTACGTCCTTATTGTCTCAACCCTCCTTTCCTCGGTTTTGCAACAGTTTCCATATAATATTATACGAAAACCTCTCCCGGCTATATCGCCGTCTAGTTCACGTGAAAAGGCCATTAGGTACATATGGTAGGAAATTAGGTACTTCAAACTGAAAAATTCCATGAAAAGATTTCATGTTCTTGCATTATGCATCTCTACTACCTATACCTACTCTCTGGGGAAATTAACATTACTAGATGCATAGGTGCAGTGAATATGCATACCTAGACATATGACTCGTCGAAACGTTTGTTTCGGGTCCCGGACATCCGGTCGGCATTTAAAAAAAAAAAAAAAAAAAAAAATCAACTGAGAAAGTACAAAACCACCTGTTTTCAAAGTTGACCCGGGAGGGGGGGGGGGGGGGGGGGGGGGATGAGTCGGAACTGTAGAGAAACTTCTTGGCAAAATAATTTGCGTAAGGAAATGTCCTCGAGTATTATGATGGGCCGCAAGGTACCTCTCCAAAAACCTCTCACAAGACACCTCGGGGGCTGCTCGGATAAAGTTTCCGAACACACAAATTGTATGTATGAGAAAGTCGCCTCTCCAGTATTTTCATGCCCTACTAGGCACCTACGAACAAACTCTCAAAAGTCATCCCCTAGGGGTCACTGTGACAGCGGGGGAGTTGTGGGATGGTGGTATTGTGTTAAATTTGTAATTTTGTATCCTACATCGTACAAACTTGTTCCAATCCGTTATACGTAGCCGATTACAGACAACAGATGGGTAGGTAGGTATATCTCTTGTAATTATTGTTCCAAATGTGCTTTCGGGGGGCTCTTCCCCCTTTTGCAAAGTGGGGGTATTATATGCTTGGATTTTTAATACTTCCGGTTTCGTAGGCAAATTATTTCGGGCAAAGTATGGCGAATTTCAATTAGAAATATCCACGGAGCGGTGAAGTTTTGGCCGGCGGGCCAACTACTTGTTCATAGTATTGTTTGAAACGACCGTGATTTTTAGAAAATCCAGATTGTGTTGGAATATACCTATGTGAGATCACTTTCACCAGTTACGACGATTATTTATCCATGACTATCGTGTCGTCTCGAACAATAAATAAAGGGTCCGACAATGGTCGCACTTGACTTTCTCGCAATTTTTACGCCAGCGGTATCGAAAATTTTGATTTTTTTTACGTAATTTATTTTTTTTTTGACCAAAATTTTAGCTTTTTCTAAAAATTATTTCGCCATACACTGGACAATAATTTTAGGCACCTACTCACCGGATTTCAAACATATCCGTCAAATGGTGAAGCGTCGTTCGACGTGCAAAGTACGTGTTTTCTATTTTCCATGTCACGGCCCTTTTTCAAGTAATTGAAAATCTATTGAAAATAACCTTGAAGCATCTACCTATCTGAGACCATTTTCACCAATTTTCAAGGAAATCTGTCGGTTAGGGTTGTTGCAAATCCGTCTTAACCAATCAAAAACGTGATTTCCATTTATGGAAAATTTTCCTACGATAATGCCAATATTGGCCATAATTATTATGTTTCATAAATTTCGTTCGGTAAAACATCAAACTAGGTTAAAGTACACCTCCCTACCAATTTGTTATTGAAATCGATCGAATAGTGCTACCGGAGTGACGACCAACGCGTTTGGGCCAAGACTTGGCCCATCTCCAAATGATTGCAAAAGACCTGAAAGCATCTATTCAAAAACACTTTCGCACTTTTTGTCCGGCCTTGTGGTTAGGCCGAGGTACATCAGGCTTCCGACAGCCTGCCGGTATGGAACGTTGTCGATTTCTTCCAGTTGCTCCACCTCTAACACACTCCCAGGCTCCATCGGGATTGTTGA
The DNA here is from genome assembly GCA_950004255.1 of Mesopsocus fuscifrons. Taxonomy (NCBI): domain Eukaryota; kingdom Metazoa; phylum Arthropoda; class Insecta; order Psocodea; family Mesopsocidae; genus Mesopsocus; species Mesopsocus fuscifrons. The sequence goes on from OX465380.1 coordinate 16,378,227, forward strand.
GGGCTTTGCATTGTTCATCTGAAACTTTCTCAATATTTCGTTTATATAAGCTTCTTGGTCTACATATATACCGGATGCGTCACGCCTGACACGCATCCCTAGGAGGCTGTTCAATTCTCCTAAGTCGTGCATTTTGAACTGGGCTTTTAAGAGCTGCTTGATCTTGTTTATTCTACTGTCACTGGAACTAACAATGACTAGGTCATCGACGAATACTGCTATTGCCGAAAAATCTGACTCTGATTTGTCGTAAAATAAACAAGGTTCAGCTGCACAAGATTTAAAACCAATAGTTGTAAGAACGGATCTAAGCTTAGAATCCCATGCCCTTCCACTTTGCCGTAATCCGTAGATACACTTATTAAGTTTACACACTTTTGACTCTTGACCTCGAGGAACAAAACCAATGGGTTGCTCCATATAAATATTTTCTTTAAGGTCACCGTGTAGGAAAGCACTGATAACATCCATATGATGTACCTTATAGTTTTTGTGAGCAGCAAGTGCAAGCAACATGCGAATAGTTTCCTGTTTTACTACAGGAGAAAAGGTTTCTTCGAAATCAATACCAAACTTTTGAGAAAACCCTTTGCCCACAAGTCTCGCCTTATAGCGATCGACCTTGCCTTCTGCGTCATTTTTAATTTTGAATACCCAACGACATTTAATGGGTTTCATACCGGGTGGTAACTCAGTTAGTTTCCAAACGTTATTTTCACGCATTGCTTGCATCTCTAGCTCCATAGCATCTCGCCACTTTTTGTCGGCTAAGGCTTCTTCAGCTGAAATATTCTTTTCCGAATTAACCTCCATTGCTACCAGACTTTCTTCTAGGATATCATCAACAGTGTCTTCTGTTTCAGAATTTTCATCATCATTTGCTTTTTCAGAAAAAGTCTGATTCAATGGGGATTCATATCCATACCTGCGGAATACTTTCCTGTTCCTCAGAGGATACGGTGATCGCTCGCTCGCGCCCTTTTCAGCACTTTTCAGCGTCTCGTCTGACGGCTGATAGTTGCTGAGGTCGATGAGGTCCACGTCCGTCTCTGCACTCTCGGCGTTGGAAGACCCGTCCACAATCCGATGCTGCAGTGTGCTGCCACCGGCATCACCAATCCCGTCCCTGCAGTACGGATGGACGGCTCCCCGGGTCGGAGTGGGTTGCTCAGCACGCTTCCGCTGCGGACTCTGCTTCCCTTTTGGTGTGGGAGACTGTTCCTTAGGCTCCTGCCGCTGTTCATCTTCAGCGGGAGGTTGCAGCGGTCGTAGCTTGACCAACGGGATGTTAGGGTCCACCGGATGGTCTGTCTCGCGCCTCTTAGCTGGGAAGAGGTTCTCGACGAATTCTACATCACGAGAAAACACAATTCTGGTGGGATTATCCATGTCAATCAATCGGTATGCCTTCCTGTTGTCGGCATACCCTACCATTATATGTTCGGTACTGCGGGCATCGAGACGGCCCTTTACATTTTTATTATGTACATACGCAGCACAACCGAAAGTACGTAAATAGCTAAGGTTGGGTTTTCTACCCGTCCATGCTTCATGGGGTGTCATGTCCGCTAAAGCTACGGTAGGACTTCGATTTTTGAGATGAACAGCAGTATAAATGGCTTCTGCCCAATACTCCTGTCCCAAACCTGATTCCAGTAGCATTGTCCTGGCTTTGTCGACCAGGGTTCGATGGCAACGCTCAGCGATTCCATTTTGAAAGCTGCAATGGGGCGCCGTAAGTTCGTGCCGTATACCGTGTGCCTTCAGGTACTCGCTGAACCTTTTGCTGACGTATTCCCCGCCACCGTCTGTCCGAAGAGTACGAATCTTCGCCTGCGATTGATTCTCTACAAGCTGTTTAAATTCCTGAAATTTTTCGAAAGTATCACTTTTATTCTTTATGAAATAGGGAAAAACTTGCCTTGTGAAATCATCACAGAACACCAATAGGTACCTTGCCCCACTGAGGCTTGGTACAGGAAAGGGTCCTGCAATATCAGATACCACAAGAGATAATTTGGAGGTACTGCGAGTACCAATATTATCCCTTGGCAATCTAGTCATTTTTCCTGAAATGCAATGGGTACACTTATCTGAACACTTGTTGCTGTACTTCAGACCATACGCCATATTTTTCAGTCTGTTCATGTTTTTCAACCCCAAATGACACAACCTTCTATGCCATAATTTTTGGTTATCACATTTTTCAGAATCAACCCAAATTCTAGTTTTTTCTGTTTGTTTACTTTCATTTTTGTCGTGGGACAAGCGGCCATCTTGAATTCTAGCTCCACGTTTCGTGTTGATATTTGGTTTTTGCAAATGCGAGTTTTTATTTCTTGCGATCGAATTTCTATCAAAATTCGAGTACACAATTTCTTCACATTTGGAAATAGACTCACCTTGATATGTAGAAGGGTCAGGGATCGCGTCCAGGATGTAGGCATTACCTCGCCTAGTACCTGTTGCTATCAGTTGACCGGCCTTCCCATTGCGTGTTGGAAGATGTATAGAACAGTAATCCTGCTTGAAGATAACTACTTTACCAGAATCTGTGATGCGGGATACTGAAAGCAGATTAACATTCAAGTCTGGCACATAGCACACGTTTTTAAAGGTAAGCTCAGAGCTACCGGGAAATTTTGATGTTGACCGCATAATGACTTCACCCTTATGAGTAGAATGCATTAGGCCACCATTCGCTGCTTTAATAGCAGGGCCGGATGCATTCACTCTATTTTTCAAAAGATCCAAATTCTTAATCATGTGTTTGGAAGCTCCGGAATCCAGGACAAAATCTTCTTCTGGACGAGAAGCCGCTTGATAACTGTGTTGATTGACAGCACTGCAAGACTTGTTCTTCGCAGATGTAGAACTTTTCCTGGTCCCCTCGATGTCACTGCATGTCACCTCACTGTGACCTTCCGCTCCGGCGATGTCACTGCAGGCCTCTGCATACATGACTGATGACGGATGCTTCCTTGCACCACCTTGTCGTGACCCGGTTTTTTCCTGGTTGTCTCGACGATTTCCTTGTGAGTTCCGAAACTCGTTCTTCTGCCCGCCTTTCTTCATAGGACAGAATCGCTGCTTGTGACCGCGTTTTTTACACAAGAAGCAGGTGATGGCCGAAAGAGCACTGGACTCGGCCCCATCATCATTTTTGTTAGCCAAACGCATTTCTATCAGGCGTAGACGTTCCAACAATTTGTCTACGGTACGATCCTTTGTAGGCACTGATTCCCACACGGACTTGAATTCGAAATAGTCTGATGGGAGGATTGACATTATCCTAGCCATTAGCACTAGTTCTGGTAGCTGCGTTTTACACTCAGACAGCATCTCGCTATTTATTTCATAGAATAGTCTCTGTAAGCCACCTATGACGACTGTTAGCTGTTCACCTTCTTTTGCAGAATACCGAAAGAAGTTTTCCAGCAACCTATCCAAACGTTGCGCACTAGACTGTTCGTAGAGAGAACAAAGTTTCTGCCATATAGCACGCGCACTTTTGCAAGATGACACTATGTCCGAATGTTTATCATCCAAGTGGGTTAGCAAAATTAACTGGATGAGAGAGTCTTGTTTGATATCAAAAGCTGGCTCACCTGGCGTTTTTGCTTCTTCTCCCGACTTGGTCTCGCCCGACGTAGACTGCTGAGGTTCTTCGGCGGTAGGCTCCACAAACTTCCAGACATCTTTACTGCGAAGATAGAGCTCCATCTGCCGCCTCCATTGCACCCAGCGCTGCCCGTCTTGTAACTTCTCCAACTGTGCTTTGATGTCGCACATTTTTACCGGATTTCAATAGTCTTTATATTTTATTACATGGGTTCCAAAATATCACCAGCTGCCGAGCTGGGCCCATAACCTGATAAAGGTAGGGAAGTTGATGGTATGAAGGAACCACATATCACATCACATATTTTATTTCAAAGTACTTCACAAGACAAAACTATAACAAGAGTGAGATATAACAGAATGAGCGAAGACATCATTTGGTCAACGGTTTTAAAGACTTTTTTCCTTATCAGTGCTGCCACACTAAAATGCTCTGCGCGCGCAAAATTCAAATAGTTTATATTTTTGCCATTCAAAGAGAATTTATATATTTCTCTCAACACCTATCTCTGCTCGAGTGGGTCTTCCCTTCTTTTCGCCGCTGCGGCCTTCCACTCAAGACCCCTAAGTACTGCAGAAAAAAAATCATTAGCTGACCACATCGTTCTGTCTGCTGACACCGGTTCCATGCCAGTCGTATCGGAAAGTTTGTCATCAGTCATACGTTGTGAATGTCAGGTGAAATGTATATCGAGGCCGTAAAGAGTGTAAAGGTTCACTATACCGTCCTAAATCTGTAGGCCCGTACCATATAGGTACCTACTAACATTATATGGGGAGGTGGTATTTGGTAGATTTTTTTTAAATATTTCTCTTGTTGCGCACTTCACTACTACTAAAATGAGCTATTTATATCATCTACACCTGAAAAGGTCCAAAAATACCCCAACTAAGTAACCATGAACATCGCGCATTATACATGGAAAGGTAGGTAGCCACTGAAAACACAGCAAACAGTCCCTACAGCAGAATTCCCATAAGGCGACGTTGCCAAATTTTTGGAAGTCATGCAACACTGTGTGAGTCAAATTGAGGAAAATGCACATTTCCAGCTTTCAAAATAAATCAAAACAATGTTGAAAAATATTTGAAAAATAAAACGTTTTATAACTTGGTTGTTCTCAAACAGATTGAAATCATCCATAAGAGTTATTTACTTGTAATAAAATTCCCTAGATTTTTTGTTTAGAAAATATTTTCTAACAATGGCAAATTTTTTTCCCTCGAAAATCTACCTAGCTACTGAAGGAAATACCTCCAATCAGGAATTCGAACACCAACAGAGTGGCTGGAAGGTAGGGGCCAGTAGGCGGAATCCCTACACTATGTTCAACTATTTACCTACCTACGGGAAACTTTACTGCTGTTAAGATTCGATCGTCGACCCTATGTCTCACAGCACTGCTAAAGCACATATTAAGCAGTCAGAGACTGTTCTCTAAATTCAACTAAGCAGTGCAGTGTGCTGGATAGAGGAAACTTTACTGCTCTTAGGATTCGATCCCGGGGTTTGTGGCTCAAAACGCATGTACAGTAAACATTTAGCTGTCTAAGGCACTTTTCACTTTTTAGCTAGGGTGAAAAATGTGGAACCTAGGGGGTCGTATTTTAGATAGAGGAACAATTTTTTATGGAGAAAAACAGTTCTATAGTAGACGAATCGATCCTTCGGTTCCTGAGGTTTGGTTATCATTTTCTGCTTTTGCTTACTACTGCTAGGCTTACTAGTGTGGGGTCTAGGGAGAACTGTCTACCTTCGAAGGTAGGACCTATTCTTTATGCAGAAAAATATTCTGGATAGAGAAAATTCTACACCCATGTCGATTCGATCCTGGGCTCTTTCGCTCCTACAGCTGTTAGAGCATGCATTTGGCTATCATTACCGGCTTTTGAAATTCAGCTAGACTCAATAGTCTGGGGTCTAGGAAGACGAATCGAAGGTTGGAACAATTTTTTATGGAGATACATACCTAGTCTGGCTTTAGGAAATTCTACTCGCGTGTCAACTCGATTCTGGGCTGTTAATCGGTTCTCGGCGTCTCACATAGTAGAATAGTAGGTAATCCTAAAAGATCCCAACGTAATAGGGTCCTTACGCTGCCCGTGAGGAATTTACAAATTTTTTTAAGCTCAATGTCTGGATTTTGGGTCTGGTTCCTAATTTGCCAAAAAAATACTGTTATTCGGTTCTGGAATGGTAGACTCCTACCTCCTACCTCCTGGGAGTCTACCAGCAGGGCCGCCCACAGCGTTCGCGGGCCCCAATGCGGACCACTCCCGGGCCCCCTCCACCCCCCCCCCCCCCTTCCCCCACAGTCATGGATGGAAATAGTTGATGTTTAATTAAGGACAATACTTTGGGAAAAAATCTGGGGGCCCGCGGGCCCCAATGCGCCGCGCATTACCCGCATTATGGAGTGTCCGGCCCTGCTCCTACCTCCTGGGAGTCTACCAGCAGGGCCGCCCACAGCGTTCGCGGGCCCCAATGCGGACCACTCCCGGGCCCCCTCCACCCCCCCCCCCCCTTCCCCCACAGTCATGGATGGAAATAGTTGATGTTTAATTAAGGACAATACTTTGGAAAAAAATCTGGGGGCCCGCGGGACCCTTTGGGGCCCCGGGCCCCAATGCGCCGCGCATTACCCGCATTATGGAGTGTCCGGCCCTGTCTACCAGTCTACCCCGAGACGAACATAAAAGTCCAACATTGTAACTTTAAATTCCCCAACTTTTCCCCCAAGAGTTTTTTCATAAACCCAAAAATAATTTCGTTCGTTGAGCCTGAGTCCACTCGATAAACTGCCAAAATTTCAAAGATTTTTTTTTTTGACCTTTTTCGAAAAGCTTTCTTAGACAAAAGATGTAGGTAATGTTAATACAAACAAAAAATTGTAATATATTATTTCAACATATTTTATAACAGCTGAGTTACACTAACTTTACGTTTTCAAAAATTGATATCTCGGCTATTTTTAAATATTTTGGGTCGGTGTATTACACTTTTTTCTTAGCCTATCTACCACCTACAAGTCTGCTGTAATAACTCTTTACGAAAACCCAAAATATTTTCTGTGTAAACAAATCGGTGGTCCAGATTAGGTTATACGTACACAAACTATTATAAATATCTACTTGCGGTTATCTTACCTGTTTCAAAGGGTAGGGTCACTATGTGGTTGCAGTCTGTGTATGCGTATATCCCCGATGTCTGACTTATTGTGTGTTTCCTCCGAAAAGAGCACGAAAACAATAATCCTGACGTCAACACTTGAGGTTAGGTCGTAGGAATTTATCTTTTTAAAGAAATTGTCTCTCCTCACATTTTTTATTCCGCACACTTTTAATTAAATTAACACAGTGTTACCATTATGATCGTTATAACGAATATTATTCGTTCTCACAAAATTATTTTTCACTTTGTCTTGTAAACAATTTCGGTAAACAAATAAACATTTTTTCGATATTTGAAGTTCGACGTGGCAGCAGGATCGTGGCACCAATTCGATATGCTCGACAGTGGCGCTGCCTAAAGGAGAATTTGTCAAACTGAAAAAAAACATTTTTTAGCAAAAAGAAGGTGAAAAGAGGGTAAACAAAAAAAATGGCGGCGATAAACTTTACAAATATATATCAAGCTTTTCTACTAAATGAGATGATAAAATCTAGATGTATTAGCCGGAAAGTTGAAAAAAAAAAATTACGCATGCGGTAGTGTTGTGTTTTCGCGATCTGTCAAGAAACAAGTAAACTGGTAGTGGACTGGTAGTTGGCTCTTTAAAATCGCTCCTGTGGGCTTATTACTCCATTTCATGCAAAAATAAAACACTACCTCACGACAAAGAGTCTCAGGTTTACATCCCCCTATAAACACTTTACACTCGCCCTGTAACTTCGGAATAGGGTGTGAAGTACTTAGCATTGCGAATCAAATGGGTGTATTTCCCCTTAATAAATAATTAAAAACGTAAAAGTAAAGTTTTCTCTCCGTGCGTCATGAATTTTGTGCTTAAACAAGAGTACGGTAAGTCATATGTGAGTCAGAGAGGTTAGGGTACGCGAAAGGCGACAGGTGAAATTTTTTTAAGTTTTTTCGTCAAAGGGCGATTTTGAGATTTTGATTTCATTGATTTCAAGCTTTCGGACCCTTTATTTTTGATAAATTTTGATAACTCAAAAATTACGCCTGGTATAGTCAAAAAAGGCCAAAAATCGTGTTTTTTGGCAGTTGGAAGGGCTGGAGCCTGTGTAGGTAGGTTAGGTAGGTACCTACCTAAGATATCAAGTTAGAACCTTGAAAATTTGCAAAAGTGTTTTTGAATAGGTAAGATGCTTTTAGGTCACTTATTGCAATCATTTGGAGGTGGGCCAATAACTTCGCCCAATTTTGGCCAAAACGTGTTGGTCGTCGTATTGTTCGATCGATTTCAATAAAAATTGGTAGGTAGGTACTTAGGTGTAGGGGAAAGTGGGGAGCCTTGAGACACTTAACAATTTTATTTTTATACATTTTTTCCCAGCGACAATAGGGAACCACTTCTTGGCTTGTCCCTTGGAGACCTATTTTGACTCTCACTTAAAATTGATTCGAAGGTATTACCATTAATAGTAAAAAGTAAATTTACTGAAAACTGACCATGCGCATTTTGTCTCATGGCTCCCACCCGGTGGGAGCCATGAGTCACCATGGTGGGTGGGTTGAGACAAGGGAATAATATGAACCAGCTATTTCTCTATCGCAGTTGTTTTAATTTTTTTAGAAACATCACTTGTTTGAAACTGTAGTTTCCTCGGCGAAAACTGTTTAACGATAGTTTTTTTTAGTAATATCAGCTTTTGCAACAACGCTGATATCATAAATTATCGGGTATTGGAATATGTATGTCGTGCGATGGCCGCCGTTCTTGTTTTTCCACTCTTACTCTTCCATCGAAAAGGCATTCTGTAATAAAAAAGAGTAAAGAAACGTAAATTCATAATTTTTTAAGAAAATAGCAGATTCTCCCAAGAGCTTATGCATGAGACGGCGTCTCAACCCTCCCTCTTGGTTGTGTCTCGACCCTCCCTCTATGTGCTATCAAACTTTTTGTTGAATTTTCGTCACAATAATTTAAAGAAACCAAGAAACAAACTATTTCACAATGACAATTATTCCTTTTCTAATCGTAATCATTAAAAAAAACGACACTTATTTCAATAATGAAGTCAAAATTGCTTACCTTGATTGGAGCGAGAATTGTAACAACCAATGGTTATGACGCACAATGGCGGAATGACCAGATTACACGCGCGCAATCAATGGGGGATTTTTTGTGCGTAATTTTGGTAGGGAGACAGGCCCTAAAAAAGTGGAGCCATTATTTAAACTTTTATAGGTTTCAAGATTTCAACTACGTCTCAACCCTCCCACTGTCTCAAGGCTCCCCACTTTCCCCTACTTTAACCTAGTTTGAAGTATTGCCGTACGAAAATTATCGAACATAATAATTATGGCCAATATTGGCGTTATCGTAGGAAAATTTTCCAAAAATGGAAATCACGTTTTTGATTGGTTAGGTCAGGTTTCCTACAACACTAATCGACGGATTTTCTTGAAAATTGGTGAAAGTGGTCTCAGATAGATGCTTCAAGGATATTTTCAATAGATTTTGATTTACTTGACAATTGGGTAGGTAAGACCGTGACACATAAAGTAGGAAATATGTAGGTACTTATAGGTAAGTACCTACTTACCTACTTTGCGCGTCGAAACGACACTTCACTGTTTGACGGATAGGTATGTTTGAAATTCGGTATGCATGTGCCTAATACCTATTATTGTCCAGTGTGTGGCAAAATATTTTTCAGAAAAAGTTAAAATTCTGGCAAAATGTTCGATAGGTAGGTACTTACCGCTGGTGTAAAAATTGCGAGAAAGTCAAGTGCGACCATTGTCGGACCCTTTATTTATTTAGTTTTGTTGTTGTTGTTAGATTTTTTGGCCAAAGACAAAGAAGAATTGGGCGAAGCCGAATTTGAGTGGGCTGAAGCTAGGTATATATCCAGGTCGCAAGCGGAAAATTATTCCGATACGCCGGGATTCGAACCCGGACCTCTCAGGACACAAAGCGGACCCCCTGACCACTCGGCCACTGAGAGGCACTCGTTAAATTTGTTCGTCATCGTATGTTTAGCTTGTGATAAGTGCCTTACAATTTGCACTTTTTTCCTTGCTACATCGCTTGTCATAAGCTAAACATATGATAATATGAATCCGATAATGCAGCAGCTCTGTGCGGATCTTTACATCGCGCGTAATAACCGCCTGATAAACATTTGCAATGCTATATTTCCTGTTCATCGGTGATAGGTAAAAGGATCCGCAATAGATCTGCTGGTGAAATCCAGCCAAAGAATCACGGATTTTTCATCTGTGCCTCTGTGCATGGTGTTAGATATAGGTAGGTACCTATTGTCCTAAATTTGATTGTGTCCCAATATTGATGAGTTATTTGCCCATAGTGGAGACGCGCCTCCTCTGATTGATATTTTTGGATTTCAGTTGAGGAGGGAGCCGCCGCCCATGCTGATTATGGAGCCAGCACGGAGCAGTCAACCCTCATCGTTCCTTCCACCCCTAGCATTTGCTAAAGAGGAGCTAGGTTAGCATCTATTTGTTTGATGTGTGGAGTTACTATCCGCGGATTCCTAGTAGTAAGAAGTTAACCACTCCTTTATAATGATCTGCTGCAGATTTGAACGCGGTATTGATGAAGGAGGAGAAACCGGAGTTGTTGTCAGGCAGTGGCGACCATGATTGGGAGACGTCAACTCCCCTCTACACAAACACAGACAGACGAGGCAGTCGACCTTCATTCCTTCCACCCGCAGCCTGTGCTAAAGAGGAACTGGGTTAGTACTTTAGTACTTACCTATTTACTTACTGGATGTGTAGACTTGCTATCACAGCGCTTTGAGGGGACTTTCTTCAAGGTCGTAGTCGTTGGAGGAACTTCGAAACAGTCAATGTAACGTTTGTGGTAAAAACAGTGATGGATAATTTTACAGTTTTTCATGTTAAAGAATTGCCTGAATAAAGAAGAAGCATGAAGGCAGACCTGTTATGCTTATCCCACGTTGCATGATCTCTTACAGATTTGGACTCGGTGTTTGTGAAGGAAGAGAAACCGGAAGTGACGTCAGGCAGTGGCGACCTTTACGGGGAGACTTCAGCCCTCAATGCGTCGTCACCCCTGACGCCCAGTCATGACACCACCACGCTGCAAATCACCAGCGCCCACTGTGGCAGCGAGAGAAAGTCGTCATTGGTTAGGCATTTCCCAGTGCACGCTGGAGACAAACTCACCAAGCCACACTTGACATGCCCTCATTGTGATTTGATTTTTACAAACAAAGGCAACCTTAATAGACATATCTGGACCCATACCGGCGACAAGCCATACCCTTGCCCTTATTGTGATGCCAAATTTTCACAGACAGACCACCTTAACCGCCATGTCCGACACCACACCGGTGACAAGCCCTATTACTCGTGCCCCCACTGTGAGAGAAAATATATACGAGCAGATCACCTTAAGGCTCATATTCATGTGCACACTGCTGGTGAGAAGCCCTACCCTTGCCCCCACTGTGAGAGAAAATATTCACGAGCAAGTCACCTTAAAGAACATATGCGAGTGCATACAGGTCAGCTTTTGTCATGCCCCCACTGTGAGAGAAAATATTCACGAGCAAGTTATCTTAAGGAACATATGCGAGTGCATACAGGTCAGCTTTTGTCATGCCCCCACTGTGAGAGAAAATATGCACGAGCAGATCAACTTAAGGATCATATTCATGTGCACACTACTGGTGAGAATAAGCCCTACCCTTGCCCCCACTGTGAGAGAAAATATTCACGAGCAAGTTATCTTAAGGAACATATGCGAGTACATACAGGTCAGCTTTTGTCATGCCCTCATTGTGATAGTAAATTTACTAACGCAGGTAGGCTTAATGTACATATACGTGTACATACAGGTGAGAAACCGTTCTCCTGTCCCTATTGTGAGATGAAATATGCACAGGCAAGTCACCTTAAGGCTCATATTCATGTGCACACTGGTGAGAAGCCCTACCTTTGCCCCCACTGTGAGAGAAAATATGCACGAGCGGAAAACCTTAAGGAACATATTCATGTGCACACTGGTGAGAAGTCCTACCCTTGCCCCCACTGTGAGAGAAAATATGCACGAGCAAGTTATCTTAAGGAACATATGCGAGTGCATACAGGTCAGCTTTTGTCATGCCCTCATTGTGATCATAAATTTACTAACGCAGGTCAGCTTAATGTACATATACGTGTACATACGGGTGAGAAACCGTTCTCCTGTCCCTATTGTGAGATGAAATATTCACAGAAAAGTCGCCTTAATAAACACATCCGAGTTCATTCCAATGAGGAGTTGTTTTTCTGCGGGCACTGCGGAGTTGGATACAATTCCAAACGTGGCTTGGTTGCGCATATGGGCACACATAGCGGGGACCTGCTGGGCCTCCGTTAGCTTCGTCATAATGGTAGCATATTATGTAGGTAAAGTGGTGGAGACTCCTATAGTGTCTCATATCGAACTGATTTATTTTATCGTATGTTTTTCCTGTGGCAAGTGCTACCGCAAGGTACTTGTCATAAGCTAAACACACGATACGATAAATTTGTTCGATATGAGACGTAGGTAGTAGGTACGTAATACTTTAAGGAAGTGGTCAGCTTTACCCTACTCATTTTAGGTGTATACCTACCTAACCTAACCCTCCCAGTTGAAATCAAATCTGAAGAATAAGTTTAACAATATTTGAAAAATTGCTAAAATCGTATTTAAGGTGGAATACACGTATTTGGTTCGCAATGCTACGTACTTCAAGCCCTACTCCGAAGTTACAGGGCGAGTGAAAAGTGTTTATAGCATAGGGGAATGTAAACCTGAGGCTCTTTGTCGTGAGGTAGTGTTGTATTTTTGCATGAAATGGAGAAATAAGCCCACAGGAGCGATTTTAAACAGTCAACTACCAGTCCACATGTTTTTTTGACAGATCGCGAAAACACAACACTACCTCACGCGAAATATTTTTTTGTAACGTTTCGGACTAAAACTCTATGATTTTATCGTCACATTTAGTAGAAAAGCTTGATAAATGTTTGTAATATTTACCGCCGCCATGTTACATGTTGACAATTTTTATTTCACTTACGGAAGTGGGTAATTTCAACACCATTTCTCTCCTTTTTCTCCTGTAAAAGCTTAACATAGTGTCCTACTTTCACTCGTTCGTTTCGCGTTCAAATATCACACTATGTTTAGCTTTTAGAGTAAACACAACGAATATGATACTGCAATTACCCGTCTCCGGCGGCACTAATATGTAAACATTAGTTTTGTCGAATATTTACTTTCACACAGTGGTTTTGGTGGAGTTCGTCGAGAATGTATGGTGGCCCTTAAGTACTTGAAAATGTTTTTTATAGTTTAGAAGAATTTCCCAATTTGTAAATTTACTGGAAAGTGGAAAACCAGGCGTTTTATACTTTAATCTCACCTTTTTTGGGCGGGATAAGCTCAACAAAACGTTTACCTACTTAAAAAAAAAAAAAAAAAAAACATACTTACCTACTTTCTCCATCTTGAGTGGGTTGAATAATCTTCAGTTACCGATGTTTGTTATGTCATGTTCAAATTAACAGGAAGATCATTTCACGAATGTCCAGTTAAAGTTAATTTAGGTTCGTCTCCCTTACCTCCTCCTGTGAAGTAGGTATATTCATCATGGGGCTCCGCGGCATCGCCCAGACCTCAAGGCTTGCAAGGCAATGTGAGGGCCTCTCAACTTGGGTGAGGCTATGTACTGATCAGACATCTGTGGAATGGCGGAGGGGAAGTACCTAGTTACCTGGAGCTGCTCATCTCAACCCACCACCCGTAATGTAACCTCACGCTCTCTGGTGTACCAAGTCACCGCAGACGATTGGCCTGTATTACAACAGACCGCTTTTTTTTTTTTTTTTTTTTTTTTTTTGGTATGGCATCCTAAACTAGGCGCGCATCCCTGCGCCACCCAAGCCTTGGGGATACCCACTAAAACCCCCTCCCCCCCATCGCCTCGGAACGGCGGGTGCAATACTTCAAGGCGATGGGGGACCGTAGGAACCAGGCTGAGTGGCCCTACCTCGATAAGGTATTTAGTCAACACAAAGACCAATCATGCAATAAGAAGGCAAGCGAGCATTAGTAGACTGGAGGCGTGTGGTAGGGGGGGTGCAGCTACCGGCCCGGGGGGGCCGCTTCTGAAGTCTTCTGGGAGAGGACACTTGTGGCGAAGCGAGAGACCGCCTCCCACGCGGCCCGGTCTGCGATGATGGTAGCCGTGACGTTGCCCGGAGTTAGGAACCCCACCGCTCTGAAGCAGTCGACTCGCTGAGCACCCCAGCGTGGGCAGCAGAAGACGGTGTGGTGAGCAGTGTCTTCCTCGGCACAATAGGGGCAGAGAGGAGACACGGCACGGCGCACCTTGTGGAGATATGCCCTGAAGCACCCGTGTCCGGTTAGCACTTGCGTTAGGTAGAAGTTTAGTTCACCGTGGCTACGGGTCACCCACGTCTCCACCTGAGGTATGAGGAGTCTCGTCCACGCACTGTCAGTCGTCTCCTCCCACCGATTCTGCCACGCAGCGAAAAGGGCGGCTCTGGCTGTTTGTCTGTCAGCTCCATCGTGGCGTGCGACACGTTCCCGGGCAAGAAGCGTGGGTGGAGGGGTTCCTGAGACGACGAATGCCGCCTCTGTGGAGACTGTCTTGTAGGCAGACGCGACTCGCAGTGCCATGACCCTCTGCGTACGGTCCAGGAGAGTGCGCCCCCGCACCGTCTGGAGAACTCTGGCCCAAACTGGTGCAGCGTAGAGGACAGTAGACTGAACCACGGAAGCTAGGAGTCTTCGCCGGCTGGAACGGGGTCCCCCGTGATTGGCCATCAGCCGGGCCAGTGCCGAGCTGGTCCTGCTGGCTTTACAAGCCGCCTCAACCAGGTGCCGTTGGAAGGTACGTGACTTGTCGAGCCAGACCCCTAGATATTTCAGTTGCGAGGCAGGTACCACGTCATGCCCCCCGACACGGAAGACCATTGGGCGGAGGCGCCGGCGACCAGCAAGAACGAGGGCCTCCGTCTTCTCGGGTGCAAGTTGCAGGTTGTTTACCTTCATCCACTCCTCGACAATGGTCAGAGATTGGTTGGCAGCTGCTACGACATCACTCTCCGTCCTTCCGGTGACTACTAAGGCCAGGTCATCCGCGTACCCAACTAGCGTGGCCCCTGCTGGGAGCCGCAGGCGAAGGACCCCGTCGTAAAGCACGTTCCAGAGTGTTGGACCCAGCACAGACCCCTGGGGAACTCCGCTGGACACCGGAAAAGTAGCGATCTCGGTTTCCGTCTGCATATAGATCTTGCGCTCCCGAAGATAGTCCTGCAGAAGTTGCACCAAGTACGGCGGCACTTCCCATGAGCAGAGGGCTTCAATTAACAAGGTCCATGCGGCGGAATTGAATGCGTTGCGGACGTCCAGAGTTATGATGACCGGGATAAGTCTCGCACTACCCACCCCTTGCGCCGCTGCGTCAAAAAGTTCCACCACGCGATTGATGGCGTCGACTGTGGACAAGCTCTTGCGGAAGCCATACTGCATCTCCGACAATGCTCCTCTGTCTTTGAGTGCTTCCTGTAAGCGAGATAGGAGGAGGTGCTCGAACAGCTTTCCCATGGCGTCTAGGAGGCAGAGGGGGCGGTATGACGAGGGATACCCGTCCTTTTTTCCAGGCTTCTTCAAGAGGACAAGCCGTGCTACTTTCCACTGTGCTGGAAATTCCCCTCGTTTCAGTAGGCGATTGTATGCCTCCAGTAGCACATCGGGATTCAGGCCCACCGCCAGTCGCACGATTTCTGGGGGTATTCCGTCCGGTCCCGGGCTTTTGTGGGCGTGTAGGCGCTTAGCTGCTTCAGTCAGTTCTTCGATGGTAAACAATGGGACTTCCTGGGGAACTAGGCAGACATAGGATGCCTGCGGGTGAGTTGGGAAAAGGCTCGCTACCACTGTCTGCAAGAGCTTCGAGGTTAGAGTAGGGGGCGCCTGCCCCAGGCGTTTCATAACCGTGCGATAGCCATCACCCCAGACATTGTCGTCTACAGCATCACACATGTCCTGCCAGCATCGACGCTGGGAGTCACAAATCGCCTGCTGGAGAGTCCTTCGTGCCTGTGCTAGCACTTCCAGCGCTGATTCCGGCACGCAACCGTTCTACCGGCGGCTGTCACGAGTGACTGCTCTGCGTGCACGTATGCAGGCTCGTCGTAGGGAAGCTATGTCCGAGGTCCACCATGCGCCTAGGACGTCTCTGGGGCAGTGCTATTCTGCACGCTGCGGTGACCGCACGAACGAGGGCTTCTGGCGTAGGGGTACGCAGTTGCTCCAATTGAGACTGGAGAGCTCCCTCCAGTCTTTCCGTAGACTCTTCTGTCTTGGGTAAGCGCCAGCCAGAACTTCGTGCCGGTAGGGGGGTGATTGAGGCAGCCAGGGAAATGTAGATACATCTATGATCACTTAGGGTGGGTTCGGGCAGGCCCTGCCACTCCAAGCGAGAGCGAGCCAGGCTGTCACTGGCAAACGTTATGTCTATGCGGGAGCCGTAGCGACCGCGTACGAAGGTTGGCTCTGAACCCCTATTCAGACAGACCAGCCCCAGGGTCGCAGCCCAATCCACGACGCTGACTCCTCGACGGTCCGTGAAGGGGCAGCCCCATTCCGCTGACTTTGCATTGTAATCACCAGCCACGATAACCGGGCAGCGGGCACTACGCACGTGCGTGGCAAGGGCGTCAAGCCTACTCTCGAGCGCGGGCACTGGTAGGTTCGGTGAGAAATATACACTGTAAATACGAAGCCCCGTTACTTCCATCCAAACGTAGCCCGGACCGGAACCACTCTCAGACACAGCGCGTGTTGCGGTCATCGGAATAATCACGGCATCATAAGTAGAGTCAGAAAGCCACTGATTGCTTCTGGCACTTGTACGGTTAGGTTCACTCAAGAGGAGGAAGTCCGCTTGGTACCGTTCCGCGGTGGAGAACAGGAGGTCATGCGCAACGTTCTTACGTTGAACATTAAGCTGTAATATCTTAACCATTTCTTATTGGGGTCGTACGCTTGGTGCATAGGGCATCTCCTGCTCTATGGGACGCCGAAGCACAGTCGAGGCACTTTCGCGGAGCTGAACAGCTACGAGCCGAGTGTCCTTTACCCGCACAGCGGAAACACGTATCGCGGCGATCAGGACCTCGGCACTGACCAGCACGGTGGCCAGTTGCCCCGCACCGGAAACAGGTATCTTCAGCTTCGCGCAGACGAACACGACAGGAGACCAGGCCAACCCTGAGACGGCCCATTTCAACTAGCGTCTGCGCCAACTTCTCAGGAATCCGCACGGTCGCGTTCTGGGTGTCTCCAAATGCCGGTCGGAGGGACGACACCGTCACGTCGGATACTGGTAGGCTCAAGGCCTGTGAGACACTAGTGGCAATTTCGGTTTTGGTCGTCTCACTGTCCAGATCTTTTATATGGACGATCGCCAGCGGAGTTTTCCTATGCACTGCTGCTGTTGGAATGTGCTTCTCCAACGTTCTTTGTAATGTCGTAGCTTGCTCTGTCGCTCCAGACTTGACGCGGATTTCTAGATGATCCCCGGTGCCACGCCTTATGGAGAGCACATCGGCTCCGACATCATCCGGCTTCAGTTGGGTCCGGACCGACTTCAATAGGTCCGCATACGTACAGTTCGTTCCTTGTACCACAATGACCTCTGGTCGGGGAGCACTCTTTTGACGAGCCTTCTTTCTTGACTGCACAATCTGATACCCATCGTTCTGGTCTCCGGTGTTGCCATCAGTTTTATCGGCACTCGATGCTGGCGTTACCGGTCGCTCCCCCACCCCTGACGGGCCAGGCGGTGGTCGTGGGCCATTGGGAGGTCGTTCTTTGCGAAAGGTTACTGTCGTTCCCTCGGTGACATATAGGGTCGTTGGTCTAGTGACGTGCAGCGAACTGGGAGGGTCTTGCGTCTGTGTCACCACCGAAGCAGTCTCGGGCCTCCTCGCCACCGCAGCACAAAGGGCTGAGGCTTGCAGCCCCAGGGTGGACAGGGCCTGCAGGCCCTCCTTGACACGCGGGCTGCACTCTGGCCAGAGGCAACTGGTTAGGCCACTTATCTCGGATAAGATGGAAGAGATAACTTCTTGCATAGTCTCCGGCTGTCTTCGGGTCTCTCCCGCACGGCGACGTTTGGTTTTGACGAGATTGCCCCTCTCCCCGGGGGAACTAAATGACCAGGCCCTGGGCCTCTCCGTCCCTGGTGTGCAAGGCGATGCTGCCGGTCGCTTGGACGCCCTCAGTGGATCGTCCAAAATGCCCTCCATAGCATCATGGACCTGGACCGGGGTGTCGAACCCCACGAACTCCTCCCCACTCGCGACAGAGGCAAAATCCCCTGGAGAACTGTCCAGCACCTCTTCGGAGGGGGTCCCCGAGACCCCCCTGCCCCCCCGCGGGGTCCCCATGACCGAAGGGCAAACCGTTGATGTGATACTCTCCTTTTACCCTCTACTCCACGCGGGAGTAGTAGTGAGAAATGCACTTGAGCCGGTGTGCCGCTCGAAAAGCTGCTCAGATCCGAGCTGGCCGCGATAGGAGTGCGTGCAGAAAGGGCATAACCCACTGTCCCCGGCACAGGGTCGCCCCTTATCAGTCTTGTCCGTACTGGCACTTTTATCTAATTTGGACTCAATCACAACTTATTGCTGCTAAAATAGTATAAGTGATGTAGTACTGGTAAAGTACCGGCACTGTCTATGCACTTTCACAGTTGAAAGACCGAAACACTCGAGAAGGATCAATTGTAATCCGCTTAGGACCGCTTAGGAAAGCAGAAACTACGGAACTGGATAACAATGGTAATTGCACGGCTGCCAATGGCCGTGACTGCTCTAAAAGCTAAACATAGTGTGCTATTCGAACTAGGAAACAAATCACTGCGAATAAGACACTATGTTTAGCTTTCACTATCGAATTGCTACAAACGGTGGTGCAATAACCGCACTAAATACAGTATGCCATAGCCGCAGACAGAGAAAGAACAGGAAAGTCTACCATTTACGTTTTTCAAATTTTAATACATTAGAAGAAGAAGCCTAAGATTTTGCCTCCCAGATGTTTCCTCCTGGCCTCCTCGTGGTCCATGATTCCCCCACTAGTCGTGAGCACAACATATCCAAACTGTCGCGACGGCAGCAGGTTGTTCGTCCACTTCTCGATGTGAGTGATGGGGACATCGAAACGCGGAGAGATGACTCCGCATTTGTTGAGCCGGCCCGTCAGGTTCACCACGATTTTCCCCGCTCTGTGGTCGTCCACGATTTCGAATTCTCCAATGTAACCTGCACAACAAGAAACAAGCCTTTGTAAGGGTGGAATTCTCCAATGTAACCTGCACAACAAGAAACAAGCCTTTGTAAGGGTGGAATTCTCCAATGTAACCTGCACAACAAGAAACAAGCCTTTGTGAGGGTGGAATTCTCCAATGTTACCTGCACAACAATAAACAAGCCTTTGTGAGGGTGGAATTCTCCAATATAACCTGCACAACAAGAAACAAGCCTTTGTAAGGGTGGAATTCTCCAATGTAACCTGCACAACAAGAAACAAGCCTTTGTAAGGGTGGAATTCTCCAATGTAACCTGCACAACAAGAAACAAGCCTTTGTGAGGGTGGAATTCTCCAATGTAACCTGCACAACAATAAACAAGCCTTTGTAAGGGTGGAATTCTCCAATGTAACCTGAACAACAAGAAACAAGCCTTTGTGAGGGTGGAATTCTCCAATGTAACCTGCACAACAAGAAACAAGCCTTTGTAAGGGTGGAATTCTCCAATGTAACCTGAACAACAAGAAACAAGCCTTTGTGAGGGTGGAATTCTCCAATGTAACCTGCACAACAAGCCTTTGTGAGGGTGGAATTCTCCAATGTAACCTGCACAACAAGCCTTTGTGAGGGTGGAATTCTCCAATGTAACCTGAACAACAAGCCTTTGTAAGGGTGGAATTCTCCAATGTAACCTGCACAACAAGCCTTTGTGAGGGTGGAATTCTCCAATGTAACCTGCACAACAAGCCTTTGTGAGGGTGGAATTCTCCAATGTAACCTGAACAACAAGCCTTTGTAAGGGTGGAATTCTCCAATGTAACCTGCACAACAAGCCTTTGTGAGGGTGGAATTCTCCAATGTAACCTGCACAACAAGCCTTTGTGAGGTTGGATCTAACCAGTTCCTAGTCTCCTTCCTACTGCCTCCTAAAAGTTGACTATAGCGTTCTCCTCCGGAAAAAGAAACATTGGTGCCTTTCACCATCCTGCCGATAGCACCCTTATCATAACGTTAGCTAGTGGACTTTTAACGGCTAGAAAAAAGTTTTTCGCTACTTTTTCGATAAATTTACTAACTTTAGGTATAGGCCAGTTTAGCGATCAGTTAAATTTAAAAACATACCTATCAGTTTATGAGAAGGGGCAAGAAGGTTTAGACTTTAGACGATGGTTTACTCCTCTTCTCATAGACACATGTCTGTTATATTTCTAGCATTTATCTCACTGTTAAACTCGACTGGAGAAAGCCACTCTTTACTGAATATACAATGACTTTGCTGACGTTTTTTAACGACACGTTTCAGAGGAAACTGATGGATGTTTATTCAATATGAAATATATACTACGTCTTTTAAACGTCAGAAAGTAGGTTTTACATGTTGAGATTTTATGACGCAAACTATTCGATCTAGTCTCCCAATCTCGTACTACTCAGAAAGAGATAGGCCATCTATTTCCTCTAAAATATAATACCAAGGCCTTTTTCGTCAATAAAAAATTTGTCAGTCGTAAAATCACAAGTCAGTCAACTAGTTTCTGACGTTAAAAGATATACTATATTCCAGAACAAATTACTTAATATTCAAGAGCTCTCTCACAAAACGGAAACACTTGGTTATTTTTTCTTCTGAGTATGATTAATGTTAGTTTGTGCCTCCTGACTACCTACTTCACTCCAAAAATAAAAAATAACCAATACAGTGGTCTCTCTATCTATAACGAATGAACGATACTAGCCTTGACAAACAGGGTTTTGAAACCCTCCTTATAGCGAGGGAATTTACATAGTCTCTTCACGGTATTACAGAGAAACTGGCAACCATGGTAAAATGGTGTTCTTATCATCCGTCGAAATACATAATATGGTGGAGACTGGTGATTGCAATACCGCCATTGGCCGTGGCTGCTCTAAAAGCTAAACATTAGTGTGCCATACAAACGCGAAACAAATGACCGATATTAGGACACTATGTTTAGCTTTCACGGAAGAAAAAATACTATCGAACGCTTGCAATTACCGGTCTCTATCATGTATCGATACCGTAGTGTAAACAATGTATAGCTTACCGTGCTTCATCATGACAGTGAGGAATTTTACGATAACTTTGGAGCACGGCCTGAGCAGGACTTGGCGCTTCCCCCGCTTCTCCGCATTGTTGATGGATTTGAGAGCGTCACTCAGTACATTCATACGAACCATGGTGCTGAAAAAAAAAACCAGTCTCTATGAGGTTCTTTCTTGGTACTCACCGGCAGTGACCAAATTACCCCTTTGTTTACAGAGTACAAGAGGTGGGACTCTGAATCCCACTAGGCTGGCCCAGTACCGTGGCAGAAATCTCAATATACAGAGGAGACTACTAGTTGTTTTTAGTCACAAGAGAAAGCTGTGAAGGAACTGATGGTAAGTAGTTATAACCTAACCGGCTCACTAAATATTCGCCAAACCGAACTGACATATATTCAAACACACCCGTTCCTAGTCGAAAAACTTCAAGCTGATTATTAACAACTATAAAACATAAAATAATAAAAAACCGTTCCTTCTACCAAAAATTTAGATGACATGTCAACAAATGTAACCTAACCTGAGTCAATTTTCTCTGCTTACAGTACAACGAATATGACCTAGACAACTACAAATACGATAAATTGTGACTTCCTAGAATTATATTCTAGGTAATTTTGAGTAACATACGCAATGATTAATCGACAATACCTTGGATAAAATTCAGTGGCTCATATGGTAAACAAGTCAACCATTTGCAAAACAATAATAAGGCCGCCATTAACGGCAGCAAAAATAGAAATCAATGCTTTGCGCGGGAGTTTTGCTGCTGGCAATCACTTTTGAAATTTTCAAAAAGTATTATAACAGCGACTAATGATTTTATTTTTCTTACATTATTTAATTCTTTGGTACCGATTACCGATCAAGGAGGTGTCAGAAACCAAGCACGTTATAAATAATTTTTGTATTTTCAATTTTACATATTTTATCAACAAGCTTCCTGATCAGTCTGGATTATGCTTATGCCACCGCAAGATCTATCGAATATACCTAGGCACCAACAATTTGGTACTCAATTTTTTTGATCTCACATCAATCTGTTAAGTATAACACAACTATCGTAGGTTTGTAATATTACCTACTACTTCTAATCAACGGAATTCTACTAGTAAAACCAGCAACAAAACGAACAAATAGGTAGATAGGTATCTAGTTACCCAGGAACAGGAACGTTAACCTGACCGAAATGTCGACAAAAGAAGGTAATACCTATACTAATACTACGAAGAATTTAACAGAAATGGGAAAAAGCTACCTCGGAAGGACTATAAAGACAGCATGCATCTAGGTAGGTACTTATGACGGAATATAGGTAGGTAGGTACATTTACTGGTTTCCTTTTTTCCGACCATTTTTTGAGGACACTGTTGGATATTTAAATATTCTGAAATATAAGTAATGTCTTTTTAACGTCAGAATAAACTGACTGTGTTGTGACTTTATGATCGGTTATTTAGACAAATTGATAAACATCACTCGATCGTAAAATAACAACAGTTAATTTCAGACATTAAATAGACAATATTATATTTCAGAACATAGAAATCTCCAACAACCAAAAAACATAAATAAACACGACTGTCTGATGAATGATGAACCGTCATAATTGGGATGAATAAACAGAAATGACAAAAAATAGAAGAGAGTACCTACTTTGAACAGAAACATTGTACAGGTAGCTGCACCAATCAAACACTCTAACTAGAAAGTAACGTTAAGGTACCGGGTACCGTAGTTACAAAGTAACAGAATAAAAGTGCCACGAAACTACAAAAGTAAATAAAACCCTGAAAACCTACTGGCGATTCCGCGTTTTTTCACGCCCTACGTGACGTCACCATGGAGCGGTTAGGCCAATCAAAATTTTCACTAGAATGCTCTTATGTTTACCTTATCTCTTGTAACACCAATTATCGATAATCGACACCATTCATGCAAAAAGGGTTCAACTTCTTCAGACCTGTCATACGTTGCCTCCAGGAATGCCATCTCGCCAAAAGGGCATTCCCAGAAGCAGAATCTATAGCAGCCTTAGTCTGTCCACATAATTCTGCTTGATTATGTTTTTTCTTCACATTTTATGTGGAAACTGTTGTACCTATATTTACTTGTTCTGAAATTTAATACCTACGTCTTTTCAACGTCAGCAGCTAGTCGTGATTTTAAGATTTCTGTCAAAAATTACTTGACAGTAAAATTGTAATGTATTTAACTAGTTTCTGCCGTTAAAAAGACACATTACTTAAGAACAAATAAATATCTGACAGTTTCCTAATGGGCAATAAAAGACGTAAACAAACAGCAATGTGTTGACAGGCTTAAGAGGACGCTATAGGTACCTGACGATGCATTTTTTGCCGCCCATAAGATTAACATTGCGAGCGGCGATTCATTTTCAAGGTTTACCCTTGGTTGGAAAGACACACAATTTTTGCCTGTACCTAGCCCTAACAATGTTCTAGGGAGTGTTCGAAGCAGATTTCCCAATTTCTCACTGGTTTCTTTTATTGCAACTGTTTTGCAAATGCTAGCATCGCATACCTCAAGAAAAGTGCTGTATCTCGAAAACCAGTAAAAAAATGGGAAATCTGCTTCGAACACTCCCTAGAACATTGTTAGGGCTAGGTACAGGCAAAAGTTTGTGTCTTTCCAACCAAGGGTAAACCTTGAAAATGAATCGCCGCTCGCAATGTTAATCTTATGGGCGGCAACAAATGCACCGTCAGGTATAGCGGACGCTTAAGGGCGACCATACAGTCGTGTTTGTTTATTTTTTCCGACCATTTTTTGAGGATGAGACTGTTCTGAGATCGTAACATAGCCAGTCAATTTCTGATTTACATTTAAATATCCCACATTGTCTGAAAAAATCTAAAAAACACGACTGTGTTGACAGACTTCTCAAACAGTTAATACTACACTTCATTTGTTTTCAACATCACAGCCGATCCGTCCGTACGCCGAAGTACTCGTGAGCTACCGAATGGAGATGTCAGGTTTTAGAGCTTTGACTAGGAGGTAACCGACAGCCGTGGCAGCAGCCAATCCGACGCCAGCTTTCCACCACAGGGGAGGCATGTCTAGAGGGAGGATTCCCAGCTCCTGAAGATGTCTGAAATATAATTAACGATAAAATAGTCAGAGCAATAGATCGGTGGCATGTCTAGAGGGAGGATTCCCAGCTCCTGAAGATGTCTGAAATATAATTAACGATAAAATAGTCAGAGCAATGGACCGGTGGCATGTCTAGAGAAAGGATTCCCAACTCCAACACCGTCGGAATCTCACCCGACAGTCGATTTTTCCATCAACCAATGAAGGCCAGGTATCCGTCACCGGGCTAATCAAAATACTGACGGTTTTTCTCACTAATGACGTCGGGTGTTTTTGGTTAGGTTAGGTATTTTTACATAAAGATTCCCTCGAAAGCTCAACATAGTACGCAACTGACGCGCATAATGTGGTATGTACGTGCTTCAAGTTTAAGATTACTTTCTGAGACAAACAAATCACTCTGGAATGTAATTCAATATTTTGGTTAATCACTTACCTTGCTTGATTTCTGTAAAACATGACCCACGCAGGCTGGAAGCACCTGTAATAAAAATAACCATCTATGAATAAATAGAAAGAGGACTTACAATCAATACAATCAATCGCAATGAAAATATAAAAATTAAATTTTAATGAACACTTTCTGAGGAAGCTATCGCGTATTCTATGGCATACTGTATTTAGTACGGTAATAGCACCACCATTTCTATCTTTCGAAGGAATTCGTTCTTCAGTGAAAGCTTAACATGGTGTCCTATTCGTAGTCATTATTTGTTTATCGTTATAACAGCACACTATGTTTAGCTTTTAGAGCAGCCACGGCCATTGGCGGTCGTGCAATTACCAGTGTTATCCAGTTCCGTACGTGGTAACACTTACGGAAAGGCAGCCATGGTGGCGAGTTTCAGGTAAATTTCTTTCTGCGTTCCACAAGGAATGGAGGAGAAGGACGGAGGGGGGAGTTTGTTCTTGGTGCAGAATTCCTCAGGAGAGAGAGAATACGTCTGCCGCACTGCTGACAGATCTGCCTTGTTCCCAACTACCAGCACGGGAATTTTGGACGCACTGAAGTGCTCCTGAAAACATATATACTACCCGTAAATAAACAGTGACAACTGTGCAACATGTTTATTTGCTCTGTAAGATAATAGACGTTTTTGCCCCTACTAGAATATTAGAATATTATCCAGGATGTTTTGTCAACAAAAAAGTGTCCAAAATTAACCGATCGTGAAATCACAGCATAGCCTCTTAATATTTATGACGTTAAAAAGACATATTATATTTCAGAACATTTAAATATCCAATAGTTTCCTCATATGCTGCGTTGACGTCCGTAAACTTACCACATAACAGTCAGCGATATCCCCGAATGATTCTGGATTGGTGACGTCATACATGAGACAGAGAACGTCACACTCGAGGTCAACAGGCTGCAGTTTCTGGGGATGAACATCCCGCAAAATCAGGAATTTCTCTTGCCCATATACATGCACAGTGTTGATCACGCATTGGGGCTCGGGGTCTTCCCGAGGGGAGCCAATTAGAGCTGAGCACAGAGACGATTTGCCCACCCCTGTTCCTCCAACCACGTGACACTGATACACGTTCCGACTGCAATCAGAGAAAACACAAACATGAGGGCTCAGTATCTAGTCCCGACTTAGGGAAATTTTTTCCGGTGGATCTTGCTCGGCACTAGGCCGACTGGGCAGAGGTCATGATGATACTGTATTTAGTACGGTAATTGCACCACCATTTTTATCTTTCGAAGGAATTCTTTTTCCAGTGAAAGCTAAACATAGTGTCCTATTCGCATTCATCTGTTTCTCGTTCTAATAGCACACCATGTTTAGATTTTAGAGCAGCCACAGCCATTGGCGGTCATGCAATTACCAGTGTTACCCAAGATCCGTACCTAGTGATGCATTTGTTTGTCAGTCAGGTACAGACCTAGTTTGCCGCTTTGACCAGTCTAGCCGTTTCTCTCTGGTGACATGTATAGCAGATGTTTGGCACTCATGCTCAGCCGCAGGGTAGCCGAAGTAGCCGAGGTACTCCAGAGTCCGTGGATGATCAAATAGGGTGGTCAGTGTCCAATGGCAGAGAAACCCTCGCTGGGACATCCACTTCTGCAACGAGAGGATTTCAATGCTGTTTATGTTTTTCAAGACGGAATATACATTTGCTATTGCAAAAACTGTAGGCCCCCCATCGTGTGCTAACTGGGGAGGTGGTATTTGGTATTTAAGTTTAGAAAACAAGACTGACTCACATGTTTTTTGGTTGTAGGAACATTTTTATGAAAATCCTCCCCCCAAGCAGGGGTGGGGCATGTAGAAAACAACTCCTCCACTTCTTTAGGGGACAGAGCGCCGTCCCGGTCCCGATCATGCCGGTCAAAAAGCGCCGAAAAAAACTGCTGCCCTTTGTGCGAGAGCTCTGTGGTGCAGCCCGAGGGCACTTTCAGCGCAGGAAACAAATACTCTTGAGACAAGTTCAATTCATCGTCGTAGCCAAACTTCCGAAGCACCGTCCACGTCGTTTCATTGCGTCCTCGCTCAATAAACAACTTGTGCAGAAAGACAAACCCGTCCAGTGTGATGCCGTTTCGCGAGACCCCGTTCTGGACATTTTTCCGGATGACGTTTTTGACGTCTTCCAGGACTTGGGGCTGCAAAGGAGCGTTAAAACATCGTCGCTGGAAGCCATTTAGCTCCAAATCGTTTAAAAGTCCGTCTGCGTCTGTGTCGCAGATTTTGAAAATGCGGGATAGCGCCTTTTTGCACCCAGGAGTTAGCTCTTTTTGGGAGATTATGTACAATGGCTGGGATGGGTGCAGAACGGACTTCTGTGCATAGTAAAATAGTTCGGAGATGTTTCGCATGCTTTTTGCCGAACACTCCACGCAGCTTTCCACTTCAGGGAAATTTTCCATTATCCCCATCATTGTTTCTATTGAAGAGTACTCCACTAGATCTATCTGCCAATAAAAACAAAGGAAAATCAATGATAAGTCTACGACAGAAACCTCAGAACCTGGCATAAAATCTCAAGTGTGGGGGAGGCGAACCTTTGCAGGTCTACACCACAATGGATTTCAACACCATCTAGTGCCCACACACTGTAAGCTTCGGTTTATGGGGCTCCGTGGCATTGGCATCTCCGGCCAGGACCGCGAGGTACTGTGTGGGCATACCGTACCTTATTGCAGACGAGCATGACGGGTCTTGGAGGGCCATCTTCCAGGCTGTCGCGTATGAACGGCATCCACTTACTGGTCACCCTCTCCAAGCTAGTTTCGTCATCCACGGAGTAAACCACGCACACCACATGAGCTCTCTGGATCTCCTCAGCGAGCTGCTCGTCCGTCTGCTCAACAGCTGAAACATAAGCCGAGAATGTTGGCCGAAACCGAGATGATCAGCCTATGGCTTCAACGCGTAGATAAGGAAGGGCGTCTACGCAGTGGTATTTGTTTACGTTTTTTCTGCACATTTTATGACGAAACTATCGGATATTTAATTGTTCCGAAATATAATGTCTTTTTAACTTACTTGAGTAATCGACAATATTAGTAGGCACTTTTTCCGGCGTAACGTCCGCTGGAATGGTGATCTCCTCAGCTTTCGCTGGAACATCTTCTGGAAATTCTTCAGAGACAAGGGATAAAATCAAAGATGTTTTCCCGACTCCCCTTTCTCCTACAAGAAGAATTCGGACATTCTTCTTCGAGTTATGCCTATACTGCCCCATGATTCACCTGAAAGAACAGTTCACTTTTAAGAAACTAGGGAGACCTTTTGTGACGTCCGTATACTAGGGGGTGATTTGGTCGAGTTTTCCCCCAGGGGTGGGTAGACCCAGATTCACCAGAGAAAATCCCGATAAGTCGAAAATAGATCCTGGATCCCCTTGCTTTATAGATTAGTGCTAGTTCGGCCTACATCCCCCCAAGAACGAACCTAAATTTAGAAGGCTGGAGGAATGACTGAGGTAGGCTGACGGATTTCTAACAAGACGAAAAATAACTTACCTCAGAGGCAGAATATTTGCATGAAGTAATTAACCAATAGTCTTAAAATAATAATTAGATATTTTCAGCATTTAAAAATAAAATAAAAAGGAAATTTTTATTTGAGATTGACAGCAGCAAAACTGTAAACAGAACCAAGTGTGCTTGAAAATTTAATAGAGGAACATTAGGTATTGAAATATTTAATTTTATGCTAATTTTTCTGTTAAATTAGTAATTTTCTTAATTTAAATTATTTAAAAACATATTTAATTTTATTTTAAAGATTATCATTTAATGTGAATTTCATTACATTTGATAAATGTTTCAAAAAACTTGAAAAATGTTTTAAGTTAATTTTAATTTGTTTTTGATAAAATAGCAATAAAATTAAATTATAAGGCTATAAAACATTTTTAATAAAAGTAGAACATAGTTTTAAAATATAAAAATAAGAGAGTTAAGTAAATTTAAGTATAAAAAAGACTAAAGATCCTGAAACTATAAAATAGTGTGAAAAAAGCACAACAGGATATTGTGAGTAGTCCATTACTAAAGGACGCTCTCTCTCGATTCTGATTGGTCGTTTGACACTCGTTGTTTTTGATGTAATCAACTGTGTGTGCGTTTATTATTTTTATTGTATAACTAGCCGCCTCGCGGCGCTTCGCGCCGCTCGGCGTCTAGTATTGGTCCACCGCCGCGCTCCTTTGCCGCCGTTCATTTGATCGTTGGTGAGAGGGAAAAGACGGTAGGATGTTCAGTAGGTCTAGTGCGATTCTTTTTTGTGGAAATGCAGGTTTGGAAAGAAAAAAGTGACAGAAATGTAATGTTGTTGGTGAATTGAAGTTAGATGTTTCCACTGGCGGCAGACAGTCACATTAATGCGATTATACGAGAGATGTTATAACTTGGAAGTAATTGCGGTATATTTCGTAATACCTTCTTGGCGCTTACGTTCTTCAACGTTTTCAACAGCAATATATGTTTCACCTTTTGCAGTCTGTGTGAGAAAGATGATAGTGGCCTAATGTCCTTTTCCCATTGTCGACGTATTTTTAGCCTCTTGTTACTATCATACCTACATACATTATTTCGTGTGAATCCAGGGTTGCGGTAAGGAATGCTATGTACTGGAAATATGTAGTTCCTACATGAAGAAATTACGTGTAGATTGTGGAATGAGGAAGGAGGTGTATGACATACCTATATACAACAAATATAGAATAATTCAAGACACGTATATAATTGGTTTTTAATCATGGGTAGTATTTCAGTAGGTTGTTTTAAGTAAGTGGTAAATCTTTACAGAAATTGAAACAGTTAATCGTGGGGAGTAGGTATTTGAGTAGGTTATTTTAAGTAGGTAAGCGCTAAACCGTAAACCTATACAAAAATTGCGAAATCATGTTGTTGGTACTTTTTACTTATGGTTTCCATGATAGCGACCCGTTGCGCGACATTGAAAATTTAACAGGTCTGGTTAGGTGACCTATTTGAGTAGGTTGTTTTAGATAAGTGCTAAATATATACAAAAATTGGAACATCATATTGTCGACACTTTTTACTGATGCTTTTCATGAGTGATGCGACATAGAAAATTGAAGAGGTCAGGTTGGGTTACGTAAATTTGAAGAAGTTGCTACATACCTAGTTGAATACAGGGGGAGGATAGTAGCTACCTAGTTTCCCCCACATGTATTTCTTTTGTTCCACTGAGGCACTATGACAATGTCATTATAACATCGTAGAGCCGCCACTTGTGGCTGTTGTTTTGCAGTAAATCGTTACTCCCACGCAACGGCGCGAACGTATTGTCACCCGTCTAAGGCAATATTAGACCCCAGTTGTATATCCTAGATCCGCTTCTGAGCACTCCAACAGCACCTGATGGTTAAGAACTGTTAAGAACCTGTTTCTTCTTCTTCTACCCTATTCTACCCTTTCAGGGTGTTAGGGGGAGGAATCGGACAAAGTCTTTAGAAGTAGTCTTTTTCATTGAGGGAGTCTTCGTAGGTGACGCATCGTCTTTCTCTTTCGTTCCTCCACCAGGGTCAGAACTTGCTCCCACGTCGTCTGTGGACAGCCTCTAGGATACCGGCCTTGGGGTGTCGCTTGTAGGAACTGCCGTGGTCCACGCTCCTCTGGCATCCGAGCTACATGCCCGAACAAATGGGAGT
The DNA here is from genome assembly GCA_950004255.1 of Mesopsocus fuscifrons. NCBI lineage: Eukaryota > Metazoa > Arthropoda > Insecta > Psocodea > Mesopsocidae > Mesopsocus > Mesopsocus fuscifrons. The sequence continues at coordinate 16,408,659 of OX465380.1, forward strand.
TGCCGCTCTTGTATCCTACAGCGTACTGCTGGTACCTGGAGGTCTTCATGGATTCTGTCATTCCGTACGCGGTCATGCCTGGTCTTTTCGGCTATTCTCCTGAGACACTACATTTGCGTCGCGTTCACACTGCTCAAGTCACTCTTCGTTCGCGCCCCGCTTTCACTTCCATACAACACCCCAGTTGTATATCCTAGATCCGCTTCTGAGCAGGTGAACAGCACCAGACCTGATAGTCGTCCTCTCCACTGAAGAGTTATCGCTGTCGCTCTGTATGCACCGCCTGGTGATCCCACCGTTGTAAATGACTCCGACCACATAACGCCAAAAACCTAAGTCCGACCGTCACGGTCATTGTTTGGCCCCACTGGAATATCCCAGTGCCGGTAGTGAGCGCTGTCGGAGCAAGTCAAAAGCGCCTTGTTGGTTAGTTGTAACACATCATACCACTGTGCCAAACGTCAGATCGCTGCCTGGACGATTGTCGGAAAAATCCTGGATACGGCACTGAATGTGGTTAAAGCGTGTTTTTAGTGCATTAGGAATAGTGCTGCTGTGAATTGAAATATTTCCGTTGTTAGTTTGATTTGAGCTATAAGCTATACTTATATATTTTTTTTTTTTTTAGATATCTTGGATACGCCATTGATTGCGGTGAAATATTTTCCTTAAACCTTACTTTGAGTGTATGACGAACAAAACAGCCAAGTATGACAATTTTCCAACTATAAGTTCGGCCTGGGTTACAATTTAGTGATATCCTGGATTCGCCTCTGAATGCAGCTAAATCCTTCCATAGACCTTTCTTTGAGTGTATGAGGAACAAAACTGTCAGGTAGGGAAATTTTCCCACTGTTGCTTCGGCCTAGGTGATAATATAGCGATATCCTGGATACGCCGCTGAGTGCGGCGAATCTTTCCTTCTTTAAACCTTAGAAGTTTAAACATTTTGCCATCATTGGTTCGGCCAGGGCGACAATTTTTCAATGTCCTGGATACGGCTTATTTTGCGACTGCTGTTCGCTTGGCTCAAAAATGGAACATTTAACTATTATTATTTTCTATCCTTGAAACGTCACTGGTTAACGCATATATCCGGAAGGTTTCACACGTTCCATTACTACCCCCTGTGTAGCGCACATGTGAAAATTAAAATAGGTCTATGAAGGAAGTGTCGAACGAAATTTGACAATCCTTGTCACGTCCCTGGCTAATTGGATTGTTTCCTATTTCGCAACAAAAAAATATCACCGGGGCCATTACGGCCTTAACTGCCATCCGCTCGCCTCTGTAAATGAAAAGCTGGAACATTCCCATCCTGGCTATGTCCCTGTGTGTTTCCATTTCCTGCTCATGTTCAACACTGGTACCTACACCCCGGACATTGCAGCCCATGAGTAAGATGGTGACCGGTGTGAAGAGGCAGAAGGTGTTGGCACTATTTCCGTTATCCCGGGTTCGGCCCTAGGTAACTTGAATTTGCACCTTTTCTTATCATATAGATTCGTCATTGAGGCCATTGGGGCGCTATACCCTCCGAATCACTTCCGGCCATGTCAATAAATGAAATATCGGAAATTTTTCCATCGTGGCTACGCCCCTGGTGAACACGTCAATTCGGTTACTATTCACATATTCTGCATTAGTACCTTTATAGTAGAGACCACTGCGCTACAATCGTAACGACCGGTAAGTAAACAACATGAATCTTGTACAAACAAGATTCTTTAGTCGTGGCTACGGCCCTGGCTAACTCAAAATTTGCAAATTATCTGTCATTGGACCCGTTAAGGCACTGCACCCTCCTACTTCCATCCGGCTATGTCAATAAATGAAGTTTTTCATCCCGGCTACGCCCCTGTTTTACGCGTAGGTACTTCCTGTTATTTTTGTCACATACCTACTCTTTATTAGCACCACATGTAAAATGCACCTGCTGTATACCAAGATGGCCTGTTAATGAACAGAATGTGCGCAATCCGGTCCATCTTGGGTAGGTAGGTAGGTACCTACGGCTCTGGCTAATTTGACATATTCGTCATTGGGATCATTGGGCCGCTATGCCCTATGACTTCCGACCGATTACCTCAATAAAAAATGAAAAGTCCGGAACAATTTTCATTCTCGCTACGCCCCTACCTACCGCGTACCTATTTACATTTCCCCCCGCAGATTCTTCATTGAGGCCTATTTGTCAATGAATACCTAGACTTTTCCCACCGGCGCTGCCTATGCCTCTGACTAATGCGTGCTTCCTGTTATTTTTGTCACAAATGTTCTTCATAACCAATACCAGTTAGGTAAGTACACCTTGTGAATTTCATGGCAATCGGTTAAAAAATGAAATGTGCACAATCTGTGGTGTTGTGGTTACAGCCTTGCCTATTCTGAAATTTCGACATTTTGCCACGTATTCGTCATAAGGGCCATTGAGGTCGTCCAGCTGGTTCAGTAAACGAAAAGTTGGAACTTCTGCTATCCTGGCTGCACCCCTGGTTAACGCGTACATCCGGTTGATTCCAGCGCCGTAGCGAGGTTCTCTTGCGCCCTTGGCAATTTCGAAAAATCTGCGCCCCCCCCCCCCCCCCTTCCCCCGAATATGGCTACCTACCTACTTTGGCACCGTTTTCGTCATTTGGGCCATTAGGGCACTTTACCGTGCTAATACCATCTGCCTAGCTCAATAAATTGCACGACACAACATTTTTGCATTGCTGACTCAGTAGTTGCGGGCAGCGATCGCTTACCAGTTCAACTCCATTTGACACCCCCTACAACCTGCAAAACGTTTCATTGCGATGCAGCAGTTCCTATTTGCGCCCACTCGCATACGTTTGGGTTTTGGTTAAGGTTAAATTTCAGCTTAGGTAGATCAAATGCTGCCAGAAGATCACGTGACGATGCTGCATTTTAGGGCACTCTTGGGTGCGAAAGTATAAAAAATAGTGTTACATTTTTCATATTTTGGCGCGAACAAATTCACTTTGCTACGCACAATTTTTGCTCAACGTAGATCACACTGGCATTTGCTCCACCCAATTCTCTGGCGCCAACCAGGTTTCAAATTCGTCACACGCGTCCTAATCTATCACTTACTTCCTTCCCTTCTCGTAATGTTTCGCTTAATAATTCCATTTTATTTTATTAGTTTCTAACGTACTGTGAGCCGTTCTAGGTTTATTTGTTCCAAAAAAGAATCAAAAAATGAGACAGCCGATCAAAATCCAAGATGTCTACCTCAAAGTTCTAGATTATTCTCGAGGAATTGAGTAGATACTCCAGGTGTTTTTATAAATATAGATCTAAATTATAAAAATTGGAAGTTAGTAATAAAATACAATGGTTGTCTATTCGGTTTATGATTAGATTTACGGCGACTATGTTTATTTTGCTCTTTCGCTCCTGCCGTGTCAATCGATTAATCGACTTCATGTCTGCTGCCACGTTTTTTTTGCGGAAAGTTCAAATTCGTCACATGCTTCTTAATTTTTCATTTACTTTTTTACGTTTTCGTAATGTTTTGCTTAATAATTCCATTTTACTTTATTAGTGTCTAACGCATCGTCAGCAGTTCTCGGTTTATGCGTTCCAAAAAAGAATCAAAAAATGGGACAGTAATGGCGCCGGCCAAAATCCAAGATGGCTGCTAGCGTTTTTATTAATATAGATAATTTGTACCTTTGTCCGCCTCTCCCTGTAAATTCTTACAAATCAAGGAAATATAATATAATGTCCGTAATGAGCTCTGTAAGTAAAATATTTAATTATCCATACATTCCCTATTGTGGCGAAAATAATGCGTTCAAGTCCGAACCTCGCGTCATTGCCATTTCTGCTTGATATTTATTATACGGTAATTTATTTCAATACCGCCTCTTTCCATTGATAAATAGTAACTGTTTAAAGATTTGTAACCCTATGTCGAACGTGAAATAACTTCAGAACCTGTCACTATTGATTGGCTCGGCTAGAGGTCTTCCACATTTTTGTGTAACGGCCTCGATGATGCATGATGCATCTTTTAAATTTTGCTTCTTGTAATTTGAAATAATCAGGATTTAGTGGTAAAAACTAGTACAATATGTTGCCTAGCTCCTGGACGTGCTGTATATTTTGGCGTGGAACAGCTGGAGTTGCGGGTAATCGAGGATAATGATGACGCGCCGTAACGGTTTTCTTTGCATTTTTTGCAGAATGTGGAGAATTTGTCGCCTCAGATCATCAGGTCTGTTGTAAAAGAATTGACGGATCTTGTCGAACATCCACCTGAAGGTCTCAAAGTCGTCATTAACGATGAAGATGTTACTGACATTCAAGCTTACATTGACGGCCCAGGTAAAAACGTCCTCCATAGTCGAGTGATCTTGGTGGTGGTTGCCTCTGGGAGCTGGGTCACGCCGGTTCCATCCCTAGTAACTTCTGCCGTTAAAAAACTTATTATATTTCAGAACATTTAAACATCCAATAAGTAGTGTCTCCATAAAATGTGCAGAGAACTACGTAAACAAACACAACTGCTTAGACGTCCTTAACTTGAGGTTTATTTTTCAGCTGGTACCCCATACGCTGGAGGTGTTTTCCGGATAAAATTGGCACTGGGCAAAGATTTTCCACAAACGCCACCCAAGGCATTTTTCCTCACGAAAATCTTCCACCCAAACGTCGCCAAAACTGGAGAAATCTGCGTCAACACACTAAAGAGGGACTGGAAGCCTGACCTAGGCCTCAAGCACATTCTCCTCACCGTCAAATGTCTTCTGATCGTGCCTAATCCCGAGTCTGCACTCAACGAAGAGGCGGGGAAGCTGTTGCTGGAGCGATATGATGATTACGCGAGGCGCGCCAAAATGATGACTGAGATTCATGCCCAGGTAATGTTCGACTGAGAGACATGCCCAGGTAATGACTGAGATACATGCCCAGGTAATGTTTGACTGAGAGACATGCCCAGGTAATGTCTGACTGAGATACATGCCCAGGTAATGGTTGACTACGGCCCCAGGAACTTTTCCCGGGTCACCACCCTATATTTTGGATATTTAAACATACTGAAATATACCTAATATATCTTCTTAACGTTAGAATCCTGGCTGGGGGAATACTGAATGTCGGGTGTGATTGTACCAGAACCACCCCCTTGTGTACAGAGCTCACGAAAGGTGCCACCCTGTATCCCACTACGCCCTTCTACGGAACTGAATACCTGGTAACTGCACGACCGCCAACGGGCGTGGCTGCTCCGAAAGCTAAACATAGTTTGGTATGCGAACTAGGACACAACAGACTGCGAATAGGACACTATGTTTAGCTTTCACTGGAGAACAAATTCCTTCGAAAGATAGAAAGGGTACTAAATACAGTATACCATAGGTTCTTCTCTGTTTTTCTCATTTTCAAAATAATTTTCAGGCACAAAAATGCAGTAAACCTGGAATGGAGACTTCCTCGTCGAGTGACGGACCTTCTGCGAAAAAGCACGCCGGCGCAAAACCTTCAGCTGATAAGTTAAAGTTAAGTAAAGACAAGAAACGAACCCTTAAGAGGCTATGAAACCTTTATGAACTAGTTAATTTATTTTTTACACTTCTGCAACTATTTTAGTTTTACTGATGAGCATACCTATATAAAACGTGAGGAATATTTATGTTAAAGGTTGTTCGTATAATCGTAAGGTTAGTTTGTTAACGTTTTTTCTCTGAACATTTTATGAGGATGCTAAGTACTTATTGGATATTAAAATGTTCTGAAATATAATTTCGGTCCATAAAAAGACAGAACATTTAAATATCCGATAGTTTTCTCGTTTTCTTTGTCCAGTAGTTTTCCCAAAAAATGGGAAGGAAAATCATTCTGCTTCCACGTATTTCACAATTGTAATTTTGCCTTAAAGTGTGTGTGAAAGGGTTATGTTATGTGTTCGTCTTTTGCAGTGTACTGGAATTTGTTGGCGGTTGATTTCCAGCGTTTTCTCTTAACCTGCACCCAGTGCAGTTGTACGGGTTCAGTGTACTGTAGATACCATGCACTGCTTCATTTCATTCTAATAGATTTCCCTCCAGTATTTTCTAGCATAGCTTCTTACGTATCTCAGATCCTTAGAAATCTCTTGAATACAATTTTTTTAAATGGATATTTGGGTTTACGGGTAGGAAATATGGGTTGAAGGTGACTGTGTTCAGCATTTTCTTCGGTACCTATACCATTTCGCCCATAAGAACCATACAGAAGTAGCTAAAATAGAAATTAGAAAACATTGCATGGTTTGTAATCGTTATATCTGCCAGAGGGGGGAAACGTATTCGAGCTGATGCAGTGTAGTACTGTCATACTGAATACCCATGCACTTTTCAAAAAATTGTTCGCACCTTTCTTTAACTTTATTTTTACGCACAACTCATGTTTTTGCATTAGGACAGAATATACAGTACATTTGTTGTTTGTTCACGTTTTTTTTGTTCACCATCTTTTAAGGACACTGTTGGATGTTTAAATGTCTTTTTAAAGTCCGATATTGACTGACTATCGAGGTAACACACAGCCTGTTTTGTTGAGAACATTTAAATGTCCAGTAATGACTTCAAAAAAGGACGAAAAAAAAAACCTAAACAGAAAACAAACAGCCGTCCTCACAACTCTTTGAAGAAAGTACTCGTGGCCTAAGAAATGTGATTTGTTCTTTGTGGAAAATTGTTTTATCAGTAAGGTGCACCTCGACTTTTTGACGTAATGTGTCCGGAACGCTAACCGGACCAAACGTTGCAACCCTGCGCTGCCCCTAACACCTCTCCACAGCCAAGATGAGACATTTTACTGCTTCCACAGCTAAGGAGGGATATGTTTTTACTCTGGAGGGGGGGGGGGGGGGGGAGCCCGGGGTTCCAATTTTTTATGCAGTCTTGTTTGTTTTTCGTTTTTTTTTCTGCGCATTTTACGAAAATGCTATTGGATATTTAAATGTTCTGAAATATAATGTCTTTTTAACGGCTGTGTTGTGATTTTACGATCTGTTAATTTCGGAAAAAAATTTTGTTGACAGAAATCACTCAATCGTAGCATATCCCAACACAGCCTGTTAATTTTATTTCAGAGCATTTAATTATCCAATAGTTTCCTCATAAAGTGTGCAGAAAAAAATGTAAACGAATAGTGAATGTATTTTTGGCCTTAATAGGTGCCTAGGTAGAAAATGTTGGTGCCCAATATAGGACAATGCGTTACTGCCATTACATTATCAACAAACTCAATATTTAATTTGATTGCTATCCCAGCTTAGAGTCACCAAGCGTCAAGGTGCCCACCTGCGATGCGTTTTGGTCGGCGTCCTGGCGAGTGTGCATCCCCAGACGTCTCGTTAGTGGGGAGGGATGGACAGTTTCGAGGGGATGCGGTCCTGATCTTGGGATTCCAACTTGACCGAATTCCACACATCCCAGGTGGGCGTCCAGTTGCTGAAGATATGCCCTTTTTCCATTAATTCGTTATATCGACTACTTTATCGATAATAATTATTGTTCTTTATTTCTCTTGTGTATTTTTTCAAATTTGAGTCAGATCGAACTGTTTTGAGTATAATTATTGAAAAAAATATCAAGAGACAGACGGAACACTGTGATCACAATAAAATCAAGGTCTCGTCAATTTCTGCCAAACAGAAGACAAATCACAAAGATGCGGGTCTGGAAGTATCGTGTGTGGGCACCAGCCATCCCTGAGTTAACATCCCGCATCCCAGCCAGGAGGTGTATTCCCTTTCTCAAACGCCAGCAAACCCACCCAACTAACACCTTCAAAATTTATTATAAGAAGAACTGTTCCCCGTATATTGCATCATGGCGTGCCTTATCTTCTTACAATAAATTTTGAAGGTGTTAGTTGGGTGGGTTTGCTGGCGTTTGAGAAAGGGAATACACCTGCAGGAAGCCATCGAAAGCGCATCGTCTGTGCCTACGGCACAACGTATATGTAATTCGGACCTGCTGACTTTGCACAAGTCAAAACTCAAGTTAGCCTCCCGCTACCTGGACATCCACATGTACTTGGGATGTGCCGAGTCAGATTTGACTACATAAAGGAGTCTGCCTCCGTTATCTGTGCCTTCCCGTTCTCCGGCTGAAAGACCGTCGCTGCAAAGCTGGCTGTATATAAGAAGTAAAGTCACCATATGATATGATATATATATCATATATGATATATTATTTCACATATACAACACAAAGCAATACAATAAGATACAATATGGTTAGTAAGATTGAAGGCAATAGGCCATGACCTGTGCCGCCTCCTCATTTATCTGTATAGTCCAAGTCAGGCTGGGAGCGTACCGATTATTCATAATTTCTTGAAGATTTTCAGTTGACGCCGATCCGGATTTGGGTTCCATATTCTACCATACGCTAAAAATGCCAATCCGACCCTGAGCAGATATTTCCCTGATCAAGAAGAAGTTTTGATCAGCCCTAGATTTGCAAGAAATTATGAGTAATCGGTACGCTCCTAGCCTGACTTGGACTATAGTTATATAGGATGCATGTTAGTAGGGTTAGTAGGCAAATTCAAAATAACTAGTAGGATTATCAACTAAGGGTGCGTCCCACCATGCCCAGTGAAAATTTAACTGGAGATTTACCATGTTAAATTTAACTCAAAAGTTAAATTTAACATGGTAAACATAGGACAAAATCTTCAGTTTAATTTTAACTGGGCATGGTGGGACGCACCCTAAGTGTATACTTAACTCATATCTGTATACCTATAGTAGAGGGAATTTAAAGCAGGCACAAAACCTGCAGATGAGCCTACCCCCACCAGGTGCCACCGCACTTGTACCTGCTCTCCCATTGGTCAGCCCACTGGAGCTGGGGCTGGGGGTTGATGCAGGTTCCGTAATATACCCAATATAATGGGGTATAAGCCCTTTTAATACTAACTTGGAGTAGGATTCTGCGTTACATCCCCTGCCTCACCACGGGCTATAAGGACGTATCTGACAAGATCACAAAACGGTGTTGATGTTTTGTTACAGTGGGTATGCTAAGACACACTGCCCTAGGCTCTGTAAGTTAACTGGTTCTGGCGCGCTACCATGGCCTTGCTTTCAAAGTGAGGGGAAGAAGTATACCTGGAGAGGGTAGTTTCCCCGCCGCTCCCTGACTCTCAGACCAACGTTTTGTGCCTGCTTTAAATTCCTCCTACACATAGGTTTCTTTGGATTTCCTTATAGATCCTTAAGTAGTTTAAAACAATTGTGAGGAATGATATTTTTGATAAGAGCTGGTAATGAATTGAACAACTTAGGGTGCGTCCCACCATGCCCAGTTAAAGTTAAACTGGAGATTTACCATGTTAAATTTAACTTTTAAGTTAAATTTAACATGGTAAACATAGGACAAAATCTCTAGTTTAATTTTAACTGGGCATGGTGGGACGCACCCTTACAGGATCTAATTACAAACGAACCAGCTTTGAGCAAGTCCCACAAAACCACTCAGAGTCCGTTCAGGTACCCATCACCTACCTCCGTCTTCGTGTTTTCTCAATACAAAATAAATGGACGTCTACTGAACTGTCTACTTCTCCCGCCATGCCTCCAAAATGAAATAACAACTGATGAAGTGAACAATAAGTAATTCTATTCTCATCCACGAGGGGATCAAGTCAGAAACTTTAAACGAACAACTTGTTAATTTCAACATAACAATTAACTGCAGACTCACAACTATTCCACCCACCTACCTACACAACAACATGCGCACCTCCATAACCATGCGAGAACGGCTAACTAGAAGCCAGCAGGTGTATGCGCATAATATGAGTAACCAAGCCACGTTTGGAATTGTACCCCACTCCGCAGCGCACGCAGAAAACCAACTCATTGGAATGAGCTCGGATGTGTCTATTTAAGCTCGATGCCCAGGTGAACTTCTTCTCACAATAGGAGCAGGAGTACGGCTCCTCTCCGGTATGCGCTAGGACAGTGGTTCTCAAACTGTGTTCCGCGGAACCATTTGGTTCCGCGAAGCCTTCTCCGAGCTTCAGGGAATACAATTTTAGTTTAGTTTAGAAAAATTGAAATAGAAAAATTTATTGTTGTTGTTTCCTAAAAAACCTCTGAAATCGACGATCCAATGTTTAAAGTTCCACGAAAGAATTCCCGACTAAATTTGGTTCCGTCAGCCAAAAAGTTTGAGAACCACTGCGCTAGGATATGGACCTTACGGTGAGCTGCGTTGGCAAATTTCCTCTCACAGTAGGGGCAGTGGTATAGGGGTTTTCTCCTGTATGTACACGTATATGTACCTTAAGCTGACCTCTGCGAGTAAATTTATTACCACAATGATGGCATGAAAAAAGCTGACCGGTATGCACTCGCATAATATGATACTTAAGGATATCTCCCCGTGCATATTTTCTCTCACAGTGGGGGCACGAGTAGGGCTTGTCACCAGTGTGTCGTCGGACATGGTACTTAAGGATGCTTGCCTGTGTAAAAGTCTTCTCACAGTGGGGGCACGAGTAGGGCTTGTCACCAGTGTGTCGTCGGACATGGTACTTAAGGGTGCCGGCCTGTGTAAAAGTCTTCTCACAGTGGGGGCACGAGTAGGGCTTGTCACCAGTGTGCAGTCGGACATGGCACTTAAGGGTGCTTGCCTGTGTAAAAGTCTTCTCACAGTGGGGGCACGAGTAGGGCTTGTCACCAGTGTGCAGTCGGACATGGTACTTAAGGGTGCTTGCCTGTGTAAAAGTCTTCTCACAGTGGGGGCACGAGTAGGGCTTGTCACCAGTGTGTAGTCGGACATGGTACTTAAGGATGCTTGCCTGTGTAAAAGTCTTCTCACAGTGGGGGCACGAGTAGGGCTTGTCACCAGTGTGTAGTCGGACATGGTACTTAAGGGCGCCTGCCTGTGTAAAAGTCTTCTCACAGTGGGGGCACGAGTAGGGCTTGTCACCAGTGTGTCGTCGGACATGGTACTTAAGGGTGCGTGCCTGTGTAAAATTCTTCTCACAGTGGGGGCACGAGTAGGGCTTGTCACCAGTGTGCAGTCGGACATGGCACTTAAGGTTGCTTGCCTGTGTAAAAGTCTTCTCACAGTGGGGGCATGAGAGGGTTGGCTTGTTGAGTTTGTCTCCTGCGTGCATTCGGATATGCGTAAAAAATGCCGATTTCCTAAGATATTTCCTGTCACAGTAGGTGCATGTGAAGTGATGACTGGGGGTCAGGGGTTGCAGTGTGTCTGCAGTTGAAGTCTCCCCGTCATGCTCGCCACTGCCTGACGTCACATCCTCTTTCTCCTCCTTCACCGAGTCCAAATCTGCAACAGATGATTGCAACCGGGGATAAGTATAGAAGGTGTATGATAATAATGGCTCTCCGCCATTCTTACCAAGACTGCTCTCTGTGGCTTCGCCGCCACTTCCTCGACATGTTTCCTGTAGCCCGTTTGCTGTCCAGGGTTATTCCGAAATGCTTACCTTCATTTTCCATACAAGGATAGTCCCTCACATTGCTGTTTGCTTGTAGTGAGATTTCCTTGCGTTACTACTGAGAGAGCATCTAGCAGGAGTTCAGATAGAGTGTTTGATCAAGTCTACACATCAAGGAAGTAGATACTAACCCAGTTCCTCTTTAGCACATGCTGGGAGTGGAAGGAATGATGGTTCTTCCTTCACAATCACCGAGTCCAAATCTGCAACAGAACATTGCGATCTAAGAGAAGTGCCTTCAAAAAATATATTTACCGGGAGTGGTAACTCCCGATGACTAAGAACCAGTGGATAGCACATCTCCACATCAAAGAAATATTGCTTTCTGCTCGTAGTTAGGTAGTATTTCCTTATGTTACTTCTGAGAGAGCATCTAGCAGGAGTTCAGATAGAGTGCTTTGATCAAGTCTACACATCAAGGAAGTAGATACTAACCCAGTTCCTCTTTAGCACATGCTGGGGGTGGAAGGAATGATGGTTCTTCTTTCACAATCACCGACTCCAAATCTGCAACAGATCATTGTTATTTTTACTTATTTTATTTTTATTATGATTATTGGCAACAGTTCGAAACACGATTACTGCCGTTTGAAATACTGACACCAAGGCCGTACCTAGGAAAATATTTCGGGGGGGGGGAGTTTAGGTACCTAGGTAGCACGAAACTATATTTTTTGCTCCTTCAATATTTAATTTTCTCTAGCGTAAAGCCGTGTAGTTTTCGGGGGGGTTTGAACCCCCCTAACCCCCTGGGTACGGCCTTGACGACACTACCAAGAAGGATAAACAAATTACCTATTTTTAAACTAAGGAAGCAAATTTATTGTCGCCGGACGAAAAGGAGACCAAAATGGCAGATGGCAGCGGAGGGGTGGATGCCCCCTCTACCTGGCACCAGTACCAATGAGGGCTGAGCTGCGAGCCACACTATAGGCTACGTCACACGAAATATACACAGAATCTACTTATAGCCGATGGGTTTACCAGACAAATCATAATCTGGGAAGAGTTCAGAGTGCCTTCAAATAATGTACAAACTATTCCCAATAATTAGGAATCCATGGAGAGTATATCAAGACATCAAACAAATAGATGCTAACCTAGCTCCTCTTTAACAAATGCTGGGGGTGGAAGGAACGAGGGTTGACTGCTCCGTGCTGGCTCCATATCAGCATGGGCGGCGGCTCCCTCCTCAACTGAAATGCAAAAATAATAATCAGAGGAGGCGTGTCCCCACTCGGGCAAATAACTCATCAATATTAAGATATTTCCCTCGAGTTCTCAATTAAACCCAGCATATTACAACACTGAGCGAACAACATAACCTGACTAGGTCCACAATGACATGACTTACCGTACTCTTGCTTCAGCTCAAAATCCATGCTGTATGGTAGGGAAGAACCATGTAACGTAGTTACCGCTTTATTATTTATTTATTTAATATCTCTAGGCCAAACAAATAAAACAATTATTAACATAAATTGGAAAAAATGTTTTAAGAGAAAACGCCTCACCGCCAATCAATAATGGCAATAGATTATTTCGGGCCCTTGAGACTTTTTGGGGCCCTAAAATATATGGCACTTGTCGATTAATTTGGCTATATTGATTTATATATATATCTTTTCAATTAATTCTTGTCGCCTACCCAGGTATAGAATGTCATTCTGTATTAAGTATAAAGTTCCCTACTCAACCTACAATCATGAGGGTGTGTGCGTAATTTCAGCTGGTCGTGGTGATGGTGGTGGCTCATTCTGTGGACCCCACACCGCTGGAGGGGGAGACTGTCGTTGACACTCTCGGGTTCAGGAGTTCGTGGACGATACCCAAAAGTAAATTGTGTTCTGGAGACGTGGGTAAATGTTTTTTCAAATCCCAGAAGTTCTCATTCAACAGTATAAAGTGGTATCTACGGACCTACCGCCTACCGGAAAGGACCACAATCATTACACCAGTAACAAGCCTGAAGTTCGGGTCAAGTTTAAGTTCTATATTCTCAACGCCAGGAAGGAGAAGATGACGGTGATGGAGAGCAGTGCAGCGGATAGAGTCGTCCGAAAAAAGTACTGGAAGTTCACCAAGTTCATCACTAGGGATATTATTATTGTCAATGCCGATGGCCTTTTGCGTAGGGACGAATTTTCAATTATTTGTGAAGCTACCGTAACAACGAAATCAGGTTAAGTTTTATTTTTTATATTATCAGCAGCACTATTACGGATCGTGTACTAAAAATCGTGATAACTGCGCTTTCACGCAAAACACGCCATTTAGATACCGCGGGCATCTCAAAACTGCGATTATGGATCTTTTCGTGATAACTAAGACGCCGGCGGTAGCTACCGCCGCGTTTTCCGACAGTCTTTTGTTTGGCTCACTTAAAATCGTCGCAAATCTTCAATAACTCATAATCTTCAGAGTTTTAACTTCAAAAACAGTTTAAAATGTAATATTATTTAATTTATTAAGTACAAAACATTAAAATATCATTTTTTAATTTCATTTTAACCATAACTGGAAAGTAAACAAAACAAACCAAAGAGCGTGTATTTGAAGTTTTGAAATTGTAAATTCTTTTTTTTAGCATGCAAAATATAAAAATAAAACAGACAATATCATTTTTCACACTCCAAAACCTTGTTACCGCTTCCTACCGCCACCTAGCAGAGGTGGCGGTAGTTTTTCGTGATAAAAGGGCGGTCGCCTTCCGTCAAAAACCGATCCGTAATCTCAAAATCAATTTTTCGTGATATCTGCGTGGAAAAAAGGCGTGTTTCGCGTGATACGAGATCCGTAATAGGCCCGCAGGTAGGTACTTACTCTCAAAATTCAAGTAGGTACCTAAGTAGGTAATTGCTGAAAACCTAGAATTATTTTTTATAGTTCAGATAAAATGTCTCCATCCGTAATTACACCGGAAAGCCGCAGGCGCTGTGTAGGTACCTACTTTTCCCCGTGATTTTTCAGGAGGAACAATGTGAACAAAGCGGAAAATAGATAATGACATTCGTCATTTATTTAGGCTGGTTCCGCCACTTCTTATAGTATAGGAACTATACCTACCTAGTAGGTATTTCCTAACTAACAGACTTCTTGTATGTTAAGATTATGACAAGTGCTATTAGCAAGAAAACAAAATAAATGCTATCGCATGACGCTGATTAATTTCTATATGACAATACTTTTTACTTTACCTGTATACGGAGTATACGTAAGGTAAAGTATTGTATTCGTGCGGGCCAATTTTCGGCAAACCTCAACTTTGAACCGTCATTGCTCCCAGACCTCAAAAGCGATTGAAACTTGCATATACATTTCGGAAACGTCCATTCCTTCGGAATATGAAAACCATCTCACTTTTTTCCTCCGACGAAAAGTTTGCCCCCAGGAATTTTTAGAAGAGGTCAGGTACTCCGTGTCAGTACGTATGTTTGTAGCTAGCTAGCTAGCTAGCTAGCTAGCTAGCTATGTATGTGGCATTGACCTGGACGGCGCACTTTTCAACCGATTTTCTTCAAAATCGGTAGTGACCTTTCTAAAATTGGAAGAAATCAGAATCCGGAAGCCCAGTTTCCCCCCTTTCAAATTAAGGGGGATTACCCCCCAAAAACTCCCCCAAAAGGTAGAAAAAAAATATTTGCTCAAAATCGGCTCTAACGATTTTGATGAAATTTCAGAAAATTATAGAACAAATAATTACGAATCCAATGATACCACCCACTACCCCCGCATAACTCCCTGGAAGGGGGCAAGTTCCCCCCTAGACCTGTAAAAGGGTGAAATCGGTGGATTCAGTGGTTTGTGGTATACGAATAGTTCTGGATAGGACACATGACAACCGCCATACCCGTCACAAATGTTATATGGCTTATTTCGAGCCTCCCCCCCCCCCCCCCGGGGGGGGGGGGGAATTTTGAGTCACTTTTAAAGTGCGGCTTATGGGGTCTCAAACTGTTCGGGGTAACGTTGTGAAGCAATTTTTTGTGTCAAAAAGTTTTTCTGAATGCATCCAAGCACCCCACCCCCTAAGGGGGGTAGATTTGAGTGGTTTGCGAAATATGGGTTGTGTGGGCTCAAAATGATCGGGAGATCGTTCTGAGGCAATTTATTTGGTCAAAATGTTTTTTCGCCAACCCCCCCCCCCCTTATGGGGGGAGTTTTGGTTACTTTCCAAAGTACGTTGTATGGGGTATCAAAATGCTTGGGGAATCGTTCTGAGGCAATTTATTTTGTCAAAAAGTTTTTCCGAGCTTCGACAACCACCCCACCTACTTTTAGGGGGTAGTTTTGGGTGGTTGCCGAAGTACGTCGTGTGGGGTCTCTAAGTACTCGGGGGAACATTCTGGGGCCATTTCTAGTGCTGTGGGGTTTATTTCTAGGAATCACGCAAATAAGCAGGTAAAGTTTTGTCCGACCGTGTCGTACCGCTTGTTTACTTTCTCGCTAGCCATATATGGCGAGAAAGTATGGTTTTCGTGCAAAATTTCGAAATTGAGATTTTGGGTTTCCCATGATCCTGGGGGTCCCCTGAGTCCAAAAAAGTGGTTTCTGGAAAAAGTCTGTCCGTCCGTCAGTCCGTCCGTCAGTCCGTCAGTCCGTCCGTCAGTCCGTGCAGTGCTCTAGCGCCTATACCGTTCATCCGATTTTGATGAAATTTGGTATGGACCTGTCTAAAATCACTGCCGAGGGGCATTTTCAAGGATTTTTTGATTGGTCAAAAATTGCGGCCGCTATTGTCAAAAAACCGCCAAAATAATTCAAAAATCGTGTTTTTGGTTAGTTAGACAAGCGCCGACGGTACACCCTGGGTACACCTTTCAATCTATAACACTGAAAATTGGTATGTGTGTTGAAAAATAGATGCTTCGAGGTCATTTGCAACTAAAATTGAATTGGTTGAAAATTACGGCCGTTCTGGACCAAAGTTCGATCGTTTCGGCGCCATTCACATTTATTTATTTGGTAAATTTGTGTAGAACCATGTAACTTAAACATCTGTCGAACAGAATTTTGTTATCTTCAAAATTACGGCCGTTTTTGTCAAAAAAGTGTCGAAAATGAGTTGAGAATGAGAAACCACGTTTTTGAATGGTCGGAACGCATTTGGGACTACAGTAATAAAATGAAAGACGTGAGATTTGGTATGAGTGATCTCAGATAGATGCTCGTGGGTCATTTTCAACCGATTTTGGATTGCTTAAAAATTACGCCCGCAAAAAAGTCTCAAAAAACCAAAAAAAAAAAAAAAAATCATTCTGGGCGAGAAAGTTAAGTGCGACTGTTGTCGGACCCTTTATTTCTGCACTCTTTGTGAGAAAACTATTAGATATTTAAATGATCTGAAATATAACATGTCTTTTTAACGGCCGAAATTAACAGGCTGTACCTATAATAATTTTACGATCGAGTGATTTTTTTTCAACAAAAAATTGTCCGAAATTAACCGATCGTAAAATCACAACGTAGCCAGTTAATTTCTGACGTTAAGGTCGACTACACGTACTTGGTTCGCAATGCTACGTACTTCAAGCCCTACTCCGAAGTTACAGGGCGAGTGAAAGGTGTTTATAGGGGGATGTAAACCTGAGACTCTTTGTCGTGAGGTAGTGTTGTATTTTTGCATGAAATGGAGTAATAAGCCCACAGGAGCGATTTTAAACAGTCAACTACCAGTCCACATGTTTTTTTGACAGATCGCGAAAACACAACACTACCTCATGCGGAATATTCTTTTGAAAATTTTCGGACTAAAAAATGTATGATTTTATCGTCACATTTAGTAGAAAAGCTTGATTGAAGCTTGAAATTCGGAACCGGATAACAGCTAATTGCACGACCGCCAATGGCTGTGGCTACTCTATAAGCTAAACATTCGAACACGTGAAACAAATGACTGCAAATCGTACACGATGTTAATCTTTTACAGGAGAGCGAATACCATCGAACGATAGAAATGGCTTTGCAATTACCGTTTCCGATCGAGTATCGATAGTAAAGACAAGACCAAAGAAAAAATTGTCAAACCTTGTGCGTGTCGGGGTGTATCTTAACTCCAGCAGCCTCCAAGTTAAGCGAAGCAGTCTCAGGTCTCCGTCCAACAGCAAACAACAAGGTATCGAACTCATCCTGACCGCCAGAAGTGCCTTCCGTCTGATACGTCACTCGAATTTTTCCTGAAGGAAGGTGAGCGAGGGCGGTGGGGGTGGCTCCCCTCACGAACTGCACCCCTCGCTCTTGCAAACTGTCCGTCAACAATGCTGCCATCTGCTGATCAAACCCTCGCAGCACTGACGCGCGAACCATCACCGACACGGGGTAGTTGAGGCCCCGAAGAAATCCAGCGCATTCTAAAGCCACGTCTATGCTTAGTTAAGGGAAAACAATTGCCACTTGATGATCACTTTCGAAGAAACCAATTCCTTTGCAGTTTCTCCACAACATGGCCATATGATCACTCCCTGGGAGAATTTATTCAGCTCAATCCCTGGTGTGTGCTCTATAGCCATGGGGAGCACTCCTGAGAGGAGGCAGTTCGACGAGGACCTACAGTTTCTGACCATTTTTTGCTAAAACTGTTGGATGTTTAAATGTGCTGAAACATAATATTTCGTTTTAACACCCGAAATTAACTGAATAAGTTGTGATTTTACAATAGAGTAATTCTGTACAAAGTTTTTAATGACAAAAATTGCTCAGTCGCGGAGCCCCATTAAGAATGTAGATACAATGCTGGGTTGTTGTTATTTTAAAATATAGAGTAAACATACTATTTATACAGAAGGCTATCGCTAAGAAACATCAACTAGCCAGCGATTATTAACTGCCTTCACTAAGCCATCCCCTCTCCGGTAAAGCTGACAGTGAGTGGGAACTTCCGGGGGTTGAAATATTTTGCGCCCTCACACTTGATGTTTTATGTCAGGTTTTCCTGGTGCAATATCATGAGAAAAGGATAACGCAACAAATTTTTTGTAATTTTTATTCCATGATGAATATACCTACTTCACAGGAGGAGGTAAGGGAGACGAACCTAAATTGACTTTAACTGGACATTCGTGAAATGATCTTCCTGTTAATTTGAACATGACATAACAAACATCGGTAACTGAAGATTATTCAACCCACTCAAGATGGAGAAAGTAGGCGTTTTTTTTTTTTAAGTAGGTACACGTTCTGTTGACCTTATCCCGCCCAAAAAAGGTGAGAGTAAAGTATAAAACGCCTGGTTTTCTACTTTCCAGTAAATTTACAAATTGAGAAATTCTTCTAAACTATAAAAAACATTTTCAAGTACTTAAATACGATTTTAGCAATTTTTTAAATATTGTTAAACTTATTCTTCAGATTTGATTTCAACTGGGAGGGTTAGGTTAGGTATACACCTAAAATGAGTAGGGTAAAGCTGACCACTTCCTTAAAGTATTACGTACTACTTACCTACGTCTCCTATCGAACAAATTTATCGTATCGTGTGTTTAGCTTATGACAAGTACCTTGCGGTAGCACTTGCCACAGGAAAAACATCCGATAAAATAAATCAGTTCGATATGAGACACTATAGGAGTCTCCACCACTTACCTACCTAGGTACATATATGCTACCATTATGACGAAGCTAACGGAGGCCCAGCAGGTCCCCGCTATGTGTTCCCATATGCGCAACCAAGCCACGTTTGGAATTGTATCCAACTCCGCAGTGCACGCAGAAAAACAACTCCTCGTTGGAATGAACTCGGATGTGTTTATTAAGGCGACTTTTCTGTGCATATTTCATCTCACAATAGGGACAGGAGAACGGTTTCTCACCCGTATGTACACGTATATGTACATTAAGCTTACCTGCGTTAGTAAATTTATGATCACAATGAGGGCATGACAAAAGCTGACCTGTATGCACTCGCATATGTTCCTTAAGATAACTTGCTCGTGAATATTTTCTCTCACAGTAGGGGCAAGGGTAGGGCTTCTCACCAGTGTGCACATGAATATGAGCCTTAAGGCGACTTTTCTGTGAATATTTCATCTCACAATAGGGACAGGAGAACGGTTCCTCACCTGTATGTACACGTATATGTACATTAAGCTTACCTGCGTTAGTAAATTTATGATCACAATGAGGGCATGACAAAAGCTGACCTGTATGCACTCGCATATGTTCCATAAGATAACTTGCTCGTGAATATTTTCTCTCACAGTAGGGGCAAGGGTAGGGCTTCTCACCAGTGTGCACATGAATATGTTCCTTAAGGTTTTCCGCTCGTGCATATTTTCTCTCACAGTGCGGGCAAGGGTAGGGCTTCTCACCAGTGTGCACATGAATATGTTCCTTAAGGTTTTCCGCTCGTGCATATTTTCTCTCACAGTGCGGGCAAGGGTAGGGCTTCTCACCAGTGTGCACTTGAATATGAGCCTTAAGGTGACTTCCCTGTGCATATTTCATCTCACAATAGGGACAGGGGAACGGTTTCTCACCAGTATGTACTCGTATATGTATATTAAGGTTACCTGCCCTAGTAAATTTACTATCACAATGAGGGCATGACAATAGCTGACCTGTATGCACTCGCATATGTTCCTTAAGGTCACTTGCTCGTGCATATTTTCTCTCACAATGGGGGCAAAGGTAGGGCTTATTCTCAACAGTGTGCAAGTGAATATGATCCATAAGGTGATCTGCTCGTGCATATTTTCTCTCACAGTGGGGGCAAAGGTAGGGCTTCTCACCAGTGTGCGCATGAATATGAGCCTTAAGGTGATCTGCTCGTGTATATTTTCTCTCACAGTGGGGGCAAGAGTAGGACTTATTCTCACCAGTGTGCACATGAATATGATCCATAAGGTGATCTGCTCGTGCGTATTTTCTCTCACAGTGGGGGCAAAGGTAGGGCTTCTCACCAGTGTGCACATGAATATGAGCCTTAAGGTGATCTGCTCGTGTATATTTTCTCTCACAGTGGGGGCAAGGGTATGGCTTGTCGCCGGTGTGGGTCCAGATATGTCTATTAAGGTTGCATTTGTTTGTAAAAATCAAATCACAATGAGGGCATGTCAAGTGTGGCTTGGTGAGTTTGTCTCCAGCGTGCACTGGGAAATGACTAACCAATGACGACTTTTTCTCGCTGCCACAGTGGGCGCTGGTGATTTGCAGCGTGGTGGTGTCATGACTGGGCGTCAGGGGTGACGACGCATTGAGGGCTGAAGTCTCCCCGTAATGGTCGCCACTGCCTGACGTCACTTCCGGTTTCTCTTCCTTCACAAACACCGAGTCCAAATCTGTAAGAGATCATGCAACGTGGGATAAGCATAACAGGTCTGCCTTCATGCTTCTTCTTTATTCAGCCAATTCTTTAACATGAAAAACTGTAAAATTATCCATCACTGTTTTTACCACAAACGTTACATTGACTGTTTGGAAGTTCCTCCAACGACTACGACCTTGGAGAAAGTTCTCTCAGAGCGCTGTGATAGCAAGTCTACACATCAAGGAAGTAGATACTAACCCAGTTCCTCTTTAGCACAGGCTGGGGGTGGAAGGAATGAGGATCGACTGCCTCGTCTGTCTGGCAGGGGTGACGCTGTGTTTGTGTAGAGGGGAGTTGACGTCTCCCAATCATGGTCGCCACTGCCTGACGACAACTCCGGTTTCTCCTCCTTCATCAATACCGCGTTCAAATCTGCAGCAGATCATTATAAAGGAGTGGTAAACTTCTTACTACTAGGAATCCGCGGATAGTAACTCCACACATCAAACAAATAGATGCTAACCTAGCTCCTCTTTAGCAAATGCTGGGGGTGGAAGGAACGAGGGTTGACTGCTCCGTGCTGGCTCCATATCAGCATGGGCGGCGGCTCCCTCCTCAACTGAAATCCAAAAATATCAATCAGAGGAGGCGCGTCCCCACTATGGGCAAATAACTCATCAATATTGGGACACAATCAAATTTAGGACAATAGGTATACCTAACACCACAGAGGCACAGAGGAAAAATCCGTGATTCTTTGGCTGGATTTCACCAGCAGATCTATTGCGGATCCTTTTACCTATCACCGATGAACAGGAAATATAGCATTGCAAATGATTATCACGCGGTTATTACGCGCGATGTGAAGATCCGCACAGAGCTGCTGCATTATCGGATTCATATTATCATATGTTTAGCTTATGACAATGTGTTGGCTTCATATCAGCCGCCGCGGCTTCCTCCTCAACTGAAATGCAAAAATAATAATCAGAGGAGGTGTGTCCCCACTCGGGCAAATAACTAATCAATATTAAGATATTTCCCTCGAGTTCTCAATTAAACCCAGCACATTACAACACTGAGCGAACAACATAACCTGACTAGGTCCACAATGACATGACTTACCGTACTCTTGCTTCAGCTCAAAATCCATGCTGTATGGTAGGGAAGAACCATGTAACGTAGTTACCGCTTTATTATTTATTTATTTAATATCTCTAGGCCAAACAAATACAACAATTATTAACATACATTGGAAAAAATGTTTTAAGAGAAGCGCCTCACCGCCAATCAATAATGGCAACAGATTATTTGGGGCCCTTGAGACTTTTTGGGGCCCTAAAATATATGGCACTTGTCGATTAATTTGGTTTTATCAACGACCTATAATAGAATAGACCGCTCACTGGCAGCCATTGTGCGTACCAATTTGAAGGAAAGGCGGCCATGACACTTGGCGGCAAGGAATGCGCGCGATCCATAAGTTTGAAGTTTGAATTAAGTTCTCTGTATTTATAGTTTGAATGCTTGAATGGAACTACCTACCTAAGCTAAAATATCAGGCTTTTTACTTCTGTGATTTTGGATCTGCCGTCAATTACAAAGATATGCCTATAGCGATCTTCCTACTACCCACCCATCTAGAGACATAGGTAATCTATGTGAGAGTTCCTGGTCGCCTCGACCAATTTTTGTCCGACCTCTGTTTTGGAGAAGGGCCGTTTTCTGCTCTTACTTATGGAAATTAATACAGAAGTGCCAAAGCTGCCGACTTATCAATTGGCCTTTAAGAGGACTCATTAACAAACCTTCATGGTTGATGTAGGCCGTCAGGTAGGACTTCATATAATTTTACTGAATTGGTAGGTAGGTAGGTAGGTAACCTGTTTGACTAGTTTAAACTGCAATAAGCCTATAACTACTTAGGTGTACAATAGCTGCCCTACGCAGGAGTACCTACCTATCTACGTGTACCTAACCTATTCTAACAAGAGAAAGGGACAAAAAATTGTTAAAATATATAAACCACCAAACAAATGTATCTAGGTAGGTGAATATATTTCTAATGACCCTTGAAATGGATCAGCTTGGTCAGTTTTTGACGCACGGACGCCCCCCTCTTTAGGAAACCTGGGCAAAGCATACACAAATAAATATACTGTAGCTATGTTAAACTACATCCTTCCTTCAGGATTAGTGCTAGGTCTGGTAGGATGCGTTAGGTAGGTAGGTAAGTATGTTGAACGTACCCAAAACAACTTTCTCCAGGTACACAGGTAGGATACCTATACTTACCTCAGCACCTGGCATTTCACTTGAAATACCAGTGTATGGTATCGTTGTAGGTAGGTAAGTAGATACTAAGTACCTACACAAGCTATTTACTTCCCACCTGTGGCCAAATAATTAGGTATAAAATACGGCGAACGTTGCCACTGGGGTGTGTACAGGTATGACGTTTTCTTGTCGACTATGACTCTAACACTTATTTTAAACGTTTTGTTTTATGTTAATCACTTTGTTTAAGTTACTTACTTGTGGAAAGATACACTGGAGCCCTTTTTTTGACGCTGCACACAGGATATTGCGGCACAAGTAGACGGCATCTTACAAACATGTGAAATAACATCCTTCGCCAAAACAAGCCGGCAACTGTCATGGCGGACGCATAGTTCACAGTTTGTCCGTGGTAAGCACTGCTTGGCGCTAGTGTCTATGTCCGCGAGCGGTCTATTCTATTATAGGTCGTTGGGTTTTATATATAGAATGACATTCTGTATTAAGTATAAAGTTCCCTACTCAACCTACAATCATGAGGGTGTGTGCGTAATTTCAGCTGGTCGTGGTGATGGTGGTGGCTCATTCTGTGGACCCCACACCGCTCTAGGGGGAGACTGTCGTTGACACTCTCGGGTTCAGGAGTTCGTGGACGATACCCAAAAGTAAATTGTGTTCTGGAGACGTGGGTAAATGTTTTTTCAAATCCCAGAAGTTCTCATTCAACAGTATAAAGTGGTACCTATCTACGGACCTACCGCCTACCGGAAAGGACCACAATCATTACACCAGTAACAAGCCTGAAGTTCGGGTCAAGTTTAAGTTCTATATTCTCAACGCCAGGAAGGAGAAGATGACGGTTATGGAGAGCAGTGCAGCGGATATAGAGTCGTCCAAAAAAAGTACTGCCGATGGCCTTTTGCGTAGGGACGAATTTTCAATTATTTGTGAAGCTACCGTAACAACGAAATCAGGTTAAGTTTTATTTTTTACATTATCAGGTAGGTACCTACTTACTCTCAAAATTCAAGTAGGTACCTAATTGCTGAAAACCTAGAATTATTTTTTATAGTTCAGATAAAATGTCTCTATCCGTAATTACACTGGAAAGCCGCAGGCGCTGTGTACCTACCTACCTACTTTTCCCCGTGATTTTTTAGGAGGAACAATGTGAACAAAGCGGAAAATAGATAAGTATGACATTCGTCATTTATTTAGGCTGGATTTCGCCACTTCTTATAGTACAGGTAGGTACTATACCTACCTAGTAGGTATTTCCTACCTAACAGACTTATTGTAGGTATGTTAAGATTATGACATGTGCTATAGCAAGAAAACAAAATAAATGCTATCGCATGACGCTGATTAATTTCTACATAACAATACTTTTTTTCTGCACTCTTTGTGAGAAAACTATTAGATATTTAAGGCTGAATATACATTCGCTATTTTCGACTACACGTACTTGGTTCGCAATGCTACGTACTTCAAGCCCTACTCCGAAGTTACAGGGCGAGTGGAAAGTGTTTATAGGGGGATGTAAACCTGAGACTCTTTGTCGTGAGGTAGTGTTGTATTTTTGCATGAAATGGAGTAATAAGCCCACAGGAGCGATTTTAAACAGTCAACTACTAGTCGACATGTTTTTTTGACAGATCGCGAAAACACAACACTACCTCATGCGGAATATTTTTTTGAAAATTTTCGGACTAAAAAATGTATGATTTTATCGTCACATTTAGTAGAAAAGCTTGATAAATGTTTGTACTATTTACCGTAGCCATGTTGCATTTTGGCAATTTTTATTTCACTTACGGAAGTGGGTAATTTCAACAGCATTTCTCTACTTTTCTCCTTTAAAAGCTAAACATAGTGTCCTACTTTTACTCGTTCGTTTCGCGTTCAAATAGCACACTATGTTTAGCTTTTAGAGTAGACACAATCAATACGATATTGCAATTACCAGTCTCCGGTTGTACTAATATGTAAACATTAGTTTTGTCGAATATTTACTTTCGCACAGTGGTTTTGGCGGAGTTCGTCGAGAATGTATGGTGGCCGTTAAATGATCTGAAATATAACATGTCTTTTTAACGGCCGAAATTAACAGGCTGTAAGTACTTATCTATTGTAATTTTACGACCGAGTGATTTTTTTTCAACAAAAAATTGTCCGAAATTAACCGATCGTAAAATCACAACGTAGCCAGTTAATTTCTGACGTTAAAAAGACATTAGGTATATTTCATTATATTTATTTTTTAAATAGGCACCTATTCTGCTGCCACGTGTGTATAAACTCTTAACTACAGCAAATTTGTGGGGAGGGGTCCAGTCCTGAGCGTTTCGTGATAAACAGGCGAGTGAACTCTTCGGAAACAGTTGGATGTATCCCCAACGTGTCCGTCAGTTGTTCCATTGTAACTCCACACCTGCACAAAACCAATGACATTGAAATTTCATTTATAGGTGGGTTCCAAACCACCACAGCCTCGATATACATTTAACTTGACATGGTGAACATATCAGAGGTGAATGCCGATCAGAAAAACTTTATTAGGATCGGGACCACTCGGCTATGGAGACTTTTTGTCTGGGTCTGAACTTACTTGAGTGCTATGGCATATCCCTGCATGACTTCACCAGCCACTGGCCCAATGAAGTGCAGACCCAACACAGTCCGAGCTGTCCGGTGGCAGATAGCCTTCAGGTAGCACTGTGCGAATGATTTCTGAGGGATTAGGAACTCTGTTGGCTTGTAGTAGCTGTGGTACACCTAAACAAATTGGACAATCTTATACATCCATCTCCATACAAACTGCTGCTAGCAGTAGGTACACGGCCTCTTAGCTGGGTAGTATCGTTGCATTCATTGGCTTCACTTGTTTTTTATTTCACTGACCTCGATATCATCGGCGCCATATTGCAAGATGGCGGCCTCTTCGCTTAACCCAACACAGCCATACTCCAGGGGGGTGAAGACCGTAGTAGGGACTCCCCTGTAGTCCATCAGGTCTTTGCTACCGCCAAACAACCTCCGGGCTAGCAGCTTCCCCGCCTGTATGGCGACAGGGGTGAGCTCGGGGGTGCCGTGCAAAACATCCCCTACAGCGTAAATATGTGAAACGTTTGTTTGTTCGTTCTCACACACCAGCTGAAAAATAACAATATAGCACTGTTTTGTCTAAAGTTAAACATACGATAGAAGACACTGTAGTATCCTAGTACTATAAGAAAGTGGTGAAATTTAGCCTTAGTCACCTGATTTCTGTCGTTTAAAATTCGGAACCGGATAACAGCTAATTGCACGACCGCCAATGGCTGAGGCTACTCTAAAAGCTAAACATTCGAACACGTGAAACAAATGACTGCAAATAGTGCACGATGTTAATCTTTTACAGGAGAACGAATACCATCGAACGATAGAAATGGCTTTGCAATTACCGTTTCCGATCGAGTATCGATAGTAAAGACAAGACCAAACAAAAAATTGTCAAACCTTGTGCGTGTCGGGGTGTATCTTAACTCCAGCAGCCTCCAAGTTAAGCGAAGCAGTCTCAGGTCTCCGCCCAACAGCAAACAACACGGTATCGAACTCTTCCTGGCCGCCAGAAGTGCCTTCCGTCTGATACGTCACTCGAATTTTTCCCGAAGGAAGGTGAGCGAGGGCGGTGGGGGTGGCTCCGCTCACGAACTGCACCCCTCGCTCTTGCAAACTGTCCGTCAACAATGCTGCCATCTGCTGATCAAACCCTCGCAGCACTGACGCGCGAACCATCACCGACACGGGGTAGTTGAGGCCCCGAAGAAATCCAGCGCATTCTAAAGCCACGTCTATGCTTAGTTAAGGGAAAACAATTGCCACTTGATGATCACTTTCGAAGAAACCAATTCCTTTGCAGTTTCTCCACAACATGGCCATATGGTCACTCCCTGGGAGAATTCATTCAGCTCAATCCTTGGTGTGTGCTCTATAGCCATATGGGGAGCACTCCTGAGAGGAGGAAGTTCGTACAGTGTCCTAAAAAAATGGCCAAAAAAAACAAACATAAGCAGATGACCGCTAAGGTGGACTCCAAACTATTATCCACTACCTACCCAAGAAAACTGTAAAGTGTAACAGAAAAAATCTCGGTCCAACTGAGTTCGAACTCGCATACTCGCGTCACTGGTCCGTCATTCAACCCCCATATTCAAAGGATACATCCTGCTCCAACAATAAGTGTCTTGCCGGGAGGTTTAGGCAAGCTGAAAATATCATCACTAGTTATCGCCAACTCGGCCCCGGGAACGTCTAGATACTTCGGCCTACCGCCGACAGCGATGACGATATTCTTGGCCGAAAGCTTGACTACTTTTCCGTCGGAAGCCGTAGCCTCAATGTCGTGAGGCCCGGTCAACTTGGCTTTTGCGTTAATATAATCAATCTTCGTCTCTCTCAGACTGACCCTGGTCAGCCAGTTGACGCTTTTGATATGGTTTCGAACAGCTAGCGTCAGTGTCTCCCAGTTATTTTCTGTTGGACAGTTCGGGCCTTTTGTCCATCCGTAGTATTCTGATTCCTAAAAAAAAGAAAAATGAGTTGAAGGAGGGTCGCATAGGTACGCCAACGACCTATAGTACAATAGACTGCTTAATCGCGGTAGTTAGAACTTCAAAATCAACTTCGGGCTTTCTCAATCAAGTAGCAGTAGCAGGTAAGGTACCTTTGGTTGGGACTGATCTGACCCCTTGACCTTATCTTATTATCTTGAAGTTACTCACTTGTGAAAGGATACATTCGAGTCCTTTTTATATCTCTTGACGTCAAAATTTACGGCACATTACGGGTGGTGGGTTGAGAGCAGTTCCAGGTAACTACTTCCCCTCCGCCATTCCACAAATATCTGTTCAGTACATAGCCTCACCGCAGTTGACTGAATGTTTGTGTTTTGACGTATAAGAACACCCTTTTACCATGGTGGGGGTGTGACATAGAGTACCTTGACAGCTTCTCCAAGCAAGGCAGCCTGATGGAACAATTTCTTCGGTATACAGCCTACGTTGACACAGGTGCCTCCCAAACCCCACGTAGATCCTTTTGGCGAAGGAGTGACATAGTCCAGAAGAACAACCTTCGCCCCCAATGCGCGGGCCTGCTGCGCACACGACACACCCCCTGACCCACCCCCCACCACCGCCAACTCATACTCCCCCTTGTCTGTGCCTGTAACAAGTAGACATCAAGAATTATCCAACTCAGCAGGTACCACTACCAAATATCGGCTCCACGCCCTGCAACCCTACAGTTTTAGGCGGGGATCCGAAACATCACAGCCTCGATATACACTTGACATGCTGAACCAAGAATCATTTATTTATAAGGATATTTCATTTAGGGTTTGGAATAGGTCCGGTTGGCGCAAGACGTCAGCTGTTCGACCGATTCGACCACCGTATTGGTTGATGCCGTTGTTGCTATAGCAACAATAATTTAAAAACAAATCAGGCGTCAAAAGCTAAGAAGGTCGAACAGTTGACGTCAGAGTCATACCTATACAGGGTGTTTCCAGATGACGGGGCAAAAAAAATATGGCGGGTAGGTACACCCCCATAGACCATTTTTGGCTAATACATGTGGGGTCGCAGGTCCTTCCTAACTGAGATACAGGGCCGGAACCAGTCAATTTGACAAATGGTTTTTTGCCCTTTTCTCGCTAACGACTTATAATAGCGAAAAAATAAGTGCAGTTTGGGTACCATTTTTAAGGATGCCGCATCGAATGGTGGTATCAGTTTTTCAAAATTCAGTTTCAAAATGGCTTATTCAAGATGGCGGCTATCATTTTTTTCTCTGATCTCAATGAAAATTAGTGGTTAGGGGTTTTCAGGCATGCTGAAAATGAATCTGAAAAAAGTTTTTGAAAATTCGAAAACTTTTGTTTTTCTGCCACTCTTATAATTTCATGAAACTCATTCGATTTGTATGAAATTTACAGTGTAGTAACTGATGGACCTACTTATTGAAAATCTGTAAAAAGTTTTCAAAAAATCGCACGCGTTTCAAAATGGCGGTGTCGTGATAGTCGTTTCATGGTTCCGATCAGTATGAAATTTATAGCACAGTAATTCGTAGACTTACTTATTTAAAATCCGTAAAAAGTTTTCAAAAAGTCGGACTCGTTTCAAAATGGCGGCGTCCTAAAATTTCCCTAACGTTGTCATAGACTCATCAAATTTGCATGAAATTTGACGAGTATTGTTATTAAATTCTTATTATTTCATGATTAAACACATTGCTGGACCTTCTCACACAACATTTTGTAACGGACCCAACTTTCTGATTAATTTGATTATTTCACGTTATCCAGGTACCCATGTACGAGGTACCCACCTAATTGCCTACCCTAACTTTATTTCCGTGAATTTTTACATAATTATTTCAGATTATTGTTTGTAATTCCTACATACATTAAATTATCAAATTTTGCGAAAATCGGACAAGGTCTACTTCACCTTAAGAGCAACTTCAGGACGCCGCCATTTTGAAACGCGAGCGATTTTTTGAAAACTTTTTACAGATTTTCAATAAGTAGGTCCATCAGTTACTACACTGTAAATTTCATACAAATCGAATGAGTTTCATGAAATTATAAGAGTGGCAGAAAAACAAAAGTTTTTGAATTTTCAAAAACTTTTTTCAGATTCATTTTCAGCATGCCTGAAAACCCCTAACCACTAATTTTCATTGAGATCGGAGAAAAAAATGATAGCCGCCATCTTGAATCTGCCATTTTGAAACTGAATTTTGAAAAACTGATACCACCATTCGATGCGGCATCCTTAAAAATGGTACCCAAACTGCACTTATTTTTTCGCTATTATAAGTCGTTAGCGAGAAAAGGGCAAAAAACCATTTGTCAAATTGACTGGTTCCGGCCCTGTATCTCAGTTAGGAAGGACCTGCGACCCCACATGTATTAGCCAAAAATGGTCTATGGGGGTGTACCTACCCGCCATATTTTTTTTGCCCCGTCATCCGGAAACACCCTGTATATAGACATGCGTATGAAATATCCTCATAAATAAATGATTCTTGTGCTGAACATGTCAGAGGTGAATGCTGATCAGAAAAACTTTGGTAGGATCAGGATCGAACCTGTGTACAAAATTTCGACACAAAAAGGAAACGCCCAGTTTCTTACACTTCGCCGGTCAACATGGTATCTCTATAACTGAGGCTCGGCTTGAGTGATGTGATAAGCTATCACGTTTGTTATCTCGCAGCAGGGCAATGTGACGTATTGAGAAAAATACCACGCATTATCCCATGCAAATGTGTGTTTAGTGATGTGATGGTCGCGTGACATACCTACTGTCACCGACCGAGGGATGGAACAGTCGTTACTTTCGTCTACACCAGTGGTTCTCAAACTTTTTGGCTGGCGGAACCAAATTTAGTCGGGAATTCTTTCGTGGAACCTTAAACATTGGATCGTCGATTTCATAGGTTTTTTAGGAAACAACAACAATACATTTTTCTATTTCAATTTTTCTAAACTAAACTAAAATTGTATTCCCTGAAGCTCGGAGAAGGCTTCGCGGAACCCCGGCAAGGCTTCGCGGAACCAAATGGTTCCGCGGAACACAGTTTGAGAACCACTGGTCTACACCAAGCCCTTTCCAGCATAAAAAACTTCCCCAAGAAGAGTGAGTTTACCTATCTTTTTAGTTACTAATAATATTCTGTAGACTAATGAGGAATAACTCGATTGCCGGGCGTGATTCTGACGAAATCACCACACGGGCCTAGTCTCTCTAGGGCCAGTAGAAACAAAGACTTACTTGATTGCATTGGTGCCAAACTAAAATTTCGAAGCCGTTGCCTAATGTGTTGTTTTGGTAAATTCCATCGAACAACACAAAGAAAAGCTGTGCCCAAAGTAGCCATCCTGCCCACCTCTCTTCCTTTTTGGTTTACTTATAACGCAGAGAAGTTATTACTCTCGATATCCTCGTTATGAAAGAGTAAAATGAAATCAATTTTTTTCAATAAATAGTGTTCTCAGTGTACAGGTTAGGTGCGCTAAAAACAGTTTTTGAACCAGGATAACATTGAAATCACATGGTTAAATTGCTAAAGATAAGTATCAAATAATTTAGAAACTGTAAGCAACGTAATATTTATCAAAATTATAAGGTAAAATCGCACAATACATTAAAAATATCTGTTTGTTTACATTTCTGCGTAGAATAGAATGACATCTGTTTTGGCGCGCACTTTCAAATTAAATTGCATTTTACTACAGACATTTTAAAAGCAGTTTTTTATAAATTTTTTATTCTAGTTTTTTAAATAATTGAACAAATTTTAATAAAAGTATTTAAATATTATATTAAATATTATTAAAAAGTACTATATATAAGAATTATATAAGAAATTGGAAATTATAAAATTATTGATCGAAAAAGGGCCCTGAAAAATCTTGTTTATTTTTATTTCACTTGCGAAAAAAAAAGTTGCGCGGATTTCGTTATGTAACATATTGCTTTAGGGCTACTACCAATGTAAGTATTGAAATTGCCAGATGTAGGATTATTTCTTTATCTTCGGTTAAGTTATTTCTAAGGATTTGTTAAGTTTTGGTTAGGTGGCGCCGGGTGCACTCAAATACTGCTCTATCTACCAAATCCTTGACACCATTCAGCGCATTAATGGTACCTACTGCCCTACTGCTACTAGGCGTCTGCGATTAACACGTAGCGTCTCATTGTGGGATGTAGGGAAATGAACTTGATGGTACAGACCTACTAGCACGGGTAATCAATGTTCAAACGGAGCCCTGCCCTGCGCCATCCGCGCTACACCCTTACCCGGGCCTTACCATGGTGAAAGGGTCTTTATATGTCAAAATACAAACATTCAGTTATCTATGGTGAGCCTATGTACTGAACAGACATTTTTGTGGAATGGTGGAGGGGAAGTAGTTACCTGGAACTGCTCTCAACCCACCACCCGTAATGTAACCTCACACCCTCTCTCATGTACCAAGTTACCGCAGCCACAAAACAGTTTGGTTTATTCCAGGGAGCAGATCATAGTTTTTTTGTACGACAGCGGATACTGCCAGCATGAGGCTGATGACCCACAGAAGGCTGTTTTGTTTTTTCATCCAAACTGGGTAAGCGAACAGCAAAGGCTGTCGCTTTGTGGGCAACTGATGGGTGCTACTCACTTCTGCTCAACAATATTTTCTACACCTAGCGTTCTAACACTACAAAGTGGAAAATTTCTTCTGAAAAAACTGGGACAGTACGTTGTGGTAAGTTTAATATACGTTTTATCAGACAATTTTTGACACTGATGGATATTTAAATGTTCTGAAATATAATAGATTCCTACGTCTTCATAAAATTAACTGGCTGTATTGTGATTTTATGATCGAATGTTTTTGTCAAGAAATTTTACCAAAATTACTCGTTTGTAAAATCGCAGCATTTAATTAATTAGGTACCTATTGTCGTTAAAAAGACATATTATATTTCAGAAGATTTAAATATCCAACCGATTCCTTTCTCGAACGCTAGAAAACTAACACCTTCAAATTTTATTGTAAGAACCGTTCTCCATATATTGCATCATGGCGTGCCTTATCTTCTTCTGCTGAAATGGTCGGAAAAAAAATAACCCTAGCTTGAACATACCAGAGCCTTCCTCTCAGCTCCGTGGCTATAGAACACACACCAGGGATTGAGCTGAATAAATTCTCGCAGGGAGTGATGATGGCCATGGTGTGGAAAGACTTCAGAGGGATTGGTTTGTTCGGGAGTGATCGGCTATAGTGCATGTATCTTATTATTTATTTATTTTCGCAGAGTGTGGGTTCGGACCAATCTCTACCAGAATGGATTTTGAAAGAAAGGTTTCGAGCTCTTCAGTCTCTGATTGAATTTTATCACCGGGACCTGGATTCGATCCTGACCTCGGTGGATCGTGATCATGACGCTTTCATTAAACGCCTGGGCCAAATCTTTGAGCTCTACATTCCCGTACTGCAGTCTGTCGTTACTTCAGTAGGAAGCGTTCCCTCGCTTCAATATACTAACGTAAGTAGATAGCCGAGTGGTCTAAGTGGCACTGAGAACAGGGGTTCTATCCCAATCCTATCTAAAGTTTTTCTGATCGGTATTCACCTCTGATATGTTCAGCGTGCCAAGTGAAATGTCTATCACGGCTGTGGTGGTTCTGAACCCACCTAAAACTGTGGTTCCCCATCTGCTATTTGGTAGTGGTGATTTTGTGTTTATGGTTATCGATGTTTTGATACCCCTATATTTTCAGGGTAACAGCGGAGTGTTTTTGGAAGGGTTGCAGCTGTTGGAGGCCTGCAGTGCCTGCCAGGGAGTTGCGGGAGGAGTCGTGCTTCACAACAGCAGGTGCGTATAGTAGACCTAGCTCTGCGATCACTTGAGAAATTGTGTTACAGCTGTAGATGCATTACTGGTTTAAATAATTTTAAGGCTGAACATCCATTCGCTATTTGTTTACGTTTTTTCTGCACCCTTCATGAGGAAACTATTTGATATTTAAATGCTCTCTTCATTAAGAAAAATCTGGAGACGTTTCTTTCGTTAGTCGGTTGTAAGGAGACCTTATGTTAAGATTTCATTATCACCATTTACTGCATTTATATTTCAGAATAGTGGTATCGCAGTTGGATGCGAATTGCAATCTGCTGGCCTCACTGACTGATCCTTATCGAATTAAGGTAAGAGAGTCTTTAAGCTAATTAGCAGGGCACTAAGTTGGGCAAGGGGCCCAGGATCGAGTCACGGCCTGTTGAAATTTTTCTTGGTGAGTTTTTCCCGTCTCTGGGCCAACCCAGTCCTGATGGGGGATAGCGACCATGTGAACAGAGCTCACAAAAGGTGCCACCCTGTGTCCCACTAGGCTCCAGCCCTTATGGAGCTCTATTTTATCTTTGTTTTGATTAAAAAAATGATTTGACGTTTAGAAGCAGTTAGAGCTGCCAGCAACTTGGCCTTCTTTTCCACCCTAAATATTGCAACTTGATCTGACTTACAATTTGGTTACAGAACTGCGCAAAGACAATTTCGGTCCCTTTCCACCTACCAGTCGGAGTTCAACTCTTCCGAGTTTTTGTGAGAAAAAGTCTTCTAGATGCCCTCAACAGCAAGGCCACTAAACATTCCGAGCCCTTCAAGGGAAAGTTGGTAAGTTGTTTGAAAGAAAAATAACCTAAAAAAATTAAGGACGTGTTTGTTTACGTTTTTTTCTGCATATTTTATGAGGATACTACTGGATATTTAAATGTTCTTTAATGTAATATGTCTTTTTAACGGCTGAAATTAGTAGGTGTGGTGATTTTACGATTGAGTGATTTTGGACAATTTTTGACACTATAGTGTACTAAAAGAAGTGCTGAAGTACACTATTAGTAAACGTTCACGTTTTAGACGAGTCAGCTTCCGGAGAACAAAAGAGACGTCGCCAAAATCTTCACAGTTCACGAGGAAGAGGAGACGTGGATGGGGAAGCAATGTGTCGACGTTCTCCCCTCCAAAGAATCAAACTACGTCAAGCTCAAACATCGCCGCAACTCGAAACACAAGTCGGAAAACAACAACGCACTCAAAGAACGTTCCAAAAACTACAAAGCCAACCCAAACATCAGCGTTTGCTCGACTCCCACTGTCGAGAAAAAATTAATTCACGAAGAAATTTTATCAATATGTAGTGGAAAGCTGGACAGCAAGACCACGGTCCCGGATTTGGTCCAGGACGTTCTTAAGGCGAGACCGTCACAATATAAAAGTTTAAGGCGAATCAGTATGGATGACCAAATGGTGGACCTCACACATAAAGCGTACCCGATCCCCTTAAGGTACTACGGGTTCGGTTTACCGAGGATGGTGAAACCAGAAAAACCGAAAGGCTTGTACCGGTGTAAAATTTACAAAACCATTTCCGACCCGTTGCATCCGGTGTTTCGGGAAGACGGGTTGCCTGTCTCCAAAGGACTGTACGACCACTTCTTAAGTGAACATTACAAAGACTATCTTGCGGCCAACAAAACCATTGACTCACAGGAGGAGTTTGTAAAAAGTAAACATTTGGAGAAGGTTTTGAAGGCGAAGAAACCTGAGGTGAAAACGGAAGACGTGAAACCTGTCGAAGTGGAGAAGAAAATAGATCAGAAGTTGTTTCGAAGGTCCCTGACGCTGCCTCTCAAGCCGATGACGCTCGATGCGGAATCGAACTCACAACCTGCGAAGAGCAAAGTACTGCAGGGCATCACCCCGTCTACCCCTCTTATGGCCAAACTCAGTCTGCTCGCTTTTGAGGAAAAACAGGAGTCAGGTAACATTTTCTAAAATGAAATTTGAATTGATTCCATTTTTGGGAGGAATTGTTTTGCTCAGTAACTCCCTTGTTATGGAAGTTACCTTTACAGAAATCGGCTAACCGCCTAATCATAGGTGCCAACGTGTCTATTTAAAATTTTACCGATGGCTATGTTGTTGGCTGTTTCATTGTACCAGTAGGCAATTTCCACGCGGAAGGAAATTGCTGTTGGTGGGGACATTTTATTTTGTTCCGTCTTTTAAGGCTTTTTCTAAAATTTATTTGTCTAATTCAGAAATGAGGCAAGTAGAGCTTCCACCTCCCAGCTGCGTTCGCAGGAGAGAAGAGAAGGAGGTGAACAAAGTGATGGATAGAGAGACGAGCAAGGCGGTGGATAGAGACATCAACAAGGCGGTGACGGAGAGTAACGACACTACACTGGTGCAGTGCTCGCTGTTTGTTTGCGGCCAGGGCAACATGACGCTGTTGCTGTTGCTCGAGGATGGTGTAGAACAGAGCCCTGACTTGGTGTTGAAACTGGTCAGTGCTGTTTGTTGACGTTTTTTTTCGACCATTGTCTGAGGAAACTGTATGATATTTATATGTTCTGGAATATAATATGTCATTTTAACATCATATATTAGTTGGCTACGAGATGTTGTGATTTTGCAATTGGTTGATTTTGGACAATATTTTTTAGTTGACAAAAATCACTCGATCGTGAAATCACAAGATAGCCAGTTTCTTTCGGACGTAAGAAGACATATTATATTTCCGAATTCGTATTTAAATATGTATGTATCCCGCTAGGCCCTGGTCCTTTTATGGCTGTCGCTTTTAGTATTTTTTGATACACTGTGCTTTATTTTCAGTGGGAGACAGCCACAAGTAACCTGGACCACGTGGAGGCCACGTGGGACCGGAGCCTGGACCACGTGACTCAAAATGGCGGCGGTTCATACAGCTTTCTGTCCCTGGATCCAGCATGGGGGACTGTTCGTAAACATGGTGCTTGGGGCAATGATGAACTGAAGGTTGTGGGATCACTACATCAGGACTTTCTCAAAGCCAGCAACATCACTGAGCTTATTGTCAGGTGAGCCTGCGTCAAGGACCCTGTATTTTAGAGGTTGTTTTTATTTAATTTGAGGTAGCGGTAGTAATAGTGAAAATCAGACCTGTTTTTTCTCATTGTTTGTTTTCTTTCTAGGAGCGAGGACGCCGTAGTGTACGGGTACCGATGTGGCAGTATAGAAACTTTCTATCAACAGACCGGCAGCTCTTCAGTTGGACTTCCCACCCCTGCTGACCTGATGGGGGTAGTCACCCTTAAAGCGAGGCGGAGACTGGAGCGAGACCATGGCATTGTTCTGCTTTAAAGTGACCACATACGATCACGGCCGTCACTTTCAACACTTTATTTTATTTGCATCTCAGGTTGTATTAACCAAAGCTTGAACCCAGTATA
Source organism: Mesopsocus fuscifrons (assembly GCA_950004255.1). Classification (NCBI taxonomy): domain Eukaryota; kingdom Metazoa; phylum Arthropoda; class Insecta; order Psocodea; family Mesopsocidae; genus Mesopsocus; species Mesopsocus fuscifrons. Next base: position 16,445,474 of record OX465380.1, read on the forward strand.
CTTATATAAGATTCAAAACAGTGGCAGCGGAATGGTATCTAGTGACATCTTTCCAAGACAACTATCGAATTTTTTCTATTTTTCTCAAGTATGCGTACTACCTACTGTATTTGGAACGGTAATTGCACCACCATTTGTAGGAATTCGAAGGAATTCGTTCTCCAGTGAAAGCTAAATATAGTGTCCAATTAGGTCTTTTGTTTCCTAGTTCAAATAGCATACTATGTTTAGCTTTTAAAGCAGCCACGGCCATTGGCGGTCGTGCAATTACTACAGTGTTATCCAGTTGTAGAGAAATTTTGGAACTGAACCCGGATGTAGTCGACCTCACTCTAGGATGGAGTAATTTCTGACATTGTTCTAAATAACACAGGGCTCCCAAAATGTTTTGTTCAGAACAAGATGTAGACGTAGACATTCGCTATTTGTTTTTTTCGTTTTACGTTTTTTCTTGTGATTTTTTGATCGGTTTTTTTGTTGACAAAAATCACAAATATCACAAATATCACCTCATAATTTCGGCTGTTAAAAATATTATATTTCAGAACATATAAATATCCGATAGTTTCCTCATAAAGTGTGCAGAAAAAACGTAAACAAATAGCGAATGTGCGGTCGCCCTTAAGAAGAAGGGGTCACAATGATATAAAAGAGTTTAGCAACGACAATTGACATTTGTGTAGTCTGTCTTGTCCACCCCTGCATATCAATGACATATTACTCCCACCCAAGACTGAGGTGGAGTATATAGTACCTATGTGATATATCACTGATATTGTGCTATTTTTATGATACGAAAGCCTAACTTCAAAAGACGAATACCAAAAATTGACCCGAGATGGGTGATACGAATAATAATTTTACTTCTCTAATAAACATACGATTTCTTTAACAAAGATATTAACATGGGGGTCGGGTAAAGTGGGATAAGGTAACTGATCAAAATTTATTATAAAAAACTTACATTCATTGACCTACTTCTGTCAGCAGCGTCAGCACAGACTTGGCAGTCCGAAATTTCTTGCAGTAGGTTTCCCCCCTATGCCAGCATAAACCGATTTTCTATTAGTTACTTATTTCTATATAAATTTTCAATCAAAATAAAAGGACATTAAAAATTTGTAAAGGGTAAAAAGTTATTCTAATTTTTATTTTGGCTTATTTTTGTATGGTTCGAATGGGCTAAATACCCCACATAGGTACCTACCATAGAAAATACTGAAAACCGTATTTTCTGCCCCTAAAACCCAAAAAGCAGGTAGGTACTTCTATAGAAAAATAATTATATTCAATCTATTATTCCTAAGGTTCTGAAATTGGTACCTACTTAAAAGCATTGCTGGAAATTTTTGGAGGGAAATCTATTGAATAGCTAGTCTCTTGTCAGGTCTGGTGTGACTTTTGGGTGGTTAGGTTGGTAGGTATAACGCTATGACCAAGGATAATTTGTTTACATAAAGTAGCTAACATAAAGTCTCAAGGATAATTAAAGTCTTTTATCCTTGGCTATAACTGTTGGAATATTGATGTTGTGAGTTTTGTACCTGTTTGGTTGTGAATTAAATGTTTTACATTCATCCAGTACCTACAGTTGCATTTTAATTTACCGACTGTACCAGTCGTAAGTAAGTGGCAAACTTCTAATTGTAACTAACTTACCATATCGTCTTTTTGCGTCTTTTCGGGGTTTAATTATGTACCTATATGTGTATTTCTCTCTCGTCCAAATTGTTTTTTCCTCACTTTAGCGTCCCAACAGGAGTAATGGCGCCCAACGTGGGGCGCGCATGTGTTTTTTCCGCCACAAAGAATAATTTTCTCATGCAGGACTTAACATTTTAACATGAGAAATTAAGAAGTATGAAACATTCTTCAAACTTTTTTATGTAGGTATTAAGTAGGTATTTTTTTCCCAACCGTTCCTTTGTATAACACCTTCTTCGAAATCCTGTTTATTTGGGATCACAATTGACATGACATGAACTTCTTGGAGCTGCGGCGTCTATATCGATGCTGCTGCGAATAAACTGGCAAGTCTTCGGCCTCGTCGCTCCATCTTCTGACATTAGAAATATTTCCCTAATTTTAACCATTGATTGTAGATACCTAGAGTGGATTGGTCACTAGGTAGGTACTTAGGTCTTAGGTACAGCAGGATGTTTATAGCAGTGGTACTCTCAACCAAGGATGAATAAGTGGGCAATGTGGAAATGTGTTATTTGTGTTATTTGAAAGTTGTATCACCACAACGTTGGAGTTTTGTCGTCCAGTGGTTACATGGGTTGACGTGGAGATATGTTTGATATTCTTGGTTGTTCTACGTAATCAACCAGATATCGTACATATTTCCTAATCAACTCTGCCTCAGCGTTTTCAGTCGCCACAACGATGCTTCGAGGTCAATTTCATTAGATTTCGAATTACCTACCTAGGGGAGACCCGCCACACATTGGACAATTTTTGCTTCGGACACCGTAACAGCAAGAGTTCTCGGTATATCTGATCCTAGATATAATTTTTTATGAATGTTAACCTTCAGCTTTATTTCGATTTATACGCTATGGCAAAGGCATAAACGGGTGTCCACAAAAAAATGCGATAGGATGGAGAGCGGCCAAAATGTGCAAACTCTAACTGACCCTTGTGACATTGGACACGGCCCTGGGAGACATTGGACAGGAATATATGGAAACGGAAATAGCTCAAGATCTTTTATTATTATATTATTTATCTTTTATTTTATTAAAACCAATCAGATTTGTCAGAAAACATAGGTATTGATCACCCATAAACTTAATTTTATACACATGGGAGACTTTGGACACCGTCCGTTCGTAGACGTGGGAGACTCTGGACACTGTCCAAAGTCTGCCATGTGTGCAAAAATTTACAAAACATGAAAATATTCGTTAGTCAACAAGAGAAGTGGGACGGGCGAGGACCTAAAACGTGCACAAAGAGCTACTAAACAATAAAATAAAACAGATATTGTGATAACTACATACCTTGTGCTGTGATCCCTTACACTCTGGACGAAAAATATAGCATTGGGTGACCAGAAAAACTTATTTTCCAAATTGAAGCAAAATTAGTAACGCCGGCACGCCATATTGTTCCCGCCTGCTATTAGCATCAAAAGAAGCGTCTACTATCGGAAGTACTATTATCTCGCGCTGCTAGGGAGCGAGATTTAAACGTGTCCAAAGTCTCCCAGTGTCCAATGTGTGGCGGGTCTCCCCTACCTACTTACTTGAAAATTAAGAACGTGACATGCAAAATGTAGGTACATTGCGCATGTGCATTGCATGCATGCATGCATGCGCATTTTAACTATATAAACTTTGCCGATCGAACTACACACTACCTACCTAAGTACTTATTCACCGTTTGACAGATACCTAGGTATGTTTCAAATTCAATATAGGTAGGTACCTACCTAACCAAGGATCGTTTATTTATCCTTGGGTACCTATAGGTAGGTACCCAGACAGGTGCCTAAAATTATTGTTGTCCAGTGAAGGTATTAAAAATTATCTTTTAGAAAAAGTTGAAATTGTGACCAAATAAAATAAAGTACCTAAGTAGGTACCTACCTACCTACCTACCGCTGCGGGTGTAAAAACTTGCAAGAAAGCTAAAATGCGAACATTGTCAAATGTTTATTACTTTTTTACTTATGATGTATACCTAAACAAATTAGTGCCAGAACGGTGTAGGTACCTACCTACCTTACCTACATCATCCTGCACGGGCATTGTCTTCTTTTATGAAATTAGGTTTTTTTTCTATAATTATTTGCAGTTTCAACAAAATTCAAAATTATTGAAAGTAAAAGTAGTAGTTGCACTGATAACCTGAATAGAGGCAGCGCTAGGAAAAAAATTTATGAAATATACGGTGAGAACTATCGATAACGACAAAGTGTAGATCCGTGAAAAACACTTTTAGTAGCTAGGTTCAAATTTCCCGCCAAAAAATGAGCCCTCATTGGGCCCTAAAAAAAGAACCCCAAACAAACATGGCCGCCAAGTTGAGACCAGTTGAGACGAAAATAAAGTAAAATAAAACATCGGCGTCTCATGTCGTGAGATTTTACTAAAACTGTTGGGATGGAAATTAACGCAGAAAAACATAATGCAGATTTGTTGCCTGGAGAACAAGTCGCAGGTTTGGTGCTAGAAGATCACGATGCAGCATTGGTGGCAGCGGCAGCGCAACAGAACAGTGAGGAGGCTTCGCTTAGCTACCTGAGAGCTGTCATCAAGGAGGAACATGGTAATAATTGTTGTTGTGTTTGTGTTGTTACCTTGAACGAAGCGGCCAAGATGGCGCTGTCAGCGGGTAACCGGACTCACCCCAATGACATGACATACGGTCATTTCTATGTCTCTTTGTCACTGGCGCGTTCCCGACTCACCCCCCAGAGCAAGGTATGTTTGTATATAACTTGGAGGTTGGGGCTGGCTGATCAAAAGCTATGGGCAGAACTAAACTATTGTATAAAGAAAAATAGATAGGTTCGAACCTACCTACCTACTTACCTATAATTATATCCGACAAACCCGTTAGTTAAGTTAAGTGTAGCATTTAAGGTGCTTACAGGTACATGATGCTTAACAGACAGGTCTCCAGTCTCCACAACGGTTTGTTACGTTGCAGATACCGCATGGTTAAAGAAGGAATGCGAAGATCACCTGCCGATGTCATCTGTGAAGCAAGAAACGCCATCGGAGCCAAGCTCACAGCAGGATGTGAAGCAGGAGCCATGGGAGCCAAGCTCACAGTCTGATGTGAAGCAAGAGGAGCCATGGCAGCCGAGAACACAGTCAGAGGGAAGACGTAGCGATGGCTGGACATTCTCGTGCCAGAAACAGAACCTTAGACATGACACAACGCACACTGGTGATAGGTGTAATGTTTGTGAATATTGCTGTAGTCAGAAGAGTAGCCCAGTTACACATATGACGTCAAGCACCGATGAAAGGCCTTTTCAGTGTAATGTTTGCAAATGCAGATATCGGCGGAGGAATGATCTTGTGGTTCATATGAAAATACACACTGGTGAAAAGCTTTTTCAGTGTAATGTTTGTGAATATAGATCTCCACTGAAACATAACCTTGTGGCACATATGAGAACACACACTGGTGAAAGGCCTTTTCAGTGTAATGTTTGTGAATATCGATGTGGGCGGAAGTTTAGTTTTGTGAGCCATATGATAAGACACACCGGTGAAAGGCCTTTGCAGTGTAATGTTTGTGAATATAAATGTAGAAACAATAGTAACCTTGCGAATCATATGAGAACACACACTGGTGAAAAGCCTTTTCAATGTAATGTTTGTGAATATAACTGTAGAGAGAAAAGACATCTTGTGATCCATATGAGAACACACACTGGAGAAAGACCTTTCCGGTGTGATGTTTGTGAATATAGATCTGCACAGAAAACTAACCTTGTGGCCCATATGAGAACACACACTGGTGAAAGGCCTTTTCAATGTAATGTTTGTGAATATAACTGTAGAGAGAAAAGACATCTTGTGATCCATATGAGAACACACACTGGAGAAAGACCTTTCCGGTGTGATGTTTGTGAATATAGCTGTAGAGTGAAATGTAGCCTTGTGAGTCATATGAGAACACACACGGATGAAAAGCCTTACCAGTGTAATGTTTGTGAATATAGATCTGCACAGAAAACTAACCTTGTGGCCCATATGAGAACACACACTGGTGAAAGGCCTTTTCAGTGTAATGTTTGTGAATATCGCTGTGGGCGGAAGTTTAGTCTTGTGAGCCATATGATAAGACACACCGGTGAAAAGCCTTTTCAGTGTAATGTTTGTGAATATAAATGTAGAAACAATAGTAACCTTGCGAATCATATGAGAACACACACTGGTGAAAAGCCTTTTCAATGTCATGTTTGTGAATATAACTGTAGACAGAAAAGACATCTTGTGATCCATATGAGAACACACACTGGTGAAAGGCCTTTCCCGTGTAATATTTGTGAGTATAGATCTGCACTGAAACATAGCCTTGCGGTCCATATGAGAACACACACTGGTGAAAAGCCTTTTCAATGTCATGTTTGTGAATATAACTGTAGACAGAAAAGACATCTTGTGATCCATATGAGAACACACACTGGAGAAAGACCTTTCCGGTGTAATGTTTGTGAATATAGATCTGCACAGAAAACTAACCTTGTGGCCCATATGAGAACACACACTGGTGAAAGGCCTTTCCCGTGTAATATTTGTGAGTATAGATCTGCACTGAAACATAGCCTTGCGGTCCATATGAGAACACACACTGGTGAAAGGCCTTTCCGGTGTGTTGTTTGCGAATATAGCTGTGGACAGAAAATTAAACTTGTCAGCCATATGATGACACACACTGGTGAAAGGCCTTACCAGTGTAGTGTTTGTAAATATTGCAGTAAAGGGAAGAGTACTCTTGTTAGACATATGAGAACACAACACTGTTGAAAGGCCTTTCCAGTGTAAGTAACGTTTGTTAGGTTCGAGTTGGACCGAAATATAGAATTATGGAACATATATATGACTAGACACACTTATGAGAAATCTTGTATTGACTGTGAATATAGCTATCCGTGCAGTATTAGCCTTGTCAGTCAATGAGAACACACACTGGTGAGATGCTGCCGCACGGACCACTTAATTGTCCTTTCGGTTGATAGTCTGACTATCAGCAGTTTTCATCATCTGTTATTTTTTGGGGCATATCCATGATAGTACTGCAGCTCCGGTTACGCTGTAATATTTTGCGGGTAGATGCGTACCAACTGTTTCCTCATTGAAAATTATCGTCCTCTGCTATAGTCCAAGTCAGGCTGGGAGCGTACCGATTAGTCATAATTTTCAGTTGACGCCGATCCGGATTTGGGTTCCATATCCTACCATACGCTAAAAATGCCAATCCGACCCTGAGCAGATATTTCCCTGATCAAGAAGAAGTTTTGATCAGCCCTAGATTTGCAAGAAAGTCTGACTTATCGGTACGCTCCCAGCCTGACTTGGACTATAGTAGCATAGGGAATGGAACTCTATGGTCTGATGCTGTGACGAGAAATGCTCTCAGCTGCGCCACCTCAGCCTCCATACGTCCCGGTTAAGAGCGACCTCACAATCGTGTTTGTTTACGTTTTTTATGCACACTTTATGAGGGATCTATTGGTTATTTAAATTTTCAGAAATATAATATGTCTTTTTAACGCAACAAATTATAAGGCTGTTTTGATTTCACGATTGGTTAATTTTGGACGATTTTTTTGTTGTTGACAAAAATCACTCAGTCTCAAAATCGCAACACAGCGTCATAAAACAATACTTTCTCGCCATATATGGCTAGCGAGAAAGTAAAAAGCCATATTGTATTTCAGAACATTTTCATATCCAATAGTTTCCTCTTAAAAAAACGTAAACAAACAAGATTGTGTGGTCGTACTTAAATATCCCACTGTGTCCTCATAAAATGATGGGAAAAGCATAAATAAGTAGAAAATGTATATTCCGAGTTAATTCGGGAGTTGGCAGGCCAGGCGCTAAGGCGGCGGCTTGTCCAGCAGCAGCGCTCGCTCCCCGATGTTGTCTTTGTCAGTCGTACGCCAAGTTAAGGAATATATCACACAAGTCCAGCAACTACGCCATATCAAGAATTATCAATCGTGCTCAGCTGGCAGCACTACCAAATACCAGCTCCCCACCCACACGACGGACACCTACAGCTTTAGGTGGGTTTCGAACCACCACAGCCTCAATATACACATCCCTTGACATGTTGAACATATCGGAGGTGAATGCCGATGAGAAAATTTTTGATAGGACCAGGATCGAACCTGTGTGACCCGGCTTCAGCGTATACTCTGAAGGTTAGTGTAGTAAAAGGATATTTGTGAATGAGGTGGAAGAGGCCCGTCCCCACAGGCACCGGCAGCCCCATTATGATGCTCTCACTGACCCCACTGATGACGTCCGTCTGCCCATAGTAAGCAGCGTCAAACAGGTGATCCGCTGTACGCTCAAACTGAAAACATACAGGCATGACGTCAGTATGATGCCCTCACTGATGACGTCAGTCGAGGATACGCTCAGTGGCTGAGCTGGAAGGATATTGGACCCAGGATCGAGACCCGACTTGTCAAAAATTTCCCTGGTGAATGTAGCTCGGCACTGGGTCTAGCCACCCGGGTGCCTGGCTATGGGAAAACAGGACTGTCGGGGGTAATAGTAACCTAATCACCCCCTTGTGTACAGAGGGCACCCTGTATCTCACCTGGTGGCATAGCTGATTACTTACTGAGGCCAGGTTGAGGACGGACTCCTTCATTTTGACCAGGCCGTGGCGTGTAATCCCCAGTACCTCCCCTCTAGCCGTCATCAGGTCTGCCAGTAACATCATGTGCCGCCTGTCTATACTCATCCCGTGGTTCTCCATCACCATCTTGATCTCCGAAATGATCGTCTGCCTAGAAAAAAAATACAGACAATTGAAATACACATACCGATAATAAATTCACAACAGGGACCTGCAGTTATAGGCTCATTATATCAGAGGTGAATGCCGATCAGAAAAACGAAATCGAACCATGGGGCGCCCAGACTGCCAGTGTTCCTCTAAGAGTCTAAGATATTTCGACAGATACAGGTGTGTGCAGCACCATTAGCGGCCATGTTGAAAGGTGGCTTCATGTGCTGGGCAATGTTTATAAACAAACCCATACAACAATCCAATGCAACACTCACTTGTTCAGTAAACAAACACCATTTAAGGTGCGACGATACCGTAGAGAAACACTGCGGTTACCATGGAAACCACAGAGTAAATTTTCATTTGTTTATAACATACCTCGCAGCTTCGATCCCGAGGAAGGTGAAGACCTCGTAGATGTTGTTGGACGTGGTTTTGCACCCCTGCACTCCTGTAGTAGCCATCACCTCCCCCAGGTTGTACCCCTCTACAAGCAGCTTGTACCGGGGCAGCTTCGAGCTCTCGTCGTGATGAATCACGGCACGGGTCACGTCTTTCAGCCCCTGAAACATTAATTACCTAGGACTGAAGCCTCAGTGATGTTTGTCCATTCAATTTTTTGAGAACACTGTTGGCTAATTAAATATTCTGAAATATAATGTCATTTTAACGTCAGAAAGTACGTACCTTAATGACAACCTGCGGGAGCAATTTCTTGAGCCCCTGCAGTACGAAGTTGAGTTTCTCGACAGTTTTTGATTTGGCTGGACGCACTTGGAGAATAGTGTCCGAGATGACCTCCACAGTAACCTTGAGCCTAGCAGTAGACAGACTATACCGGATAGAGTAAGCGTCCACCTCCAGCTTCAGCAACCGGATACGGTCCACGTCCAGCTTCACGATAATGAAGTAGTCATCTGAAATGAGCGTGTTGTATGGTTTAAGGGCGTCTACCCAGTTGTGTTTGTTTACGTTTTTTTCGCACACTTTATGAAGAAACTATTCGATATTTAAATGTTCTGAAATATAATAATGGCGGAAATTAACAGGCTCTGTTGTGATTTTACGATCAAGTAATTTTTGCCAACAAAATATTTTCCCGGCCGTTAGAAAGACACATTATATTTCAGACCATATAAATATCCTATAGTTTCCTCATAAAGTGTGCAGAAAAAACGTAAACAAATAGTGAATGTATGTTCGGTCTTAACATTATGAATTACTTTAGTACCTGGCAGGTAGACTTCCTCTATGTACTCAGAAATTTCTCCCAGTGTGGTTTTTTCAATGCGACCTTTGACGCGGCGGGCAAACTCTGGATCAGTATCGTCCATAAGATGCGCAGTGATGATTGGAGTGCTGATCTTTTTGCTGGCGTTGATGATCTCCTTAATACGCGGCACACCCTGTGTACAGATACACTGCGTTAAGACTGAGGACACAAAGCTGTTCGTTGAGGTTTTATATAGACAAATGTCTGTATACAATATGCCTCCATGTAACTTTAGTTACGAGGAACCCGGGCAGTATCGGGATTAGCCTCTGATATGTTCAGCATGTCAAGTAAAATGTATCTGGAGGTGTATTCCCTTTCTCGAACGCCAGCAAACCCACCCAACTAACACCTTCAAAATTTATTGTAAGAAGAACTGTTCTCCGTATATTGCATCATGGCGTGCCTAATCTTCTTACAATAAATTTTGAAGGTGTTAGTTGGGTGGGTTCGCTGGCGATCGAGAAAGGGAATACACCTGCTGAGGTGGTTCGGAATGCACCTAAAACTGTAGGTCCCGTCGTGTACTAACACGATGGGTGGGGAGCTGGTATTTGGTAGCGCTGCCAGCTGAACATGATGGATAGTTCTTCAAATGGTCTAGTTGCTGGGCGTGTCCCCTCTACTAACTATACCTGTGTGATGTTCATGCTGGCGACGCCGGCAAAATGAAACGTCTTGAGAGTCATTTGCGTGCCAGGTTCGCCAATACTCTGCGCCCCCAGAGCTCCAACAGCCGTGCCTGCCTCGATTTTCGCCCGCAGGTATTTTTCACGGCAAGCATGGAAGAATTCTACGACCTGGCTGACGGTGAGACGTTCCACCTGAAAATAGCATAAAAAGAAACGGAACGGAAATACGGAACTGGCTACACTGGTAATGGCCGTGGCTACTCTAAAAGCTATACAAGTGACTGTGAATAGGACACTATGTTTAGCTTTCATTGGAGAACGAATATTATCAACCAACTGAAATGGTGGTGCAATAACCGGTCTCTATCGATAATCTGTAGAAGGGCCCGCGCCTACGGTCCAGTCAAAATATCCTCAGAATATCCTCTGGAATATCTAAGAAGACGGACACGTTTGAGAAAGAAACAGTATTCTTGTCTTTATAGTAACTGGCTAAGAAGACAGAACTATAACCAAACAGTTGTTACTGGGCCATATTACAAAGTTGACTGTCTTCTTTTTTTCGTAAGGTGACCCTATCAGACCCTTCTCTTATACACTAGCACCCTCTTCTTAGCCTGTTACTTAAAAAGACAAGAACACTGCTTCTTTCTCAAACAAAGTGTCCGTCTCTTTAGGATAATAGAGTCGGATAGACAGGTTCCGGCATAAAAGCTGGATTACCTGCAAGATGACCTTTGGTATCTCGGCAATGTTTATCTCATTGAAGCCATGTCGTTTGCGGAACGTCGCCATTTTTCTCGCTATGCTTTCCATGAAGCTCTTGAGGTCGAACCGGAACTCTTCCCCACAGCTGGCAAACTCCTGACAGCTGAGCAACTCTTCTGCTGCCTTCGTCACGCTGATAGAGTCCAAAGCTTCCTCGTTTTTGAACGGGAAAGCTGCGCGGATGTGGTCAAGCACACGCTGGAAGTTGACCTGTAATGGTAGGTTAGGTTAGGGCACTGAGGACCTAGGATCTAATCCCGACGGGGCGAAAATTTTCCGAGTGAATTTTTCTCGGCTCTGGGTCCACCCAGACCTGATATGTCTCTGATATGTTGAGCATGTCCAGTGAAATGTATATCGACGCAGTGGTAATTCGGAACCCACCTAAAACTGTAGTTCCCCGTCGTACTAACGTGACGGATGGGGAGCTGGTATTTAGTAGTTCTGCCAACCTGTCTGTTTTCGTAGACATTACCGAGAGAAATGGGCATGTCTATAGTTACTTTGGCTGGACCATAGGCGCTCGGAAGAGTACTTACAGGACAGTCCTTGCCCTCCATGTACGTGGGATCCAACCCGTCCCCCCCGAAGCAGAACTGAATGACTTCGCCCATGGAGGTGCGGACAGTACCATCGTACTGAACACACAGGTCCTCGAGAGCTTTGACCAGACGCCTCTGCATGTACCCCGTCTCAGCTGTCTTGACAGCAGTATCTACCAGGCCTTCTCGCCCACCCATCGTGTGGAAAAAGAATTCCGTCGGAGTCAGCGCAGAGAAGAAGCTGTTTTCCACGAAACCTTTCGCAGCGGGAATCTTCGCTGAAAAAGAAGAAATGAAAATATGATAAACTCATAGCGAAAATTCCAGCAGCTAGACCATTGCAAGACGTATCCATCATGCTCAGCTGGCAGTACCAGCAGTGTTTGAAGGGGACCTATAGCCTCGATATACATTTCACTTGACATGCTGAACATATCAGAGGTGAATGCCGGTCTGAAAAACTTTGACAGCATCGGGATCGAACCGTTCTCTCTCGTTCCTCTAAAGACAGCCATCTAGCTAGACCGCCCGGCTACCGAGCACTCACTGAAGCGCTGGAAGTGCGGTAGAGCCCTGTCTTCGAACTTGTCCGGCACGCGCTTCCCGCTAATGGCCTGCTGTCCCACACACGCGATCATCTGCGATATGTTGATGAAGGACCCTTTCGAGCCACTGAGCGCCATGATCAGGGGTGAGTTGGAGGGGTGAAGTTCCTGCAGACACGCCTTGCCCGCGTGGTCACGGATCACGGACAGTTCACGCAGGATCACGGCTTCGAGGGTTTCGTCTTCTGAGCAGCCCGGCTGGCAGGGCAGTCGCCCCGCTTCTTTGGCTACAATGAACTCCTGGCATTTTGAGTACCTAGAACACAAAGAAAAATACTATTATCGAAGGAACGAATTAACAGCTACCACCACCACCACCTCCGGAAGAGCTTGGGGTGGCTCGGGTTTTTGCCAGGCTTTCATTGGCTACACTGCACTGTCCACTGCAGCACGAAGGGGAACTGCTACCTGGAAGGGGAACTTTTCTCGGAATGCCTCCCTACAAAGTCGCTATTAATTGGCTCCTTTGACAATAGTTGATTCACGATTAACTTATCGATACTCGATAGAGACCGGTAATTGCACCGCCATTTCTGTATTCAATAATATTCGTTCTCCAGAGAAAGCTAAACATAGGGTCCAATTCGCAGTTATTTGTTTCACGTTCGTATATGACACTATGTTTTACCCGATGGAGAATCCTCGGTTTACGAGATACCACGACTTCAGACGGGGTTAACTACAGTTAAGTCTTACCCTGCGTCAAGTAATCTCCGTTTAGCACGTAGGAGCCCCGCTCCAGGTGTGACGTCACCTAACCCGATGGAGAATCCTCGGTTCATGAGGTACCATGACGTCAGACGGGCGACTCTCCACATCACTTGGATCGCCGCATCTTCACCAAAGTCGCGCAGAATTACGTACAAGATGTTGTCTTTTGACCCGGAGCCCAGCGTCCCTTTGTCCAGCGTGCCTGACAGTAACTGGGAGTTCCGAATCACAACCTATGCAATAAGAATAATAATAATAAGAATAAGGAATAAGGAATAAGAAAGAGAAAGTCGTCGGGCAAACAGAAGGTCGTGGTTTTTGAATCCCACCACCCACCAAGAACTGGCTAAGAATTGACTGTGTTTTTATTTCAATAAGGAGGTTAGTTTATATATGATAATATGAGAAAAACTGCTTTGTTTTGGTTTAGGTGAACAGAAACAAACATCACCTCTTCCATGCCCCCTTATGGCATACTGTATTTAGTACGGTAATTGCATACCATTTCTATCATTCGAAGAAACTTGTTCTCCAGTGAAAGTTAAACATAGTGTCCTATTCGCAGACATTTTTTTTCGTTCGAATAGCACACTATGTTTAGCTTTTGGAGCAGCCACGGCCATTGGCTTACGTAAGAGTCGTTGACGCAGAGCTCCTGGTTTGCACTGTACGCCTTCCCCTTGGTCGTGAGGTTGCACTTGACTTTACACCGCCTGTTGGGCCGGAAAATGACGCTAAGCACTTGCTTGCCCGTCCACAGGCGCATCGGCTTCACTATCGCGGGGAGCGGGAGCTCGATGTCCATAGTGACGTCATGACCAGCCAGAAGACAGGCCAGGAGGTTGTTGGCCTGAGCACGCGTGAAGAAGTTGTCTTTTTGGGTAAGAAGGTAACCCCCTGGGTAAAAAAACACACAAAGGGTAAAAAAGGTTAAAAAAGAGACGTGGCACTAGACTGATTCTTCTTACGGAATATATTTGCTAACGACCGAAATTAACAGGCTGTATAGTGATTTTACGATTTTTGTAAACAAAAAGTTTGTCCGAAATTACTTAGCCGATCGCAAAATCACCACACAGACTGTTAATTTCGGCCATTAAAAAGAAAATACATCTCAGAACGTTTAAATATCCAGTATATTAGTTTACTGAACAAGTGAGTGCTGGACTGGTTGTTGTATGGGTTTGTTTATAAACATTGTCCAGCACTTGGTACTATACTTGGATGCTTCAAGATGGCCGCTAGAGGTAGTACGCGTATAGTATCGCCACCCTGACCTGCCTGGCCCGAGGGCATTCCGCACTGTTTACTGTTCACAGAATGCCCTCGGGCCAGGCAGGTCAGGGTGGCGATACTATACCTGCATCTGTCGAGGTATTTTACCTGTGAGGAAGTCCTGCGTAGCAGCGATAAGCAGCTCTCCATTGCGCGGCGTCACCAGGTTCGCTTTGTTACACATCAGCACTAACGCCTCAGCTTTTGCTTCCAGTGTCTGGGGTAGATGGAGATTCATTTCATCCCCATCGAAGTCAGCGTTGTACGGTGAACACACACATTCGTTGAACCTGAGAAAAAAAACCCATCTCAAATTATTGTTCTGTTAATTTTTTTTATCACATTTTTGTTAGGAAACTATTGGAGATTTGTTTGTTCTCAAATATAATATGTCTTTTTAACGTCCGGAATTAACTGGCCATGTTGTAATTTTAAACTGACTTAGGCTGAATTTCACCACCTCACGATAGTGCCTTTTAACGTTCGAATAGCTATCGATTCGAAAAAGCAGACATCCTCTCGTTAGGTTTTGTTGTGTCAATAGAATTCGCCTGCTTTGTTTACGTCAAATTTATTTCAACAATTTCAATCTAAAAGTGGAAATAAACGTGAAAAAACCCCTATTTTTTCGGAGAAAGAAGTTAAAATGTTGATTAGACTACATTAGACTACACCAAATGAGTCGCAGGTATGAAAATTATCGTTCTCGCTAACGCACGGAAAATCCACTCGAAAGCTAACGAAACGGTAACGGTGCATGGTGAAAGCCGTTAACATTTTTTACCGAAACGATAGCGCTATCGTGTACACGATAGTCTTCACGTTAAAGTGGTGAAATCCAGCCTAAAATCACTCGATCGTAAACCACACTAAAGCCAGTTAACTCCGGCCGTTAAAAATACATATTATATTTCAGAACATTTAAACAGCCAACAGTGTCCTCAAGGGTCGGAAAAAACGTAAACAAATAGCAAATGTGTACTCTGTTAACGAGAGGTTATGATGGATCCAAATCCATCCATCATAGTTACCTGAAGGTCCTGTGTTTGAGAACTTTAGCACGATGAGCCATTATCGACAGCTTGTGCAGGCTGGGCTGCCGGTTAAAAAGGACTATGTCATCATCCATAAGATGTCTCTCTACGACGTCGCCCAGCTTGAGGTCGTTTGCTATGATCCCTCGATTACCGTACCTAACCAACAAAAATCAACATTTTGATCACAGACTAGTAGAGGGGTAGGGGGGACATCTCGATTAATATCGATCGAGAATATCGAAAGTTTACTCTCCATGGTAACCACTGTGTTTCTCGATGGTATCGTCGCACCTTAATGGTGTTTGTTTATTTTTTAGTGTTCCTCTAGCTACACCGCTCGGCTACCTTAGGAATCGTTTGTTGGTCCCTTGGCGATCCTCAACAAAGTTAGCTCCAGGATGGGTGTCAGGACCATTCCGCACCAACTCCCGCATTAGCTGGATGTTGGCAGCGTTCACCCACTCAGGGAATGTCAAGATCTTGGCCACATGTTCAGGTACGCCAACCTGAAAAACAAAAACATACTATTGTAAACCTGTAGACACAATGCACAATTTTTTTCGACCATTTTTTGAGGGCACTGTATATTTAAATGTTCTGAAATGTGATGTCTTCTAGCGTTCAAAATAATTTACGATCGAGTGATTTCTTCCAATGAAAATTTGCAGACTGTCGGGCGTGATAGTGACCTTGCGTACACAGCTCAGGAAAGGTATCTGTATCTCACTAGGCCCAGGCCCTTCTAGGGAGTGAGTCACCTGATCTACAGAACTGGATAACACTGGTAATTGCACGACCGCCAAGGCAGAGGTTGCTCTAAAAGCTAAACATAGTGTGCTATTCAAACGCAAAACAAATGACTGCGAATAGGACACTATGTTTAGCTTTCACTGGAGAATGAATTCCTTCAAAATACATAAATGGTGGTGCAATTACCGTGCTAAATACAGTATGCTATAACCTGATCAATATGCAGGTTGGGGTCTGGAGAGATGACAGTTCGGCTAGAGAAGTCGACTCGCTTTCCCGACAAATTTCCACGGAATCTGCCTTGTTTCCCTTTGAGTCTCTGTACCAGCCCGCGTGTAGCGCGCTTCGGCTGCATATTCAGAGGTATACCCGTAGTCTCACTAAAGAAGAAAACGAAAATAGTAACAGTAACGTTAAGGGAAAATACACACGTGGCAGAAGAATTATTTTCTGAGGAAACTGTTGGATACTGATGTGTTCTGGAGAATAATACGTCTTTTTAAAGTCAGAAAAACGTCAACAAACATTCCTGTGTGAGCTTAAGCTCCATGGTCTAGTGACGGGAGTTGTTGAGTTCGAAATCCAGCCGGCCGAAATTTTTCTTCCTACATTATCATACATCTCGGTTAATGTAATAATGCGTACCCAGCGTATCTAGGGCTTCGTAGCCCACCTTAAACTGTAGGTCCCCAGCAAAGCCTGATTAGGACGCTTGAACACATACCAAATTGGTTCCTCCCGGGAGTGCTCCTGGCCCTTCTGAGGCCAAGGAGTGATAGTTTAGGTAAGTTGTTACCTGTTGATATAAAGCGCACAGTGAAGCTGCAAAAAGTCCCAGTCTTCGTTGATCATATGAACCTTAGCCCCCGACTGTCTATGCTTCTGTATTACGTCATTAATAAATACTATTTCTGATAGTTTCATCGTCAGATCGTCTTCATTCCTGAAATAAACAAAACATTTGTAGTTTATAAAAAGAGTTCTGGGCCGTAGAGGCGACTGCCGCGGAGTACGGTAACTGCACCACCGTTTCTATCTTTCGAAGGAATTCGTTCTCCATTGAAAGCTAAACATAATGTCCTTTTCGCATTCACTTGCTTTGTAGTTTGAATAGCACACTCTGTTTAACTTTTAGAGCAGCCACGGCCATTGGCGGTCGTGCAATCACCAGTGTTATCCTGTTTCATATGTATGGGGATTAAATTATGAATGAGTTACGTACGTCCCGGATTTAAGTTCGGACGTGATGGAAGGGCGGATACACAGCGGAGGCACGGGGATTCTTGTGATAAGTAAATCCCTAGGATGTACAGAGTCTGGGTTCATGCAGAGCAGAAGTAAATCCTCGCTAGGGATCCTGTCCAGCAGGCTGTAGACATCTAGCGGCGTTAGGATGAACGACACGCCTCCAGCAATCACACTCTCAAGCTCTTTGTCGTATTCTAGAACGTTGCGGTAACCTAGAAAATAATTAAGTGTTAAGACGGAATATACATTCGCTCGACCGGTAGAAAGACATGATTATATTTCAAAATATTTAAATATCCAAAATGAGCAGATATAAACGTAAACTGCGTAGACGCAGAA
The DNA here is from genome assembly GCA_950004255.1 of Mesopsocus fuscifrons. Classification (NCBI taxonomy): domain Eukaryota; kingdom Metazoa; phylum Arthropoda; class Insecta; order Psocodea; family Mesopsocidae; genus Mesopsocus; species Mesopsocus fuscifrons. The sequence continues at coordinate 16,463,150 of OX465380.1, forward strand.
ACTGCAAATATATGCGATAATCGATCATATCGAAATATCGACTAAAAAATTTGGACGATACCTTGTAGGTGCTTGGCAACGACAGGATCCTTGTCTGACTTCTTACTTCTGAACTTCTCATGTACAATTTTGAGCATGCCGCACTTTTTGACAACCCCATTCAACTCTTTACAGTGAGGACAGGTGTTCACTTTCTTGCATTTGTCCAGGATTTGCTTTCGGAGAGGTTTTCTCGCTAAGTACGAAAGGTTTGGCCTTAGCAGACGATGCCGGTACCCAGCCTTTGCTTCTTCTAGCAAAAGAACTCGGGAACAAGCCTGAAAACAGACTTACAACAATAAATGTTTCTGATTACTGCTAACTAACTAATGGTATGTACCTCAGGAAATGATTGGATTTTGTAGTCTGATGGCTGACTTAGTTTCTATATTATCGAATTTTAGAGTTTGACAACTAAATAAAAAGTTAATACACTCTAAAGTGGTCGGATTTTAAGTTGGTATAGGAGGTGACTTTTGCTAAGCTCCGCATCTCACTGTAAGCTAACTGTAAGCAACCTAAACTAAAGATATCGATGTATCAAAGTCTGATATGGACACAGCTACACTGCTGTCTCAACTATGAAACCGGAAATTAAAAATTTGAACCCGCTATATCTATATGAAGGGAGAAGACATTCAAAACAAATTTAAAACACCGTTTAGAAGTCCGATATTGCGGCTGACAGGTATACAGATTCTCCAAATTCGGTACCATGCACCAGCCTCACTCAAGAAGCTCCCCATGGCTACAGAACACACCACAGGGATTGAGCTGAATAAATTCTCGCACGGAGTGATGATGGCCATGGTGTGGAAAAACTGCAGAGGGATTGGTTAGTTCGGGAGTGATCAGCTATGTGATCATCACCACACGGACATAGGTGGCTGGGGACGGTACAGTACATCTTATAGCGAGTCACATTACCTTGCAAATAGTCTGTAGGATATTGATGACACATCGAAAATATCCGACATGGAACACGGGGAGCTCGAGATCAATGTACCCGAAATGGCCAATACAATCTGCAAGTCCTTTATTGCACGTGGTGCAGGTGGCATCTTTTGTATTGGTCCCCATCTGTCTGTCCAAAACTCCGTACGAGGCCGGCGTGCGTGGGGCATCCTGATTGTATAGATTCTTGCTTACAACGTGAATATGTGCTTGCTGCTGTATCACCTCGGGACTGTCTACACCAAAATGGACCCGTGATCTAGAAATGGCCAAAGAAAAGCTGTACCTGTATCAAGATTTTATAAATAATCGGGCGGGACTGTATCACCCTCTTGACTATACCTTGTACTCTACTAGCCTACCTACCAATCAGTGTTTACAGTTGGACTGCAACCATTCATTCACAATCTTCGGCAAACGCACAGCTCTACACTATTTCTACGGCAAGATATACAGTGAGAAATTGAAATAAATTTAAAACTTACATTTTCTTAGCCACATTAGTTTCTCTATACTGCTCCTTCACCATTTTTAACACAGCCAAAATCACTAGACTCCGTCAAAATGCATGATTCTAACCAAACCTGGTCAAAAGGGCCCAAACGTAAACAATTTTTCAGGGCCCGCAACATTCTCAACAATAGCCATTTGCCCTTGCATTGCACTCTGCATAGCTTCCAATATTTAAAATTATTTCCCATAAAACATCTCAGCTGAATCTTGAATTAGTGTCCCAAATAAGAGAAAAAAATCAGATTTCCCAATGACAGCCAGAATACCTTAAAAACTGAGGCGATAGTCTCATTAAGAGTCCCGCTTACGTTTATAACCTAACCTGGTCAAAACATACCTCAAAAGATAATTGTTTTCGGTCTGTAATTCTGTACAATGGCAAATTTCTACGTGGAAAATGGGGAAGCTGCTTCCCAGTTCCACAACCAGGTGGGTGATCATCCCCTCAGATGGGGAAAAGGGCGCGTCCCCATTAAGGGCGTCTATGCAGTCGTGTTTGTTTACGTTTTATTCTGCACATTTTATAGGGATAGGTACTATTGGATATTTAAAGATTCTGAAATATAATATGCCTTTTTAACGGCCGACATTAACAGGCTGTGTTGTCATTTTACGATCGGACAAATATTTTGTTGACACTTGATCCTAAATTCACCAGACAGCCTGTTAATTTTGGCCGTTACACATTACTTCAGAACATTAAAATGTCCAATAGTTTCCTCGCAAAGTTTGCAGAATAAACGTATTTAAACAAATAGCGAATGTATGCTGGTCACTGTAAGCCTCAGACTACTCAGCAGGGCTTTTGCTTATGTTCTTCAGGATGCGAGAACCTCCTTAGTCAGATGTTGGGCTTGCTATGTTCTGCAAATGCTGACACTGTCGCTTAGGAAAAGTTCCTTATGGTAGGTGCGGGAAAATTTGAACCTACCCAGTGAGGAAGGCAGGAACTGTACGTACCTACCTACTTACTCTACTCCAGTCGGGACTATCTAGGTACTTTAGTTGGAACTTATTGTTGAAAGTTTTGCAGGTGGTGGAATGGATCAACGAAGCAGCCATTGCTGCAGACAGAAAAGTGAAAGTAACTTTTCTCGAGAAAGCAAAAGAAGTCATCATCAACTCGAAAGTGGACCTTCTCGACAACTTTCTTGAAGAAATTATTAACTTCCAGAATGATCGGAACCCGAGCGTCCGGTGCTTCGTCCTGCAATTCATTGAGGAAGCATGGTAGGTTTGTACTGGTACGGGTAAATCTGCCGCAAAAGCTCAAGTGTGTGAGAGGAGAACAGTATGGCATAACTCTTACTATAAAATTGTTTCAGTATGAAAGACCAAGACGTGATACCGAAGGTGGTTCAGACCCTCCAGGTACTGCTGGGTGACCAGGCTCCTCAGGTACAGAAGAAGACCATCCTGACGGCGACACAGCTCTATAGGCTTTGCCTGATCTGGATATCGTCAGCAAAACACCTCACGGAAGAGATGGAGGCTGCGTGGAAAGTCATCAATGACATGAAACAGAAAATTATTTTTATGGTGGACAACGATAGTGATGGGTAAGAGAATGAGTTTTTTTCGCTGACGTGTAGCCGAAAACTTTATTGTGGCCCCAAGGTCCACTAGCTAACGTTATGTCATGATAAGGGCACAATCCGTAGGATGGTGAAATACATGTTTGTACCCACTAGAATGCTGTATAGTTCGACTTATCGATACTCGATAGAGACCATCTTTCAATAACATTCTTTTTCCAGTAAAAGCTAACCATAGTGTGCTATTCACAGTCTTTAGCACATTGTTTTGCTTTTAGACCAGCTATAGCCATTGGCGGCCGTAAACGTACCAATGTCATTTAAAACTTGCAGTTTGACTAACGTAACTTTTTTTTTTGCAGGATCCGGACAGTGTCAGTTAAATTTCTAGAGACTGTAATCCTGCTGCAGACATACCCCGAACCAGAAGGTGTTCATCGCAGGCATGACTTCTCACTAGAGGACGTCCCCTTCACACTCAAGATCGCCAGAAGACGGAAACTCGAGGAGGAAGCCAAGTAAGACAACGCTCAGCATCTTACTCCTTGGCGCTACTTCCGGTGCGTCCTGGACGGCCGTTCTGGCTAGTTGGCATCCCCGGACGTATGGTTAGTGGGGAGGGATGGCAGTTATTGTGTGGGTACCCTCCATCCCTGAGTTGCCATTCCAGCCCCGCCATCCCTGAGTTGCCATTCCAGCCCCGCCATCCCTGAGTTGCCATTCCAGCCCCGCCATCCCTGAGTTGCCATTCCAGCCCCGCCATCCCTGAGTTGCCATTCCAGCCCCTACATTCCAGGACGCATCCGTATATGGCCAGCTATACTTCCGGCTACGGTTATAAATGAGTCTAGTAATTGCACGACCGCCAATGGCCGTATGACTGCTCTAAAAGCTAAACATAGTGTGCTATTTGAACGAAAAACAAATGTCATTGAATAGGCCACTATGTTTAGCTTTCACCGGAGAACGAATTCCATTGAAAGATGGAAATAGTGGTGCAATAACCGCATTAAATACGTTATGCCATACTCTTATACATCCACTTCATACTGCTCTACACGGGTGGTGTACGTGTGTGCCTGACTTTGGTTTTGTTTCAGTGCATTCTTCGAAATTCTGGTGAAGTTCCACGGGTCTCCCCATGTAAGCAGCCTGAACCTGATGACGTGTATGGGGTCTCTAGTTTACATAGCCAAAATGAGGCCGCAGTTTATGCACAAAGTCGTTGGTGCACTTGAAAACTTGAACGGTTTGTTGTATTATTATTTACTTATTCCAAAAGTGTCCTCAAAAAATGGTCGAAAAAATCGTAAACCAATAGCAAATGCATATCCCACTCTCGACGCTTTTGTGCTCATATGAAAGTGTGATTTTTCAGTGAACTTACCACCAACGCTATTCAGAAGCCAAGTGGGCTCAGTTCGTAAACATCTGCGGAGTCGCTTGCTGAGCTTGCTGAAACAGCCAGCAGCTTTTGATCTTCACCCCAATATTACCGCCCTTCTAACGGACGTGGGAGCTACCCCTGCTGAAATAAACAAGAACATGCCCAAACCTGAGGAAATACGGAGGATTAAAGGTAAGGCGCAGCGACACTGCCAAAATCTCGCATCAAAACAGTCCCCAGCAACTAAACGGTTTCAAGAATTATCCATCGTGCTTAGCTGGCAGCACTACATAATACCAGCTCCCCACCCATCGTGTTAATACCTACACGACGGGGATCTACAGTTTTAGACGATTTCCGAGCCTAGATATATCTACATTTCACTTGACATGCTGAACATATCAGAGGTGAATACCGATCAGAATAACTTCGATATGATCGGGATTGAACCGGTGTTCCTTGAAAGACATCATCTTTTTTTCCCCAGCGAAACGTGCAGCAGAAGCAGGCGAAGCCGCGGAGGCAGCTGCGCAGAATCCAAGCAAGCGGGCTCGCCTGGACCTGGATGTGAAGGACTTGATAGATGAGGATGAAGAGGACGAGGAGGAGGAGGAGAAGCCTGCTGCCACGACGCCTGCTACTGACACGACCAAAGTTGAGACCGCTACAGACATCACGGAGAGGTTCATATACGAGAGGCTTACCCCAGAAATGACGGCTAACCTCGTTTTAAAGTTTATGGTAAGTGGTAAATACTGAAATATAATATGGCTTTTTACCGTCAGAAAATACCTATGTGGCTATGTTGTGATTTTACGATTGAAATTAAATATCGAAACGTTTTCACGAAAAATGGTGCCGTTATTTTTGTATTCGGAAATATCTGACAGTTATTTTCTCTTGATTTCAGCCTCGGCTTCCGTACTCGATGCCGCCTCACTTTAGCGCGGCGTTTACACCCATTGCTGCCTCAGGGACGGCAACGCAAATTCGGCACGTGGCGCGGCTCCTGGCGGCTCAAATAACGGCGGCTAGTGCCGCTGTCACGCCACCACCCAACCTTCTCCATGATGCCTTCGTGCCAAAGGCTCCAGCCCCGCCCACTCTTATACAGGGTAAGCACAAAAGAACTCCCTGGAAGGGCTAGTGAGATACAGGGTGGCACCTCTCGTGAGCTCTGCACACAAGGGGGTGGTGGGCACTATCACACCCGATAGTTGAGTTTTCACCCAACCGTACTTACCCGCACGGCAGTGATGAAATGCACCCTTACTCTATCTGTACCTCAGCTATCTGTACCTCAGCTATCTGTACCTCAGCTATCTGTACCTCAGCTCTGTACCTCAGCTATCTGTACCTCAGCTCTGTACCTCAGCTATCTGTACCTCAGCTCTGTACCTCAGCTATCTGTACCTCAGCTCTGTACCTCAGCTATCTGTACCTCAGCTAGAACGTCTTCGTGTTTTCAGCCCCGAAAAAGGAAGAGCCCCCGCAGGTGGTACCGAAAGCTGCGGTGGAGCTGGACAAGGTCTCCCGCATGACGCGCCTCAAGTCGCTCAAGCTGTCGGAGATCACGAGGCCGCTGCTGGAGCCCCGCAGGTCCACCATGTTGGAAACCACAGTACAAAGGATACTTGAGGCTGAGAAGGCGGCGGTAGAGGGCGGCGTTACCTCCACTCGCGCCAAAATCATCACCTGTATGGCGTCAACATTCCACCCTCGACTGCGGAAAGGTATCAAGTCCAGTACATGTTTTCATATCTCTCTAAGAAGATGGTTCTGGAGTGTATAAGTTCATGGTTCTAATAGGGTCATCTTGCGAAGTGGAACTGTCTTTTTTTTTTTTTTTTTTCGTAAGGTGACCCTATCAGAATCATCTCTTATACACTCCAGTACTATCTTCTTAGCCTGCTATTTTAGAAGACCTGAAAACTGTATTTCTTAAACAAAGTGTCTTCTTGTGTGTGTTCTTAGACATTGTAGAGACAGTTAAGCAAGTCTACAGTAAGGTTGGCTGGACTCCAGGCTATTTCCGAACCACCACAGCCTCGATACACATTTCACATGACATGCTGAAAAAGTCAGTGGTAAAGTACGAGAGAAAATTTTTGATAGGATCGGGAACCCGTTCCTCTAAAGATATCCCTCTAGTCTACTTATTTTTCACTTGTTTTAGCGACACTGGGATTTATAACAGACGATATAAAACGGCGGATAGAGCTGGCTTTGAGCTGGCTCTATGAAGAACACAGTTTCATGCAGGGATTCAACAGAAATCCTGTCTTCTTCCAAAAAGAGACGAAGCCCGAGGACAGCTACAATGATCTCCTGTGCACGCTTATAGACCACGTCATGAATAAAGCCAAGCTGGATCCGAAAGATCGAGAAGCTCTTCTTGCCAGGTAATGGGGAAAAATCTGTAGCTCTGGAAATGATTGGATTATGTAGTCTGATAGCTGACTTAGTTTCTATATTATCCTGACCACTAAATAATAAAGGGTCCGACAACAGTCGCACTTAACTTTCTCGCCCCATATGATTTTTTTTTTTTTTTTTTTAATTCTTTTGCGGGCTTAATTTTTACGCAATCCAAAATCGGTTGAAAATGACCCACAAGCATCTATCTGAGATCACTCACACCAAATCTCATTACTGTCATTCTATTACTTTAGTCCCAAATGCGTTCCGACCATTCAAAAACGTGGTTTCTCATTCTCAACTCATTTTCAACACTTTTTTTTGACAAAAACGGCCGTAATTTTGAAGATAAAAAAAATTCTGTTCGACAAAAAATGTTCAAGTTACATGGTTCTACACAAATTTACCAAATTGACAATCGGTCAATAAATGTGAATGGCGCCGAAACGATCGAACTTTGGTCCAGAACGGCCGTAATTTTCAACCAATTCAATTTTAGTTGCAAATGACCTCGAAGCATCTATTTGTCAACACAATTACCAATTTTCAGTGTTATAGATTGAAAAGTGTACCGTCGGCGCTTGTCCGACCAACCAAAAACGCGATTTTTAAATTATTTTGGCAGTTTTTTGGCAATAGCGGCAGCAGTTTTTGACCAATCAAAAAATCCTTGAAAGTGCCCCTCGGCAGTGATTTTAGACAGGTCCATACCAAATTTCATCAAAATCGGATGAACGGTATAGGCTCTAGAGAAGTGTACGGACGGACTGACTGACTGAGTGACTGACTGACTGACTGACTGACTGAGTGGCTGACTGACGGACGGACAGACTTTTTTCAGAAACCACTTTTTTGGACTCAGGGTACCCGCAGGATCACGGGAAACCCAAAATCTCAATTTCGAAATTTTGCACGAAAACAATTCTTTCTCGCCGTATATGGCTAGCGAGAAAGTAAAAAGCTATTCCACTCTAAAGTGGCCGAATTTTAGGCTGGTTTAGGAATTGAAAATACCGAAAATGACGTAAGCTTTGGATACTTCTGCTAAGCTCCGCATCTTCTGCTACCTATCTCACTGTAAGCTAACTGTAGGAACCATCACCCAAAGATATCGATGTACCAATGTCTGATAAGGACACAGAACTACCTACTGTCTTAACCATAAAACCGAAAATCAAAATTTTCAACCCGCTATATCTACGAAGGGAGAAGACCTTGGGAACAAATTTAGGGTTCTACAACACCGCTTAGAAGTTCTTTATTGGGGCTGATGTACACATTCTCCAAATTTGATAGCATGCACAGCTTCATTATCGGCCAGTTCCTAAAGTCTACTTGTCTCCTAAAAGTTGACTATAGCGTCATCCACCCGAATAGGAAAGGTAGTCTATAATCAATTATTCTATTTTTTTCAGGTTATTTTTGGAAGTACCAGTTATCACAGAATCATCCATGGATATACTGAAAAGACTCTGCTGCGATGAAAATAGAGCAAGCATGGGGCTGAAACTTCTAGAAGAATTGATAATTAAACGTCCACCTAGACAAATGCACCTACTCAATGCCTTACTCGTGCAAACTTCCCACGAACTCACAGTGGTCAGTATTCTACTAAGACCGAACATACATTCGCTATTTGTTTACGTTTTTCTGCACACTAGGAAACTCTTTGATATTTAAATGTTCTGAGGTATAGTATGTTTTTCTAACTCCGAAATTAACCGATGGTAAAATAACCACACAGCCTGTTAATTTCGGTCTTTAAAAAGAGATATTATATATCCAACGTTTGGTTGGAAAAATGTATACGAATAGCACACTCATTGGTTCAGAAACAAACATTATATTTCAGAACAAAAAACATAAGTAGGTAATCATCAAAATATTTTTTTTTGCTTTTTTTCAGATTCGTAACGAAGCTCTAGAACGAGTAGTAACTTTGTACAAAAGAAGTGACCTTAGCAGCATCATAGAAGAATACTCTATATTCTATTTAGGATTTCTAAGACTTCCAACCCCTCCCGATGTTCTGTTTGGCGAAGATAGAGGTCGGCCTGTTAAGGTCGAGGCCTGGACTGAGGACACGATACGTGTCTGCATCTCTCTCTTCCTAGCCATTGTTCCAATTAATGAAAAACTGATCCATGAGTAAGTATTTGTCCATAAAATACATTCGCTACTTGTTTACGTTTTTTCTGCACACTTTATGAGGATGCTATTGGCTATTGCTAAATGTTCTGAAATATAATAATATGTCTTTTTAACGGCCGAAATTAACAAGCTGTGTAAAATCGTAAAATCACGACATAGCCTATTAAATGACGCTAAAAAAAGACATACTTATCATACTTCAAAATATTTCAATAGGTATCCAATAGTTTCCTCATAAAGTTTGCAGAAAAAACTGTAACAAGTACCTAGCAAATGTATTGCCAGTCTCAACCGAGTATGGTGAGACGTATTTGAATATTTTGACCTTAGACCTGATAGTATTATCCGTCGTGCTCAGCTGGCAACACTACCAAATACCAGCTCCCCACCCATCGTGTTAGTACACGGCGGGGACCTACAGTTTTAGGTGGGTTCCGAACCACCACAGCCTCAATACACATTTCACTTGCTGAACATATCAGCAGGTGTATTCCCTTTCTCGAACGCCAGCAAACCCACCCAACTGACACCTTCAAATTTTATTGTAAGAAGAACTGTTCTCCGTATATTGCATCATGGCGTGCCTTATCTTCTTACAATAAATTTTGAAGGTGTTAGTTGGGTGGGTTTGCTGGCGTTCGAGAAAGGGAATACACCTGCAGAGGTGAATGCCGAGCAGAAAAACTTTGATGGGATCGGGATGGAACAGCAGTTGTATTCCCTTTCTCGAACGCCAGCAAACCCACCCAACTAACACCTTCAATATTTATTGTAAGAATAATTGTTTTCCGTATATTGCATGTTGGCGTGCCTTATCTTCTTACAATAAATTTTGAAGGTGTTAGTTGGGTTCGAGAAAGGGAATACACCTGCAGGTGTGACCAGCTCTCAGTGTTGCCCTAAAGACAGCTGTTTGTTTTCAGGTTGGCGCGTGTGTACGTAGCAACAGTATCAGAAGTTAAGCGCGTTGTTTTGCGGCTACTGGAGCAGCCAGTGAGGGGGATGGGGATGCACTCACCCGAACTGTTGGCACTACTCGAAAATTGTCCCAAAGGAGCCGAAACACTTGTTACTCGAATTATCCATCTTCTCACTGATAAAGGTACCTAATAACACAAAAAAACGTTTGACCCCTTACGAATATAGAAACCCAACGGATATATATCAAACCCTTAGAGCAACGAAAAGCTTGAAAAAATATCTCTGTTGTGTCGTAAATTTTTGCGGCCAGAGATGTAAAAAGAACTCGAACGTATCCTTTGACAAGTGAGTAACTTAATTAAACTTCATGAGATATTAAGATATGGTCCAAGGGTCAAATCTGTCCAGACAATGATTCCCAAACCAAAGGTACTAAACTTTTCAACCCCTATATCTACGAAGGGGAAATAACTCCTTCACCAGGAAAATTTTCGATAATACGGGATTAGATCTTTTGGGTAAGCAAGCTCACACTGTTGTGTTTTCAGCTACCCCGAGCGAGGAGCTCGTATCCCGCGTTCGAGAACTCTACAATACGCGAGTGTCCGACGTCCGTTTCCTCATCCCAGTACTGACAGGTCTGCGCAAAGAAGAAGTAATCGCCGCGTTGCCTAAGCTACTCAAACTCACGCCAGCTGTAGTCAAAGAAGTTTTCACGAGGCTGCTAAGTTGTCACCCTGACGGCAGCTGCGCGAGCCCCCTCACCCCGACTGATCTGTTGGTAGCACTTCACGTCATGGATCCGTCCACTGTCGACCTCAAACTGGTCATAAAAGGTTGGTATACAGGACAAAGCCACTCGTGGGTAAATTATATGCTCTAAAAGCTAAACATAGTGCGCTATTCGACCACGGAAACAAATGACTGTGAATAGGACACTATGTTTAGCTTTCACTGAAGAACGAATTCCTTCGAAAGATAGAAATGGTGGTGCAATTACCATACTAACTACAGTATGCCATAGGTTATCTAATCTCGGGTTCTCTCTGTCTAGCTACCTCGTTATGTTTCGCGGAGCGTCACATCTACACTCAAGAGACGCTGGCTGTAGTTCTGCAGACCCTGATGGAAGTTCAGCCTCTGCCGACACTTCTCATGCGCACCGTCATTCAGTCCCTGACGCTCTACCCTAGACTCCTTGGCTTCACCATGAACATTCTCCATCGTCTCATCCAGAAAAAGGTTTGACCGATAAGTTATCATGAAATGCGCAAGATTTTTTTAGCGAGCCTAATGAGGAAACCTGAAGAATAAAAGAACCTTGTCGTCCATAGAGACTTAGGCGCTGAGAGACGAACCTTTGCAGAACTACACAGCAATAGATTTCAACACCCTGTAGTGCCCACAACACTGTGAGCTTGACCGAAGAGCTGTTGGTTCTGTTGATAGAGCTCCGCAGCATTCGCCTCTCCGACCCAGCGGCCTTGAACCTGTTGCCTTTTTTTCAGGTGTGGAATCAGAAGAAGGTATGGGAAGGATTCATCAAGTGCTGCCAGAAGACCAGACCTCAAAGTTTCCAGGTTTTGCTGCAGCTTCCTCCTGCGCAACTCATTGACGTCTTCATGGAATGTCCTGAACTGCAGAAACCTCTTCATGACCATGTCATGGCCTTCACTGAACATCAGGTAACCTCAGTCTTGCATGAGAGTGACGTCAATGATATCCAGGGGTGGATAGACTACACAATTGTGAACTGTCTTTGCTAAGCTCTTTTAGATTACTGTGACTACAAGACTACTTCTTGTTCTGAACAAAAAATGATTTTGGTTTCGACAGCTCACCAAACCCTATGCGACTGTGCCATCATATCAGAAATCTTGGAGGAATTTTTGGATTTTTGTTCTGAAATATAGTATATCATTTTAACATTAGAAAAACTAGTGTCTTACGTTTAAAAGACACATATTTCAGAGACTTGACAGTAATCTTGTTGTTTTCAGAGGAAACATATCTCGAAGGCAACAATGGAAATTTTGCGTGGGAACAAACTCGTCGTGTTGGACGAGGAAGGAGAATATCCGGCGTTTGTCCCGCCAGCCAATCCGGCGCCACTTCCGGTCATCGAAGTCAAGAAGGAAAAAGAGACTGAGGTGTCTGCCCCAGTTATACTGCAGGAGGTGCCTTCTCCAGTTGTTACTGACGATCCCATACCTCCTGGCACTGCATAGCTGTTTTCAGGAGCCCTATTGGATCTTTTTATCACGCGTTATCACGAAAATATAGGGGGAAAAAATAGCATTGCAATGTGTTAACCGCTATACAGCTGCTGGAGTTTGAGTACCTCCTCCAGTTGTAACTAAAGATCCCATACCTCCTGGCACTGCTTAGGTGTCTTCTGGAGTTTGGGTACCTCCTCCAGTAACTAAAGATCACAGTGTCGTGTCCTGTGGTTTAGGTCAATGCTTCTGGCACTGCTTAGGTGCCTGCTGGAGTTATAGTGCAGGAGATGCCTCCTCCAGTTGAAACAAACGATCCCATACCTCCTGGTACTGGTTAGAAAATTTAGTTGGACAATGTTTTTATTATTTAATTTAGTTTCTAGGTTTTGAATAAAAAATAGCAAATAACATTTTGTATTCGTTTATTCGTATGTTGCTGATGCGAAATTTGCCAGAAGTGGGCGGCGTCTAACGTAACTCATACTGAATGGCAAGTTTGTCTAGTAAATCTAATACCAGCGGATTTCTAGTAAAAACACCGACATGTATTTACCAATTGTCTTTATCCCACTTCCTCAAGCTCCGGCTGTTCCCGATTTTCTTGTTCAGTGTTTTGAGTTGGATCAGTATTTGTTTGTTCAGAAAATTCAGCAGACTTTGCTTCTACTTCTAGACCACTCTCTAATGTATCTCCTGAATCAACTGAAACTTCTCCAGGCTCCCCAGATTGTTCTTCTCCAGTAGGTACCGTACCTGAATCGTCTATATTTTTCCCGGGCAGTTTTTCATACTCACTAACACTACCTTCCATGAGTACGGGTGGTTCCTCAGGTGCTGGTTCTTCAGGCACCGTGGCCGGTAGTGCCTCTTCAACCGCCACAGCTTTTTTATTTTTTAACCTTTTTTTAACCAGCCCACAAATTTTACTCGACCTGACAACCATCTGAACTCCATCTTTTTTCAACCACCTCGCCCGCCATGTTGCTTCCTCCTCTTCTCCGATTGGTGGATCCATTTCTGGCTTCATCCCTGATTGGTTACTTTCACTTCCATCTTGGGTTACTTCTGAATCTTCCTGTACCTCAACATTTTCAGGCTCGTCTTCTACTGTTTCTGGTTCGTTGTCATTTGGAGGGGCAGCGGTTTCTATTGGAACGTTTTCCCACTGGACATTTTCGTCGGTCAGAAATTCTCCGTCATCCATCGCCATGATTCTTTCGCCGTCCATTTGTTTGTCCGTTTCCGGCTGTGGCTCAGGCGTTTCCTGTTTTTCTTCCTTAACTCTGACAGGAGCTAGAATTTCTTCTTCACTCGAAACTTCCCCTTCTTCCGGATCTTCAATAACTATTTCCGTCGGTTCTTCTTTCACCTTCACTTCCGGGATTTCTTCAACTACGTTTTCGGTTTCCGGCTCAACAACAGCTTCCTCCTCCATGTTCTCGATTCGCTGCTTTCGCGTTCGGTACGTTTTCTTTTTGATCAGTTTATTCCTCAGTTCTTGCTCCGCGATTAGCCTCTGCTTCTTGGCAGCGACGTGAACTTTTTTCGACTTTTCGGCGGTTGTTGATGACTTAACGACTTTGTCTTCAAAACTTCGTTCTTGCTCCGTTGAAGGTGGCTCGATTTTGACGATGGTTGGGAAGTCTTCATCTGCCGTTAGATCGACGACATCGCCGGTGTTTACAGCTGGATCGGAGGGTTTTTCAGAATCACCGCCTTGTTTGAGAAGGGCGCGAATTGCTCGCGCTCTCATCTCCAGCTCCAGGATTTCCAGCAAAGTCTTCCCTTGTTCAGGCGCAGGCTGGTCTTTCTTAGACATCTTGCTGGCTCTTCCCACACTGTCTGTGTCGGATTTTCGTTTGTGTTTTCTGCGTGAACTGCTAGTGTGAATGCTGCCTTTTTCGCTTCTGAAAATAAAAAATGAGGTTCATTTCTGACCACTAGGGAAGTCACTCAGTGTGGGTTGCACGTGGAAACTCTAGTGCACATACTTCCGGAATGTCCAACGACAGAACTATGAATCAGAAATCTACCATTAAAAGGTGTCCCAATTCTTCAAAGCCATGCGCAGAGGCGATTTTTTGGTCTCGCTGTAAAGAAAAAGGAAGGAAGGAAGCCATTTTTAGACTTTAGACTGTGTCGATCTACTTACCTTCTTGTTCTGGTACTGGAAGGAACTGTAAAAGAGGGGCTTCCCTATCTCGGTGACTTTCGAGTACCTACATTAAAAGATATTTTCAGAACTCACGTTTGGGAAGATCTGTCGGACTGGCTGTCGTTGCTTTCCACATCAGACAAAACTTCTGACTCTGAGGACGAGTCCAAGATTTCCCCCTCCAGAATACAGGTTATTCGCTTCTCCGACATTCCCAGAAGCTGGTCCAGACATTTCAACTTCAAATTCTCGACGTCATAATCCTGAAAAGAAAAGAAGCATCTAGTGAGATCCAGGGTGCCACCTTTCGTGACCTTTGTTGACAAGGAGATGACTTGATCAAAATTACGCCGGATTCACCTGGAAATTTTTTGGCAAGTCGGTACTTGAACCTGGGTCCTTTTGCTTTGTGGCTCAGTACTGAAGGTAAGCAATTAGAAGGTAGGTAGGTAGGTACTTCTATAGCTAGGAAAAATACACCATTTTACCATCTGAACGAAGTTGGGCTTGTGATGTGTCCTTACCTTCAATATAGGCGGGAGCATGGCTTTCAGCTTGTTACCCTTTATAACAGAAAACATCTGACTGATCATCTCTGCCCTATCATTGATATAGTGCGCTATCGGGTGACACTCCTTCGTCAGGTCCAACTCTTCGTCACTACTCTCGGTGTCAGGGATCTGTTCCTCCACCTAAATACACAAAACATATTAGTTAATCAGTAGCAGAGGGGTGGAGGGACATCACAATTATTACATTTGGCTGCAGTTGTCAAAAGCATTCTAACCTATTTTCCAATACCAACCGTTCTAGTTTATGCTCTATAAGTAAAACACAATGCCTCCAACTATTATACTCTGACCTCTTTCTTCTTCTTTTTAGTTTTTGACGGTATTTTCTTCTTTTTATGAATATAATCACTCATTTTTTACTTCGATGACGATTTGTTTATATTTTACTTTCAAAATGGCCGAAACTATATTTTGGGCCTCTGTCTTATTTTTCAGGGCCCTCTTCTCCATGCTGTTGTCGTCGGCCATATTGGTATTGGTTTACTTCTGCAATCTGCCATTGCTACGACGGCTGTCGTCTAAAGAAAATAATTAAATTTGTTAGGATTTACTAAAAATGTGTGCTTCCAGATCGCTCTCAATGTTATTTAACGTGTCTAGTGATGTTCAGTGCTGTAAAAAGTTGGGAATACGGTGTTTAAGTACGTCATTTACGAGTTTTAACCTTGCAATACAAGCGTCACTTTGCAAAAGTCTTCATCAGACGAACGTTTACCGATTCTACAGGAGTTTGGCGTATGCCAGGCATAATATTCGGTTTTTGAGTAGTGCTAGACTAAAAGGTACAAGCGATAGTAGTGAAGATCCGATAACCAAACCTCAGGCCAACGACTTGGTGCTAAGGCTTACAGAGCAAGAGAGGGCACACCTTTTAACTGCGCTACAAGAATTTGAAGCGAATAAAATCAAAACTGAGTATGAAGGTAAGTTTTTAAGGGTGTGTTTCCATTATGTCATCATCACAAGCCAATCTTGGGCACGGCCAGAACGTTATGGGATACAGGGTTCCACCTATTGGCCCAGGGCTTTTTAAGATTAACCAGGAAAAGTCCTGACTTACCCTTGCTGGGTCCTGGCTTGTGATGTTGCCGTAATGGGGACGCGGCTTTAGTTATAGGTACCAAGTATTCATAACGAGCTTTTGAATTTTGAAGCTAGCGGCATCGTGGCTTCTCTGACTGCCCCTGATTTTTTTTTTTTTTTTTTTTTTTTTTTTGAAGGAGTACATTTTGCCCTGTGACGTCATAATAGCTCAACTTTGCGTTGTTCGTTATGCGTCTACGTTAATAACATAAAGTTAAGGTAATATGACGCCACATTGTGTTACCAAGATCAGTCTGTGACTTTCCTTATCTTCTGTCTGCGATAACTTGCTAAATGTAAAAGGATGTTCTTATACGTCCAAATAAAAATATTCAGTCATTCAGACAGCTATGGTGAGGCCATGAACTGAACAGACATTTGTGGAATGCCGGAGTGGAAGTAGTTACCTGCAGTGGTATTCCCTTTCTCGAACGCCAGCTAACCCACTCAACTAACACCTTCAAAATTTATTGTAAGAAGATAAGGCTCGCCACGATGCAATATATGGAGAACAGTTCTTCTTACAATAAATGTTGAAGGTGTTAGTTGAGTGGGTTTGCTGGCGTTTGAGAAAGGGAATACCACTGCTGGAGCTGCTCTCAACCCACCACCCGTAATGTAACCTCACACCCTCTCTCCTGTACCAAGTTACCGTAGACAGGGAGTAGGTATAAAGTTGTCACTGCTGTATTTATTTTTTGTGACGCCCGTTTTAACAACCCAGGTCAGCTGGCAGCAACCAGGTGGCGGTCGCGGTTCGGTCGTCCCAGCAAGCTGCCAACATTGGGGGATGTGGACCCCACGGGAACGTACTGCCAACTGTCCGACGATTGGTTAAAGAAAAAGTATGGTAGGCACATTTTCTTATTATTTTGTTTGGGGCGAGGTGCCAGGTCCTGCATGGGTAAGTTCGTCTTTGAGCCTGTAGACTTGCTGATTTTTTATAGTGACACGTTGGAAACTGACCGATATTTATTTTTTCTTAAATATAATACATCATTTTAACGTCAGAAACTGAAAAGGAAGCAAGGTAACCTAATACTTGTTAATCTTTCTTTAAAGTCTAAGATGATCGATTTCACCAAATCTTATAAAGTATACTTTAGTGTCTCATTACGGATTCATTGTATGTTTAGCTTTAGCAAGTATCCTTTAAACTTTAAACCTTGCGATAGTTCTTGTCCAAGCTAAACATACGAGGTAAGATAAATCATTTCGTTAGGAGACACTACAGTATACTTGAAGATGTGGTGACCTCCACCCTTTCTAACGTTAAAATATTATATTTCAGAACAAATCAATATGATACTGTTGTATTGCTGTTCTGTTCCTTGTTACCATGCAGCTTTGCCTGGCACCTTTTGAGAATTTTTGATATGTTTTTGGTTTCGGACTAACTTTGATTTTTGTTGGGGTTGTGCTGAACTAACCTTGGTAGACGGGAACTAAATAACTGTTTCTAATCCTTTCGTCTTCCTTCCTTCCTCCCGTTTCATTCTTCTGCAAAGACGCCACCTGTTTCTCTTGCTGCTGGTTGTTTTCTTTTAAAGTTATCAAGATGGGGATGCCACTCTTTTCCTGTTCCTCTAACTATGGCATACTGTATTTGGTACGGTAATTGCACCACCATTTCTATCTTTCGAAGGAATTCGTTCTCCAGTGAGAGCTAAACATAGTGTCCTGTTCGCAGTCATTTGTTTCCTCTTTCGAATAGCGTACTATGTTTAGTTTTTAGAGCAGCCACGGCCATTGGCGGTCGTGCAGTTACCAGTGTTCTCCAGAACCCTCTAACTACCTCGATGAGAGCCCTCAAGGGACAAACAAACATATAGGACTATATAACTTTGAGGAGACTCTTGGTTGGCTAGTGACAGGAACAGGAATTGAGTGGGGCCCTCCGTTTTTCGCGAACTATTATGTGAACAAAATGACACTAACACTCCGGTTTATATTTTTCATGTGACTATGACATAACGCAGCTCAAATCAAATACAACGGTATTGTCAAAAGGTGTCAGTGGGATGACATGGCAACTGACAGTAAGCAATAAGTACCTATATTCACTTTCAATGTCTTCATGTGTGTGAAACACACCTAGATAGAGAAGCTTTTGTTTACCTGCTCCAGTTACTTACAAACCAAACAATTGAAAATCTGCTCTGTGCCATTTGTTTATTCAGTTGTCCGTCAGAGGTTTGAAGAATAATTTATAGGAAACAAGTGACGACTGACAAAAGCCGGTGTTTCACCTATTGAGACTACTGCAAATTATAACAGACTTTTATCAGTTGTTTGTTAGTTTCTATAAATTATATTGGGACGTCAGAAGGACAGTTGAATAAATATAAATGTTGTAGATAAATTTATTTTGTGTTTGGTTTGGTAGTGAAGAACTGCTATTTCCCCATCTCAGTGAATTTGCAGCCCTCATAAGTGGCACTTGAATAGTCTCTAGCAACAAACAATATTTCCAAGGAAACTGTGGTATTTTTTTATTTTTCTGAAATATAATACACCTTTTTGATATAAAGTGATGTCGAAAACGTACATTATAATTCAGATGAAAGAAAATATTCACCAGTTTCCTCGGATGTAACACGCGAATTCATTTTCTCACTTCCTCTACACATTGGATAGCTTTTTGAACGCTTGCATTTTGCTGCTAATGTTGAAACGTTCGAAAGACGTAGATCTAGCTCTGCATCTGTTTGGTTCGTGTACCAAGCTGTAAATAGAGTGACGACAGAGATATTGATCGACTTATCGAACGCTTGATTACATCCCTAGCAACATGTTGCATGCTGCACGCTATTTCATTCATTCAGCCTGACCACACAGTCCCGTTTCTCTAATTTTCTCCACCATTTTTTGAGGAAACTGCTGGATAATAATGTTCTGAAATCCGAAGTATAATATGTTTTTTTTAACGTCAGAAATTAGTTAGCTACGTTGACTTCTGACGCAAAGAAGATTTCAGAACATTTAATGTTCAACAGTGTCATCAAAAAATAGTCGGAAAACACGTAAACAAATAGCTAAGTTCCAAACACTGTGTTATTATTCTTTGCAAAAATGGCCATATTTTTCGTTCTGTATTTTGGTGTGTTATGCTATCTGTATTATTTGCACTCTTTCAAGTTTGAACCAAAAAATTACTCAAGTAAATACGCGACACGGCCTACTCTGTAGCAGGAAGAAAGTTAAGATATCTCATGAGGTTGTTTATCAAGACAGTGAAGTGCTCGGTACGTGACTTTAGCCACGGTTTACATTGCGTTCAAGTCTGAAGTACCCTTTACGACTGAGAGCGTGGCTGTAGGTCTAAAAATAGGATGTTCCATCTGATTAGTTTCAAGCGTACGAGCCGCATCGCAGGCCGATCTGTAATACGTATATGGCCAAAAACTTAGTTAAATATGCCGTGGTAAACAAGTTTTGAACTCAATATACATTCGCTATCTGTTTACGTTTTTTTACTTCAAACTTTATGAGATAACTATTGGATTTTTAAATATTCTGAAATATAAAAGATTTGTCTTTTTAAAGTCATTAATTAAGAGGCTATGTTGTGATTTCACGATTGGTTAATTTTGGACAATTTTTTGTTGACAAAAATCACTCAATCGTAAAGTTACAATACAGCCTCATAATTTCTGACGTTAAAAGAAACATATTATATTTCAGAACATTTAAATATCCAATAGTTTCCTTATGAAGTGAGCATAAAAAACGTAGACGTTTTATTTCAGAGTAATTAATTTCCAACATTTTTGTCAGAAAAGTGTCGTTTCAAATAGTCGACAATATTGGATCGACAGGTAAGTTCAAATTCGCGCGCTTTTTTTTTTAGGGCCCTTTTAGAAAGGCCCCGTTTGTCCCTGTCGTAGAATTTGTAGCCCCGGTCCGTTGGTCGGCGTCGGGCGTCCAGGCTTGAGTGGATTGCAACAAATCAAAGTGATGAACATGTGATTTATTTTAATTATTTTACCTATGTCTCTTACTTATTTCTTGTGCGAGTTCATCTCAGCTATTACGGTAAGTTTCAAAGCCTTTAATTATCACTAAGGGCAACTGTGCGTTGTGTGGTGTTTGGCCATGGTTAGGTTAGCCGGCTTTGTCCGATCTGCCTGCTATTTTTCCTTTAGATAGCAACTGTGTAGTTACTGGGGACGCGCCGTAGTGTAAGTGCCCTCTTCAGTGCAGGGTGTCCCTGTATTTGCGATAGTTTTTGGTTTTTTTGCTCGATTTTGATGAATTTTTGTCCCTAAAATGGCGGCTGTGTACCTAGAAAATGGCAACGCGCCATTGGAAAAATCTAAACGGTCCCTGTTGCCCTGTAGGAAAATGTGATCATCATCAACCGGGCTTTGGTGGCTTGGACCCTACAAATACATTTTATTGGCAGGAAACCAGACAACTTCAACTGACATTGTAAAGTGCGTTGATGTGCAAACCAGTAAACATTGTTGTTTATTTGTTCCAGCTGAGAATGTACCACCTCCAACACTGAATCAGCTTATGAGCGGTAAGTTGTGTCTGGGGCCCTACAGTTTTAGGAGGGTTCTGAACCACCACATTCGGTTCTAAGTCCCGACGAAAATTTCGAAAACTCAAAATATGTTTTTTGGAATCAGGATGGCTTGAAACGTCTAAAAAAATTAAGATCTCAAAAACGCCCTTTGACAACCCTAACCCATTACACTTTGACATCGAAGCCACGCGGCTTAAATTGTATTTCAAAACATTTTAGTATTCAGTTTCCTCATTATATAGTTGGTAGAAAAATGATCCGCTGGTTGACTAATTTTGGTTGTGTTTGTTTTGCAGTGGCTGTTCACAATGCCATTCCGTTCGTCGGGTTCGGATTTCTAGATAATTTCATCATGATCATAGCTGTAAGTTTTTAAAAAATATCCAACTGAAATTTTGACACTGTTCCTGACTAATTTTAACTCGAATTTTGAATTATTCTTGCGACTTTCTAGCCGCAGTGGTGGCAGTTTTTGCTCAATCAAAAATTCCTTCAAAATCTACCTTGGCCGTGAATTTAGACAGTTTAAAAAAAAAAAAAAAATCGAATGAACGGTGTAGGCTGTGGAGCAGGGAACGGATGGACGGACTTTTTTCAGAAACCAATATTTTGGACTCATGGGACCTCAGAATCATGAGATACCTAAAATCTTTATTTCGAAAACAATAAATCACATATTTTATTTTCTGTTGTTTGCACAGTAACATTTAATTTTGATTTAATATGTCGTGTTGTTTTAGGGTGACTACATAGAAGTTTCGCTGGGGACGTTCATCACTATCTCGACTATGGCGGCTGCGGCGTTAGGCAACACCATCTCTGACGTCATGGGCATCGGCTCGGCGTGGTACGTCGAGCTTTTGGCATCCAAAATTGGGCTGAAACCGCCCAACCTATCACCCGTTCAGTTGGACATGAAGTCTGCCCGGCGCTTCGCTAACCTGGTGAGTGCGTAAACCTTGAGCTGGCCATGTACCTGGACCAAAACAAGCCACTTTTCTCATATTATTATCATATAAACTAATCTCCTTAATTGCAGTAAAAACATGTAAGGTACTTTGTCAATTCTTTTAAGAACATAAAGTAGGTAAAGATTCATTAAAATGACTTTTGGTTACTTCACAATGTTTGCATAACCAAACATCAACAGACTCCTCATTTTGAATCAGTGGGTTTATTTATTTATTTCAATGAGAAGGTTAATTTCTGCGATTATTTGCCCACAGCGTCTTAAAAAATTATAGGAGAAAACAAACAGCCAATGTATGTCCCGTTTTAATTATTGAGTTGTATCTTTGTTTCAGGGTCGAGCGCTAGGTATCATAGTCGGCTGCCTTCTGGGAATGTTCCCTCTTTTGTTTATGAAGACAAAAGAAGAGGAGATAGCGCCTTCTGACACTGCACAGTAGCAAACTGTAGCTAAACACTTATACACCAATCAGGTGAGGAAATAACACTGGTAATTGCACGGCCATAACCGGTCGTGGCTGCTCTGAAAGCTAAACATAGTGGTGTGCTATTTGAACGAACAGGAAATGACTGCGAATAGGAAACTATGTTTAGCTTTCACTGGAGAACGAATTCCTTCGAAAGGGAAATGGTGCTATGGTGTCAAAAATGGTGTCAGTGTTCCTATAAATTCAACAATCTAATCTAAGCTAATCGAGGTTTTTTAAGAAGAAAGTTAACTTATTTTATCTTTTCAGACGTCTAGAGGCACGCTGGGATGTTCACTCTTCTTTATGAACCCCAGCAAGAAGATAGCTGACTCTGCTGACTACAGCTTCATCTGCTGCTCTGCTGCTTGTACTTGCTTCACGTCAGCTCCGCTTCTTGTGAGAACTTCACCGGACTTCGCGCTTAAAGTCAGTTCTCTTTACTTATCTTACTTTCGCACTGTGTTAGAAATGGGTAAGGAGTATTGTGGGATGTGTGACAATTCGTCGAGCAGTACTTAGTAGACATTACGACCTCAATCATTTTTGGCACTTTTTCTGACGAAAATGTTGGATAATTAACAACCAAAACTAATTATTAGTAGATTTTAATTTTTCTGAGCATCTGATTTTTTGCAATTAAAGATCTGCCAAAAAGAAATACTTTTTTTTTGTATATTTTTGGTGGAGATACTGAAAATTTTGCTCAGAAATAGTGCCAGTAATATTCTGTATCAGACCACACACAGGTGGCGAAATTTGGCAGTAATGCTATGTCATAGCTAAGTAACATGACGTTTTGCTCTCAGGTTGGTCGGTCGACGAATTGTCTATTCCAGGGTGAGTCCCACCAGATTCGGTTTAACCCCAGTTAAATTCCAATTAGTTGATGTTAAAAACCGAATTTAACTGAGGTTTAACTGTAAAGCCGGCATGGTGAGACGCAGCCTTACTGCGATCGTACGTCTAGGCCAGGGCCTATTGGGATTGTGATTTTTCGTGAGCTCTGTACACAAGGGGGTGAGTCAAGTTTTCCCCTAGCCAGGTACCCATCAGGGCTGAGTAAGTTTCACCGTGAAGATTTTTTGACAAGAGGCAATAAGTTCCGTACATGGCAATTAAGGTGTTTCTCAATGTTATGGTATCGTAGCATCTTAAGCTGGGTTCGTTTATTGAACAAGTGAGTGTTGCATTGGATTGTTGCATGGGTTTGTTTATAAACATTGGCCAGAACGTGGCACCACATTTCACTTGTCTTCAAGATGGCCGCTAATGGTGGTGGTGTTATGGTGCTTTAAGAATAGACTATAGCAGGTAGTTATGTAAATAAAAGGTAGATAAAAGGTGGGGTGACGATAGGTGATATGAGGCGGGGTTCTCGGTGGGGATGGTGATTGTGGCGGCCTGCGTGCGGAAGAGGGTTCGGCTGGGCGGTTTGCCGGACGATGCTTGCGCCCCGCCCTGGTCCGTTTCCTTTGAGGAAAGAACTGGGTGACCAGCAGTTGGTTATCTGGCCGCGGGTCGGCTGGCGGGGTCTCAGCTCTCGGTGGAGGTTGGCTCCGTCGAGGGTCCTGTGGGTGCCCACTGCCCAGGTAACCGTGGGTAGGTTGGGGTGGGGGGGGGGGGGGGGTTGAAACCCCTGGCCGAGGAGGGCTCCGGCGTCGTGGGTCTTGAGGAGGGCCTTGCAGCTGAGGGGCCCACGGTGGAAGGGGCAAATCCATCGGCAATGACACCTGTCTGGTTCTTCGACGATCCATCGTAGGCGATTGTCAGACGAAGACTGACCAGCCAGAGGCTCGTTTAAACTGATGTAGCAGAGATTTGCAAGGTGTTGTTCGAGCGTGAACCGGCGAGTCATAGCTCGAGCCAGGATCACGTGTTTGCCGGGTCTGCAGCGTGCAGATGAGACACCCGGCGAGTCGAAGCTCGAGCCTGGGGCTAGATGTGTTTGGATGAGGAGCAGGCTGGTCCAGGGCCGAAGGCGGCGGGCCCAACCGAAGCGACACTGCTGGGCCATAGGTACAGGTCCAGATCCAGAGGCGCGGAGTAGTTGATAAGAGGCTGATGCATTGGCGACGGCGGGTGCCCGCTGTCAAGCCAATCGGAGGAGATGTAGAGCAGAGGTGCGTGTCCTGGAGACTGGAAGTTGCACGGCAAGCCAGCAATACTGTCCTGAATTCAGAAACGTCGGGGTCACCAGTTTAAGAATAGACTATAGTAGGTAGTTATGTAAATAATATGTAGATAAAAGGTACAAAGAACATAATATATTACGTCCAACGATAAATCACCTTGTTCTGGTAATACCAGCTATGTGGAGCGCGGCTTTTATTGTCAGAATCACCACCAGCTGTCAGAGCACGTGTGGGACTCATACCACAGCTGGTTGAGCACGTGGTTAGTTTGACCAGAGATAGGTAAAGTGGCTATTTTCCAAGGCAGACCCACCTAGCCGGGTTACAGACCCGGTAGGTCTCCCTTAGGTCTGTTTCTAATTAAAATAACACTGATATGCCTCTACCTACTTAACCCTATACACAAACATATAACCATATTACATATATTATATACAACAAAGATAGTCCTACCTATATAGTCTACCTATTACCCGAGGTTTAAGGTGGAGTAAGTCGGGCAGCTGCTTCAGCGCCCTCTGACGGCTATGGTTGCTTACTAATCTGAACGCCTGAAGAGAATAGATTATGTACACTGCTGGGAGTTTTGCATCTGAGAGGCTGTAGGGTAGATCCCAACAGTGCCAATTATACTACACCAGGTGCCAACAACTGTATACTAGGGTAAAGTCTTTACCCTAATTTGAAAATTTATTTACAGCAAAAGAAAACGTGAAAACGTCTTTTTGAGTTCTGTTTGGGCTCCTCCCCTGGAAATTATTTCTTTTTCCAGAATATTTTTTTCCTCAAGGTCGAGTCTCTTTCATCGTGCGTCCCTCCAAATTCCTTTATTGAGTTGTAAATTTCCTTTCTTAAAAATATCTTCAAACCGGATGATTCTAAAAAAAAAGACAGGTCTGGGTTTCGAATCCCTGCGTGATAGCTAGTATTTTTGACTTCATTATGCGCAACCGCGCAATATCACACACGAAAATAGCTAATTGAAACGTAAAGATTTTCCATCAGCCTCTGCGGTCCGCGACGGGCCCCAGAGGCCGTTCCCACTGGCCGCATGCACTTGTGCCCAGTGGACGGGCAGCAATACGGTGCGGAAACACACGCTGTACACATGGACATCGCCATTATCCCAGCAATCTGTGTCATGTGGCTTTGGCGTTGCAAATTGCCAAACTTTGTCTAATTCAATTCGATCTTTTACATTTTGACATCAATGTTTCTCAAGATGTCGGATGGAGAAGATTTATAGACAGGGGATCCACCAAATCAACCCCAAACTTACCCCTAGTCGGGGGAGGACGCAGAAGGGTGGGGCAGCTCTCTGGGGTGGCACCACCAAGGCTGGACCCGCACTTGAGGATAACTCACTCACACCCAACATGGTAAAGTCAATTTGGTGGAAAAGCAGAATAATTAAAAACAAATTAATAGTAAGCGGAATTCAAAAGCACAACAAAACTGAACTGATATGAGAACTGCGGACGGAGAAGACTTGTTTGCCCCTTTAATGAAGCTCCCTCGACATCCTCAAGAGACGGATGGCGAAGCATTTAACACAGTGTAGGAAGAATTACCCAAACAGAAATCTCGTCGTCTGCCTTTTCAATCATTTTCAGCAAGAGCTGCAGTATCTCACTGAGAATTGCCCGACGCCCAGGAGCTTGAGCGGGTTCTATAAAAGTCTGCTACAAAACCCATAGATGACGATTTATACAAGAAGCCCATTCCGGTGGGAGTGGAAACAGAGAATTGGTCTCAGGACAGTGGAATGTCGTATCTATCCAACAGCTTCAAGGTGACACCCCAGGCTACTCCGGAATGCTGAACGCTAACCTGCTTTCGACAAGTAAACTGTGGCAGAGGAGAACGATCTCCGGAAATAACTGCTGCTTTTTAACTTTGATGAAAAATACTTATTATTTGCCTATGGCGTCACTCGCACCTACCCGTTAGGGAGAAGATTATTTCCAGTTTCCAGAATTGACTACTCACTGCGCGTTTGGTGGACCTGATCAGTGAGCAGCATTGTGCACCATCGGTACCTTCTCTTAGTTTTTGGCTAGAGCCCCCAACAGGTGCCCCATTGCCTTCCTTTTAAAGTGGTGCTCAGGGAGATGTTTCCTGTACCCCGTTCGTAAGTCGCTGGGCCCTATGAGCAGGGCCGGGTTAGTGTACTGGAATTAGTGATGTCACTGTCAGTGCTATGGCACCTCACCTTCTTATTGCTCCTCAAGTTCGCCCGGAGCTGCTGCTTCCGTGCCCGTGCCTTCCCAATGTTGCTGATGGTCGCACGCGTTCGTGCTTTTCCAAAGTTGCAGAGGGTGGCCCTTGGGGACGCGGTGCCATGCGTAGCTAGAGCTAGATGCCGTCCTGAACAATGTTGAGGACCCAGTCCGCCCAGTCGAAGGCACTGAAAGTGAACCGTTGGAAGCCAACTATGATGTTTCCACCGAGATAACCGGGGTTCCGCCTCCTCTCGTGCGGTCGGGGATACGTCGGTGAGGTTTCAATGTTTTCGGGCTGTTACCTGCCTCTTCAGTTTCAATTGAATGGTGTTCGCATCCGAAAATTTTCTTGGCAAAATATTAACCATGTAGTTGATTTCTACACGAATATTAACAACTGACCCTTTCATACCTAACTGGGCATTGAAAGAATGAATTTAGAGGGGCCTCATCTGCATAAAGCAGACCTGCCGTTATTAGCATTACTGGCTCTCCTGAAAATTCCTTACCTTCTTTGTCTTGGGCCTAACCATCTTAGCAGTCAATTGCTCCTTGATATCCACTTCTAAAGAAACAATTAGTTTTATTTCGGATCGGCCTAAAATATTTTTCCTTAAATAAGCTGTTAACATTTCGGGGAATTTTAACCTCTTCTCCCATGAATTATTTCCAGTCACAGATAAAAAACTTTTCCTTGAATTTTCAGATCACATGTGCCCGTAAGTAGTCGAGTCTTCCTCGAGCAGTTGCGAACCTTTCTCTTGAACTCAGGGAAGTTTCGCGCCACTGATTCTTGTTTATTGTCATGTAGATTTTTGAAATCTAGTCGTAGCTGTAACAAATGAAAAATAAATAAGTAAATTTGTGTATTCTTCAGGAGTTGGCCTTACACAAAGTCATTTTTCCTATCTTTCCGCAAGGAGGCTTTCCATAAAATAATGTAATACCGGCTGTATCTTCTTAAGGCTCCACTTGACTCATAAGGTAAGCATTGGACACGGCGAATTTTTTTTAATTTTTTTTGGACAGATGGACTAGATTGAAAATTGGCCCAGAGGTAGTCTCAATAAATATCTAGCGCAGCCTGGAAGTAAAATCCCCAATTTTTCCTTGGATCATCAGAAATGAATTTAAAAATAAAAATAAGAAATAAAATAAATAAAAAAAAGGGAAAAGAACTAATGCTCACCAATTCCCACCCGTTGGGCCTCTTTAGGGCCGGAAAGTCTTCTAGGTACTTGGCGTGGGTCACTTCTAAATTTTTTTTTAGCAGCGCCTGCCGCGCCGACGTAGTACTTGTAGAGCACGTTCTGCCAGAACGGTTCTGGCGAGAAGATACCTGTCGGAGCCAGGCCAGGCACGACTCTATTTCTTCTCCTTCCAGAAGCCGTTGGGACTTGTTTCCTCCAAGTCACTTTGTCGTTCTCGTTGTCCCCGATGACGACGCTGGGGAGCTTGGAGGCGGTGACCGTCTCTGCTGGAAGATGGACGATGAGGCCCGGAGGTGCCGCTTAGTTCGGTGATACCGGCTGATTAGTTTCCCTTTAGCTAACCTTCCCTGTTTGGCGTAGTAAGCCTCAAGCGTTTCGCGGGGGAAGGCTGCCTTTATACCTATCGCCCAGCACTCCCACGTCCTCGACGGCACACTCCGATCCACATCTATCTGCCTTCCGATTTCAAAGGAGACAACTGTCTCAACCAGTCTGTAAAGAAAAATTTCAATTTGCTTAAGGGTCAATGTTCAGTTCGGTTTGTTTACGTTTCGTTTTCCCAATTTTGTGAGGAAACTATTGGGTATTTATCTGTTCTGAAATATAATATGGCTTGTTAACGTCAATACGCATGGACCATGCTTAGTTCCAACTTAGTTCCATGCGCATTGACGTTAAAAAGCCGTATTATATTTCAGAACAAAGAAATATCCAACAATTTCGTCATAAAATGAGCCTAAAAACATGAACAAACCCAATTGTGTATATGCCCTTAACCGTAGGGAGTAATTTATTGAGTCAATCGACAAAAATTAAATTTTTATTACAAAGGCACCCAAATTACCCACTCCCTGGAACCTTTCTCTGACGAAGATGATGGTCTCATGCCGAGGTGCTTTTGAAGAATCTGATAGCCACACTGAGAAAAGGATCCTGTTGTGACAACGTAAAATCCCTGTTAAAAAACTGACAACGGGATCGGTTCTGTTCAGCCAACAAAACTGACCCTGTTAAGCAGATCCTGTTGCACATGATAGAGAAAGTGCCCTGTTCCAGATACGACTGACAACGGGAATTTTCTGTTGCAAAACTACGAATATCCTGTTGACATTGCAGGAGAAAGTAGGATTGCCACCCACCTCTAGTTGGTGATTTTGTTGTGTTAAGTAGTTAGTCTGGTTGGAAGAATGATGTTTCCCTATTGATGTTAGTATCTTTGCTAGTTGGAAGTTATAGCTTTTCTAGTTGCCTCTACGATAAAAGTCTGTTGATTATAGTACCCTTCCCTGTTCTTTCTAACTGATTTTCCCTGTTTCTCCTACTATCACTCCCTGTTCCTTCTAGGTGATCATCCCTGTTCCTCTAACTACCACTCCCTGTTCCTTCTAGTTGATCATCCCTGTTCCTCTTACTATCACTCCCTGTTCGTTGTAGTTGATCATCCCTGTTCCTCCTACTACCCTCCCTGTCCCTTCTAGTAGATCCTCCCTGTTCCTCCTACTACCCTCCCTGTTCCTTCTAGTAGATCCTCTCTGTTCCTCCTACTACCCTCCCTGTTCGTTCTAGTTGATCATCCCTGTTCGTCTTATTACGGTTGCCCTGTTGCAATTCAGGTGATTCTGCCTCCCGAAACCCAGCGGGTTGGGGGGGGGGGGGGGGGGTTACCCCACCTCTCCCGTTCCCCACCTCTGAGCTTCGGAAGGAAACCACCTGCAGAGCACAGGAACCCGCAGGAAGCTGGAATAACACGAATATGCATTATTATGAGTACAATAGTCAATTTCTATATTAGTTATACGACCAAATGAGTAACTGAGAGAGAACTTACGTGCTAGATTAAGTCAATACTAAATTAAAAAAGATATTAAATAAAGGTACATGTCTAATGAAGCAAACGAGAGAGAACTTATATAGCTAAAGGTCCTCGTTAAGTCAATGATGAATTAAAAAAGTTAAATACAAAAATGAAGTTGTGCTATTTACACCAAAGGTCATCACCAAGAAAACATACTGCAAATAGGTAGGGATCGAACTGACTCCTTTATGACTGTTGGTCATTTGCGTAACCACTAAGCAACTTTACCACACCTTTTTCAAATAGGCGATAAAAATTTTAAGACTCGAAATTCGTGGATTGAAAGTAGCTTAGTGGTAGAGCAGGTGACTGATGATCAAAAAGTGGTCAGTTCAATCCCAATACCTTGCTATATCTAGCTATCACAGGGTGGTCAATCGTCTTAAACAACACCTGAGATTTCAATTGTTATCTTAGTCATAGCCTGTTACATTTTAAATAAAAAATATTAAGAACCAATGCTGACGATGCATCTCTGCCTCCCATCAGATTAACATTAGGAACTGAAAGTCATTTTTCAGCTTTACCCTTCACTAGAGAGACTCAAGTTTTTACTCTAGAATCTCTCTGTCTCTCCAACCAAGGGTAAAGCTGAAAAATGAATTTAGTTCCTAATGTTAATCTTATGGGTGGCAGAGATGCATCGTCAGCATTGGTAGGACATTTATAAAGTTACATAATATCAAGTATGTAATTATATGTATCTACTGGTATTCAGTTGGCTAGGTACCTAATTACCAATGGCGAACAGTAACATACTGTTTGCCATTAGGTAGGATTACATAATTACATGGTGATTGAAACCGCAGTTTCTTATGAAATATAGCCATTTGAGGTCCGTGGGGAACAGTGACCTCGTACGCCAAATACTGCTCGTCAAAACAAACATTTTCGAATGGGGTGCCAACAAAAATTAATTGTTGAAGTTCAAAATAGAGAATATCTGTGATCTTCATGAAATAAAGACGATCATTGGACGAGTGAGTTACAATGACAGTGCCCTTACGGTAAATATGACTGTAAAAGGATGCTGACTGAGCTATACGTCCTGCCGTCGTGCCGTACTCCAATAAAAGGTTCACCAGACCAACTGCGGCGAAATCTGAAGCATCCTCTCCCACTGTAAAAGACAAGAAAAATCAATTTAGAAACATGAATAATTATCTAAAAATGCAAGAATTCTAGGTGAGATCTCGGTTATTAGGAATTAAAATAACTTAGCACTTGTATTGTTACAACAAAGAAAGTTTCTTTGATTAAAATGGAGGGAGGAATTCTAATAGTTTAGAGGTAAGATTAAGTAACACAGAACATCATTAAGTAAATACTTCTTTTCTTTCAATGTTTTCAAGATTCTCCAGTAATTAACTTTCTACCTCCATTTTAATTATTTAAACTGGCTTTGTTGTAACCAAAACATTTTGATTTTATTTTATTTTAGGTTCTTAAAACTTAAGGCCGACAATTCAAGTGGCAGCAGAATGAATTTTAATGACATTTTTTCGAGGAAAATATTTATATTTATTTGTTCTGAAATATAATATGCCTTCTTAGCGTCACAACTTAGCAGGTTACGTTGCGTTTTTTTTTAGTGATTTTCGGCACACAAAAAATTGTCAAAAATCACTTTATCGAAAAAAACCCAACGTAACCTGCTAAGTTGTTACGCTAAGAAGGCATATTATATTTCAGAACAAATAAATAAGCAATAGTTTTCTCTGAAAATGTCAGGGAAAAAACGTAAACAAACCAACTAAATTTTCAGCCTTAACGGACTCTAAACACTTGGGTCTCTTTACATCTTCCATCTAGTTTATTCCAATTTGTATTTGAAACAATTACTTACGGGCAGCCACCTGAAGGAAAGTGGTTATATCTTTCTGAGGCCCATAGTCTAACCTCGCACGGGCCAGCGATAGAACCTTCTCCTTGAATGCAGGGTAGGCTGAGTAGAGTGCACCAGCCTGATTTGGATGTCCAACAGCAAAGTCAAGGCACAACTGGAAAAAGAAAAATGGGAAATTGAAAAATGTAGTCACAACAGTAAGTAGATATAGACTGAGCTGTTCACCCCTAAAGACCATTTCACCCCTAAAATGACGTTTCACCCCTAAAGCCACTTCACCCCTAAAATGTCGTTTCACGCCTAAAAGCCATTTCACCCCTAAAATGACGTTTCACCCCTAAAGCCACTTCACCCCTAAAATGTCGTTTCGTCCCTAAAATGCCATATCGACCCTAAAAATTTTAAGTGCTCATGTATGTCACTATAGTAGGTACTATTTTTGGCTATGCTTCGCCTAGGATCTTAACGAAAGGGACTATCTACCAATAAAGCAAGAAACAATTGAAGTTCATTCATTTATTTCAATTTTAAACCAAAGTTTACGACAAATCAGCAAATCTCACCGTTTAGACCATCATTTTCTTTTTTCTTGGTGCTTTAGGTGTCTCCATCAGAATTGACATTTCTGGTGGGGTAGCATGAATATCCTGGCTCTCGTGTTCTGCAGCGACCAATTCCATCGAAGACGGAGTAGTTTCGCTCTTCTTAACAGATGGGTCGACATTTTCCTTTTGCTCTTCATTTTTGGGAGCATCATCATCATTCGGTCGTTTTTTGTTATTCTTCCTTAGAGTCTCACCAGTTTCCTCAAAAGCCGACACCCACTGCTGTATCATCCTCTGACTGGGTGAAACCATGCAGTTGAAAAGATTCTGATAGCAAGCGCGAACATGTTGAATTGAATGAGTTTCATAGTAAGCTTTGACGCAGAACGCACGTTGGGTAGCACTGAACTCGTCCATGATCACGTAGCAACTGACTGAGGACTGAGAGAGGCACTTCCTTTTATAAACTTTTCCTCCTTTCCAACGGCTTTTCTTCTGCTTCTGCTTGGCACTGTCTGCAGTCCTTCCTTAGAGGGCGCGGACCATCAATTTGGTCTTTTTCTTCATTGAATGAATGAATGTCACACAATTTGTAGTTGACCAGCTGTTCCTGGACATTTTGAGGTAAAAGATGAAAAACCTCGTGAATTTCTCTAGGAGCTTCATGTTTCATAACTGCAGTTGATAAGTACTAAAACCACTTTGGATCTAGTAATTTCAAAGATCCACCCACTAGATATAACTCGTCTAATGCGCGAAAAGTATTGTCTGTCTCACGGCAAGGCATGTCTGTTCTGTATCACGGTCGAACTTGAACTGAATATTTTGTGAGCCCCACAACATCTGTCGACAAGTCCCAACATGAGCCAGACAAGTCCCAACAAGAAAACTAACCGTTTCTTTGACATCTGGCACCTAACCTTGAAGCTTTTCCCTTCCTACGACTAATTTTAACCTTGAAGCTTAGGATAATAAAAAATGCAGACTTGTACAAGAATTTTTTATTGACAACAACAATTTCACCTCAGAGAGTAATATTCCAAACAGTCGATACAATCAACTTTTAGTGTGAGCTGATTGACATGTTGATGATCCAGGCAGGGGCGATGTAATTGCATAGGTAGATCCTCCTGTAGACAAGGTGGAAGCTTATCCCAAAGTCTATGAATTTCATTCTTCCCGTACAAAATCAGGAACCACTTGGGGATGTATAGTAAGTCCGCACGGGTAAGGTTGCACACATCACCACGTTTCTGCTCATGTTGAAAACGAGCTATTGAACAATTGATATGATCCCACGTTGTTAGTCCCATCTTCAGCGAGCTACTGAATTGAATCAAATAAAATCGCTTTATATAAGCTCAAAGAGCAGAGCCATCTGTCGACAAGTCCCAACATGAAAACTAACCGTTTCTTTGACATCTGTCACCTAACCTTGAAACTTTTTAGTCCTTTCAATTTGAAGCTTGGGATAATAAAAAAATGCAGACTTGTACAAGAATTTTTTTTATTCATTTGCAATAATTTCTCGCCAGAAAGCAACAACATCTTTATCGTTAGTACAATTATTATTCAAAACATTTTGCATACGATCGTTACAATTATAGTACTTGCAACTATACTCAGTACGAGAGAAAGGTAAATATTTGCTTTCGACATTATTTTCTTAACAAAACAACGGACAATGCTTTTTCAGATAAATAATACGATCTTTTTCTGTATTTAAAAAATCGCAAAGCCAAGTAGCATTTGATACACAATTTCGAAAAGCACATTCCTTATCCAATTTGTCAAAGTGAAACATACAAGAGAAGCTTGGTTTGTAGTGTTTAACACAAGGCAGCGTATTTAGATCGATAAAAGTCAACTGTGGTAGAAATTCGCGAAACAAGCGACATTTCTCTTCACCCTTCACCAAAACATATTTAGCACTATACGTAGCAGCTTTCAACACATCCTCAAGATACACGTAATCAATTTGACCAAAATTCAAAGGAATACCATGAAAAACACTCTCTAAATAATTATTACTTTTAACCATAGCTGAATCGTTTACAACAAGATCCTTGGGTGGAGCAAAAAACCACACTTGGCAGCTTGAGAAACGAAAAGCACTCAGTTCCTTAACAATATAACGTTTAGAATTTTCAAGGACAGCCATTACATTAAGTACGCAAACCTTATAGGGCAACGTTGTAGCCATGATGAACGAGTTCGTAGTATAGTCTACTGCAGATTTCGGGAGCAACGGTGGGGTGCGAGAGCGACTGTGCAAAGGTTGACGCAGCTGTTAGACCTTCATCGAGTAGTTTTTGCACAAAAGTCAGGTAAACTCCAGAATGGTTTTGATATGACGCAACAGTGAAGTGGATTGCAGGTGTCAACACTTCTAAATTGTCCCACTCGTGAGTGGATAGGTTAATGCCGACTCTGGTACGCTTTTCACGAATATATACCTTTTGTCCGACGCAGTTGATGGTTAGGTTTTCAGTCACATGTATGTTGGATC
Source organism: Mesopsocus fuscifrons (assembly GCA_950004255.1). Classification (NCBI taxonomy): domain Eukaryota; kingdom Metazoa; phylum Arthropoda; class Insecta; order Psocodea; family Mesopsocidae; genus Mesopsocus; species Mesopsocus fuscifrons. Next base: position 16,497,387 of record OX465380.1, read on the forward strand.
GACCATGAGTCCGCAAAACTTCGCTGACACTTGCTAGATGAACGCGCAGCCTGTTGTACTCCTCACAGTCCAACGTTATTGAAGCTGTTCCGCCAAAAAACCGCACTTGTAGCGAGAAACTGTTTGTTTGAATATTGTAGACGAATGCAACGCGCACAGACTTGGTATATGCTCCGTTGAGAAAGTATGTTACCTCAAGTAGACCACTCGAGTAAATGGGAGACACATCCGGTGCGTCAGGCGACATGGTGAAACTGAGAATTCCCTCCGCAGCAGGCCCCGCCCCCAACAGATGACGCAACTTTTGCAGGTTGCAACTTGTCGTTAGTCCACAACAGCAGATGATGATGATGCAACTTTTGCAGGTTGCAACTTGTCGTACCAGATGTTGATGACGCAGGTTACGTTAGCCCACAAGTGCGCGACAAAATTGGCCGTCCTTGGTAGTTGAGCATTTTTGTGAAAAAAGACCGCATACAAGCGCATCATTTTTCAAATAATTACAAGTAAACATATCGCACTCCTATTTCAATAGCGCCATATCACGGAAATTGGCAAATCTCAGGAAAGCCGATATAAGAAATTGCACAATTATTTCTTTTTTCCTTCTGCTACCATTCAAGCAATATCAATGAAATTTGGTACTTATATTGATTGGAGGCTTCACCGTTTAACTGTATCAAAATTTCTTCTGGCAACATGAAAGAAAGCCGCCAAAACTACCCTTAAACCTGTGATATGGCACTATTGCAGTTAGCATATTCACATTTCTAGCAGGTTAGGTTACTTTAACTGGCTGACTGCACAATAAAAATCAATAAATTTCAGTCAAATTTCACAGTGTAATTATCTACACTTAATTTAAGATAGCCCGCCACATGGGCTCATATGCCCTGGGTATGGCACCTTGAAGGATCAAATCACAGATGTCCTTTTTTTTGCGTTCGTCCAGTTGTAAACGATTTTTGTAGGCCGGCGTTAGGGTGAAGGCAGGCTTTGTCTTCGTTTTTCGTAGGTTGAAAACAACCTTCCTGAGCTCTTCTTCGTAGGAAGTCGTTACAAGATAGTAGTCCCTCGACTCAAATCGAGTCATCTTTATTTCACTAATCTTGATTCTTCCCTTGTTTTCGCTGACTTCGAAATTCGCTCCGACCTGTTGCTGAACCTTCTTAAAGTCATAAAAATCGCAATGTGAGAGTTCCTTTACTTGGAAAGGAATGCCATTTTTTTTGGCATTCCTGATGATTGGCACGTATTGTTGTGGAAGGTATACAGCACCGCTCTTCAAGGCCTTTTTGACCTGCCTTTCTATCAGGGAGTGTGCCACATCCCCTTCATTCTGCGTGTGGCCGCATATCAAAAATTTATGATTTATTGCTTTCAGCTTCAAACTCGCTTGGGCGAAAACAAACATTGCCATTATAAATCGATTTTTGTTTTGCCCGCAACAGTTATCGCTATAGAATGTCACTTCCAGCTCTTCGGAGTCTACAGCAGAGGTCAATTCTTTGAGGTATATATAAATGCACGAAGAAATTTCGTTTGCGCCTCTCTTTCCCTCGCCTTCGTGCCAAAAAAAACACGTAGTTTCTCCTGTTACAATGTTACTTATGGTAAAGTTGTAACTGTTCACTTTCGACTTGTAGTAGAACAGTGACGCATTTCCAATTGGAGAAGGCATCACAGCCTGAAGGTCGAAACAACAGACGATCTGCAGATTATCCTTTTGTCCCATGTCTTTGTCCAGCTCTTTACTGATTCGACTCAGCACCTTCTGGTACTGATGTTCTTCAAATTTCACGGCAATATCGTTGAGTTCCGGGGAGTTTTTGTGCATTTCACACAAGTTGCACTGATCTTTCTTGGGGATAAAGAAAGAGATGTTAAAACAGCAATTAAAAATTTTCGAGAACATCCCCAAGTTTGCAAACTCTGTTTCGCCTTTTTCCTGTTGCTCCTTTACATAATCTCGGTGGATATCGGCTAGGCTCCTTCCACCGTCAATGTATTCTCTGGTAGTTTGGGCTCTGAGGTAATGGCTTTCAACTCTAGGGATCGCGTTGATGAAGTCCTTTACAGATTGCTTGATTCTTGGATCAACCTCTTTGTGGTTTTTGTGTTTGCCTCTTTTGTCAGGCTCCAAGAAGCCATTTTCATCCATTTTTTCGAGGACCGTTCTAATGGGTCTGTCAGATATACCCAACGTATTCATAAAGATAAAGAAGAGTTTACAAACTCTCTCCTTTTTTCCTGCAAGAATGAAATAAAACGCGTTGTTGTATTGTCTTGGTTTTGCTTTGTTTGTGAACCTGGTATTTGGGGCAATTTTCTCCATCGACTGGACCAGAAAATTTCTTTGTGCCTCTAAATCTCCAAGGTCCCAATAGCGATGGAAGAGAGTATTTCGGTGTTCTGTTGCAATTTTTGTGGCGCACTTGAAAGTACACTTTTCCGTACAAGTTGGGCCCATACTTTTTCCTTTCACTAACTTGCCTGTGGCCAGAGATGTGTAGTCTTTGCCTTCGTTTCTCAGCTTTTTGGCGGTCTCTCTGGTTCTCTTAAGCTTAAGCATTTTCTTCGTGCGTTTCACAGGCGAGCTTAATGGGGACTTTGGGATATCAACAGGCTTTTTCTCAAGATTCATGGAGGAGTTCAATGAAGGCTCTTGTTCTGGAACATAAGTAGGGTCTGCTGCCGAATCGTCACTACTGAAGTCCGGAAATCCATCATCGTAGTCAGGTTGCTGTCCAGATCGCATGTTTTGCAGGATTATGAAATCTGAGGTCACATCAGGGGATATTTCATCTACAACCTGACCAGGTTCCATTTCATGGTTCTCCATGTTGGCATAGGTCTCTGCAGGTTCCATAGCATTGACTTCCATGATGGCATCAGTCTCGGCAGGTTCCATACCATGGACTTCCGTGATGGCAGGGATCCTGGCATGTTCCGTTTCATGGTTCTCCATGATGGCATCAGTCTCGGCAGGTTCCATTTCATGGTTCTCCATGATGGCATCAGTCTCGGCAGGTTCCATTTCATGGTTCTCCATGATGGCATCAGTCTCGGCAGGTTCCATTTCATGGTTCTCCATGATGGCATCAGTCTCGGCAGGTTCCATTTCATGGTTCTCCATGATGGCATCAGTCTCGGCAGGTTCCATTTCATGGTTCTCCATGATGGCATCAGTCTCGGCAGCTTCCAATTCATGGTTCTCCATGATGGCATCAGTCTCGGCAGGTTCCATTTCATGGTTCTCCATGATGGCATCAGTCTCGGCAGGTTCCAATTCATGGTTCTCCATGATGGCATCAGTCTCGGCAGGTTCCATTTCATGGTTCTCCATGATGGCATCAGTCTCGGCAGGTTCCATTTCATGGTTCTCCATAATGGCATCAGTCTTGGCAGGTTCCATATCATGGACTTCCATGGTGGCGTTGGTCTCGGCAGGTTCGGTTTCATCAGAATCATTGGTACTCTCTCTGGTCCCTACAAAATACAGAATTATAAGAATTTTACAGTACAACAGTTTATTTCAAAACCCATAAAAGAAGTGACAAGTAAGATTGTTTTTGTTTTTTTAAGGCCAGGGGACTGTTAGTCCATGCAGCCTTCCTCACTGGGCCTTCCTCACTGTGCAGCTGACAATAAGGGTGTTTTAATTAATTCTGGCGGCTAGTTACCGGGTTGTTAAGGTGCGCTCCGTATCGTACCGTTTTACCTAGTGCTGTTTTGTCCTAGTTTATCAGACAGTAACTTAGCTACCTGTGCTCTTACCGGTAACGGGTTCGAGGCATTCTATGTACCCGGGACCATCATCTTCTGTATCTAAACTTCGTAAATTTGGCTCACGTCTTGCTGGTCGCCCGCTTTCCCTTGGTCTTACGATTTCGTACTGCCGGGATCTCCCGCGCACCATGCGCAACATCAGATAGCTTCTTGAATTTTTATCCATGGTGCTGAAATCAAATTGAGAGCATAGATTTAGTTAAGATCAGGGTCTGAAAACACTGAAAACAGCTTGTTTTATGAAACGATAATTCCAATAGAACGATTATTGAGTCATAAACATCGAACCTAACCTATCTTGTATAGGATCGTTCACTTGACGTTCCGTGTTATTCTTGAAAACTCTTGTTTATTGTTTAAGCAATATAGCCCTATCGTGTCATAAGGCATATTGCAATGTCAAGGTCTTCAAATTGCACTTAAAATCATACTACAATAACGCCTTATCATAGTATATAGCGACCCTGCATATTAGTCTTTCACCAAAAAATATTAAATCAACTTCGCATTACTGCCATATCACAGGTCAAGGCAGTCTTGCAAACTGATCTTCCTTCACAAACCTAAAATTCAACTTCGCATTAGTGCCATATCACAGGTTAAGCCACTAGAGAAGTTTTTCTTTTACAGTTTTACTCTCCTCAACAGCAACATATTACAGGTTAAGGCAATATTTAGAAATGAGCGTCACTCACCTGACAACCACCTCCGGCGAAGGCTGACCGCATACTGGCTTATGGCAATCTTGCTGAATCAAGTAATTCCAAAACCGGTTATGGCAATAACGACAGTGGCTCACCATTCGGATTCTATGGGAGTTAACGATATGGCAATATTGCACAGCGCGGGTATCATCCCAAGGAACATTTTATGGCAAAAAACCATTTTTTCAATTTTTGAGGGATATGGCACTATTGAAATAGGAGTGCGATATTTAAGAAATCATTAATATTTTTACCGGCACATAGCCAAATACAAAAGAGACAACAGTAATGACCGCATACATCGGTCAAGACACTTTGTAACGCTTTTCGATTCCATGACCAGTTATTCCGACTGTATCGATTTAAATAACGTTCAAGTCCAATTTCAATCGGATATCGTCCATAAGGATCGAAAAAATAAGCAGAGCCTCCATTTGAAGGAAAATACATGGCTACCCAGTGAGATCCGGCCTTATCCGATCGATCAAGGTTCACAACCAAAAAACATGGAGTTTTAGGAAAAAAGCGCGGCAACTGATCAGAAACGTAAACTCCTTGAAAAATTGGAAATTTTGATAGACAAGCACGGATTTCTCGAGTGTTCATTTTTCAAAAGTCGGTAAGCACATTACCAGATTGATCGATTTCAATAGTGGAATCGTAACAAGAGTATACAAGGACACTGATGGCTTTTGCAAGTGCGTTTGCGAAACGTACGTCAATACGAATGGACCCATGTCGAGGTAAACTTGTGTGACCTTCGGTTGCACTACTGTCTGGAGTTAAATCAAAGCACAATAGGCTATAGCCTCGTTTATACATATCTGGCGAGATGATATTCGATTGAGTGCCATGTTTGACGTGCGTATCGGTAAAAAGCGATTGGTAGACACGCGCAAAACGTTCACCATTCCAATCAGGTGTATAGGCTTCACTTGGTATTTGAACGCCATTGACACGTAATGAGAAGTAATTGTACTTGAAGTGATCAAAATATAACGGATTCGAGGTGACAGTGCCACTGTACGCTTGATTATCAACAAAACCAACAACAATAAGTTTAGGAATCTCTCCAATCAAGATATTATCAAGGCTGGCGCTTGTTTCGTTAGCAGAAATGGTGTGCGAACGTAAATCTACACGATTAATGTGATATTTCATAGTAGCACCCGAACCAAGCGTTCGCGCATGTGCAAGTAGGACAGAGGGTGACGGAGTGACATGTTTGACAAAAAGTGTACAATCGGTGATTTCGAGTTTCATTTTGCTGTCCAACTTGTTGGAAAGCAGTGTAAATGCTTGAGGAGCACGAGTAAGCCGAATACGGAGTTCAGTTCCAAACGCAAGTAAAAGAGGTGTATTAAAAATGTCTGCATGTAAACGTCCGTAAAGTTCGCAAGTCTTAGCCAATGCCTTTTCACGCTTTGCAAAACCTGTATTAGCATTTTTAGCCGAAAAATCGTCACTATCAAGATAAAAAAGCGATGAGGTTAAGTGAGTACTCACAGCATCATGAGCATAGTTAAGTAAGGCTTCAATATACGCTCTATAAGGATAGTTATCAGCGTTATAAGTAATGGATTTACCATTCAATTGGATTTGAATTTGTGAGAAAAGTGAATGAAGCAAATAATTAATTGAACCGACTTGTTCGATCACCGCAGCAGCCCCCTCACCAGTTTTTATCTTGTCTCCCGCAAGTTTGACATCAATTTTAAGGTAGACACTGCTCAAATCGCGATAATGCTCTGAAGTTTTGGGTAAAACAAATTCCAACACGGAATCACTCACAGGCGAGATACTTTTGTAGCTGACCATAGAGCTGTCCGTAATGGCAGTCTGCACCATACGATGATGAAATAAGTCTAATTCACTCTTTACACAGGCTTCCATTGTTGTTGATGTGAACGCGACGAGGGCTAAACAGATACTAACGCTCGAGCTTGAAATGTAAAACAATAAGAGTAGGCTTTTCAGAGGAACGAAAATTTATAAATTGACCTGAATCATCGCGAATTTCTGCTGTAATGGTGTCAAATGTATAATGTGAAAGACGGTGGTAATAAATAGGATTAAAAATAATATGGCCGCCTTTCCGATCTAATTGAGCAATTCTTATAGTTTTTGCCAAAACATCGCCCGACAAGACAGAATCAATAATATCAACATAAATATGAGCCATTATCTGATTATTAGTGGCGAGTGTCAGTTTATAAAAATAGTTTAAGTTATTCATCAAAAGAGCTAAAGATCGGGCTAGCAATTCTAAACGAATTTCTTTGTTAATTGCATATTTCTCGATTTCATCAAAGAAAAGACCTAGAGAGCGATAGTCCCCAACGCGAAACCGAATCACGTAATCGCCATATTTAAGAGTATTTGTGTAAGAATCTTCAGCATAAGGTTTTTCCAACTTTGTTTGGTTGACAGTGTAAGTTTTTCGTTGAATAACTCGAACGCATTCATCGACCATTAATTGACCCAAATGATGACTTTTTATACGAGAAATGATGAAAGTAAATAAATGTTCGAGTGAAATAAAATCACTACGTGGAAATACAATTATTTCTTGCTCACCATCTACTTCCAAGGTTATGCTATTCACGGGATTTTCATCACGATCGAGACTGTTTACATCCGTCAAAGCTGTAAATGATGAATTATAGACAATCTCGCTTAAACCGCAAACCCATCGCTCACCAAGTTCTATTCTTTTAGCTAATTTTGTCTGAAAGTGTGAAAGAGCATTATTTTGAAAATAGTTACCCGAACTGTTGCTCGGAAGGTACACAAAAAAGTTATCCATGTTTAACTAAAAATATCGCGGTGAAGGAGTGTTTTCTTCTTCTTCTTCTTCTTTTTCGCGGGCGACTTTTTCAACGTAGACTTCTTTCGTTTAAGAGCTCCAGCAGGTGACTGCTCGCAAGTTGACACCGTCTTTCGTTTCATTCTCCCAATACCTTGTCCAGCCATTAGTTTTGTCTGCAAACGCTTCGAAGCTTCGCGCGTTCTATTCTTGATCGCTTCCATGGGTTTGACACCGCCAGCGCTTAAATCGGTTAAAATGTTACTTCCAGCGGCGAGAGCTTCTCGTCCCACGGCTTTTGCTCCCGAAACCAAAATCGGTTGAAACCAACGATAAATCGACGACAAGAAGGATCCAAAGCCTCGTCCGCTTTGCACACCATAACTTTTTACATAATACGGGCCGATGGAGCTTCCGCCGTGTGCTTGCTGGTGGTAATAATGCGATAATGCATCCTCCGCCATGGTTAACTTGCGACTACCTCACTGGCGGGAATCCACGAATTGAAATCTTTCCCATAGCCCTGCCAACTGACAAACACTTGTTTTTTGTCGCCTTTTCCTTTTCTCCGAAGAATTTTGTCAATTTTAAATAAAACACGTTTCAAGTCAAAATTAACTTTTTGAAGCTCTGACGCATAAAATTGTCCACGAATCGGTTTTCGGTTCAAATCCGCGAGTAAATACAACGGTAAGGCTAAAGATTTGTTGATGTGAATAATTTTGAAAATTTCCCTTCCAAAAGTCGCCTCATGCTCCTTGGCAAATGGATTTCTCAATTTCCTTACGCGAACCAAGTCACCAAGACGAAATTCACGCGCGCGCGCGGGGCCCCCGTCTCGGGCACTCTCATCACGCTTTTTCCATTGTTTTTCGTATCTAGCGAGGATTTGTCGTTGCAGTGAACTCGACGACGAAATGACGCGATGCGGTGAAGTTCCAATGGTGGAGTGCTTGCGATGATTGTACGTGTGAAGAATCTTGTTTAAAACGTTTATGTAAGCATTTGTGTTGTTTTCCGTCAAATATCGATGAATCAGCATTTTTATCGTTCGAATCGATCGTTCTACGACAGCTGCTTTATTATCTGGGTTGAGCACGGTACAAAACTTAATCTTGTGTTTTTCAAGGACATGACGAACTTGAGAGTTCAAAAACTCCTTACCGGCATCCGCTTGAATAGTTTCAATTTTATAAGGAAAGTCACGAATAATTTTATTCAAGGCCACACTCACCTCACTAGCCGTTTTCTTTTTCAGCGGCACAGCAAATAGGTATTTTGAGAAAACATCAATTCCCATCAACAGATATCGATAATTCTTATTAAAACGCTGCAAGTTCTTTAAATCGGCAAGGTCAATCTCAAAAAGTTGTCCAATGGCGGTAATTTTATAATAATTTCGTGGAAAGCGTCGGCGAACAGGACGATGTAGTGTGTAACTATCTTTGGATTCCAAGAATTTTTCGACTTCTTCTCGCGAGTGACGTGGTGAAGCTTTAACAAGTCTTTCCAACGAGGCAAAAGCCAACGGATCACCAATTTCACTATATTTTTGCATTGTACGACAACCAATTAGGTTTCTTTAATTTTGTTCGCGGACGCAGCGTACCCAACGGAGAAATAGTTGCATCGAGCCGTCTTCTCTTTGTGCCAACTGCGGTGGCGTATTCTTCGTTCTCCTCCTCCTCGTCTTCAATCTCTTCCTCGTCCTCCTCTTCCTCGTTCTCTTCCTCACTTGGGGGTTCCGTTTGAGACTGACGGGTGGTAGGCTGTTTTTCTTCAATAATTGGAATTTTTACTGGTCCAGCATCATTTTTCAAAACATTAAGATAGTCGTGTAGAAATTTGCGTACCTTGATCCATTTTTGATAAACGTCAATTTTAGGCTTCTTGGCTGGAGTTTTCTTCGTTTTCTTCTTTTTCTTCGCCAATTTCTTTCGCGGTTGACGTTTTGGCGAAATTTGCAATTCTTTGGCTAGAGCTTCACGTTTTTTCTTTGCAAAGGATGGTTCACCTTTTCGAATTTGTTCAAGTGCTTCGGGAGACACGAGAAGCATTTTACGAAGTTCCCCCTGCGGTGGAGGTGCTGGAGCTGGCATTTCCAATTAATTTGCCAATTAGTCCGCTAAATAGACTCGCCAAAAGTGGAATTAAAAATCCTCCGTGTTGTACAAGTAATTTTCGTTTTGCGCACGTTGACGTAGAATGGCAGGCAACTTTACGAATAACATTTTTATAGCGTTTTAGTTCTTCTTTGACACGTTTTGAAATTTTAATGTTGCCAGCGAGTAAATTCAAAGAAATTTCAGCAAGCGCTATAATCAAGTGCTTTGGCGCAGTTTTCAATATAGCTTTGCGACATTTAGCATTGCATTTTTGTAACACGCGTAAATGATGTTCAAACGACCGTAACGTCTTCATTGCTCGGCATATCGGCGTAGACTGTAGGAAATTCTTCAAAAATATTACTCATAAAACGAAGTGCGTCGGAGCACTCTTGAGTAAAGTCCATAAAGAGATGTCCATATTTTTGCTTCATGCATTCTTTGTAGACATTATGCAAAGCTTTTGGATTAACTGGGTATATTTGGCGACACAAATGAAAAAACTGGGATGGGTCTCTCGGATTGCGCAGCAGAGTAATATAATTAGCATTTAATGAAATATCGCGACTATGACGAGATTTATGAAAAATATTCTGCGATATAAGAATTATTGAAAGTCCCAAGTGGTGTGAACCTCGCGAAAAGAAATCAACGACCTCATTACTTTTTGACGATTCTCGCATCAAATCATCAAGTACGACTAAAACATGAACATGTGGTCTCTGATGTTGCAAAAGTTCATCAAGTGTAGGTATTCCGTGAATAACGATAGATTCCGGAGGCACACCTTCAGAAATGGGAGTTTCTTCGGGTAGACACCATAAAACGCGAAAAACTGTGCCGTTTGTCCATTTTGGGAGTTTTTCAATAAATTTACACACGAATACTGTTTTTCCAGCTTCACTAGGTCCCGCGACTATTTTTCTAAATGGAAGATGAATTTTCATTCTCTTTTTAAATGAAGCATGTGTCTTGCTGAGCGCGGAGAGTCAACTGCCGGTTTTGGTGGTTTTTCAAAGCCTTGATAGCTTTTACGAAATTTATGTAGTTCCCACATTAAATCGGAATATTTTGTTTCTGGATTATACTTTCCCGCTTCCAGTAGTTGTTCCATTTTCGTTGATTCACGCATTGTTGTCAGTTCCATGGGTTTCATTCGTCTGGTCGGTGTGCATTGAGTGATTATACCCATATTCATACCAATTCCAGTAAAATGCTCTTCTTCACATAAAAATAAACATTTTTGCGGCAGCTCTTCTTCTTCCTCGACGTCCTCCTCTTGTTCCAAAGAAAAAACGGTTTCGTGCGCGCGCGCGCCCCCCGCGTCACCACTCGTGTCACTCGATGTTATCAACTTGATGAAGCCGTCATTTTGGTGAGTGTTGTATTTTTTCGATTCATATCGTAACTTATCAATTAAACTGGGTAGCTGACAGTTGTGTACCTTCCTAGTCGCTCGACTCATCATCACTAACATCATCAACCAACATGGGCCTGGGTATTTTCTTATGGCCGTACGCAAGCGTAAAATGATCCGGCTGAATCCAGCGTTTATCGTCAAAGCTGTTGAGACTAGTTTTTGTTAGTTTAACTGTGTAATATTGTTGGTTAAAGCTTCGTATGGACATGTTGGTGTGGTGAGCTAGCGATTCCTCAAAAAGACACCTTTTATACATTTCATGGTTAATTTCGCGGGAAACGACACTTTTTGAAATACCCTTCAACGTCTTTTTGTTGTAATTGTTTGCTGTGAGTAACGAGTATGCTTTAGCACGTAAACCGACAAATTCCAGCCCAAACTGCCCGGAGAGCTCGTCTTTAAACTTCCCAGGGACGCCCTTATTAGCTAGACTGTAGAGCGGATGATTAGGAGGATAATTGCTAAAATCAAACCGATCGCGATGGTTGCCCATCCACGCGTACAAATCATCTGTTTCGATGCTGTACAGGAGGCTGTCAGTGTCTGTGAGACAAAGCGTGGCCTTGCCGTCGGGAAACTCTTTTATGATGAAATCGTAGTGAAACTCGAAAATGACGATTTTCGAGATATCGAGAACACTAACACCAGCAGCTACAGGTTTGTCTAGCGTAACCGACTTCCACATACTTTCAATCAGTGAGACGTCCGGATTGATGATGGAGAACCGTTTGAAAAGGGGTGACGACACCAGACGTTTACTTCGTCGTTCGTCATTCACAAGGTTAAAGTTTTTGTGGTCCTTCTTCTCCAGCAGCTTGCCGTAAATGATATTGGAGATTAACTTGGCCAGAGATTTGTCTAGCTCATTGGTAGCGGCCACCCGAATCGCCATACATTGGTCAATGTACGGTTTAAGGTACGGTGACTGTTTGAATGAAATGGCACGGTTAATTTTAGTCAAGATCAGGCCCTGCTTCAAATAAAACTGCAGAGCGCGATAGTGTACAACATAGTTTTGTTTTGCACACAAGTTTGGAACCAATTTCTTGCTTTTTACGTGTTTTAATTTATTTTTTTCCAGCAGGTGTTTAGCATACTGACTGATCATATCTGTCGTGACTTGCAGATGAGTAGGAGCTAGCGGTAGGCAATTGTAGTAGTCGTGTTTGTTCTCATCAATCTCAAAATCACAATAAAAAATGTATCCTACATCGCCATGCGGATCCAAAGATTGCAAATCGAGTGCTTGGATTTCCGCTTCAGTGAGCCATTGGTAATTTGAAACCGGAAGTGGCTCACACATTGCGTTGCTGTAAAGCGCGTTGGCATCGACAAACAATAAATAGGTTGACGTGTCACGTGACGGATCAAAATTGGGATTCACGTCTTGGTTGTTTGCGCGGGCGTACCGCCGTGAGATCTGCGCGACACCTCCGCGTATCGAGCCCTCTAACCACATGTACATGGTTGGGTCTTTGATCAGTTCCAAACGCACACCTGTTGTCTTAAGCATGCACATGTATGACAAGCCGGGAATACCAAAAAACCACAATGCGTCAATACCAAAATGACCGAAAAATGTTTCCCGCATGTTGATCATAACATCCGCCAAAAGCAGTACATCTGTTTTTACATACAGTTTCATGTAATCCTCCATGGTATGCATATGAAAAGTATTCCATATGTTTTGACAATGTTGATATTCTTGAGCTGTGATGTCGCTCTTGGTGAGTTTATTGTGGAAACATGCTTGTGGTGGGAGACTGGTCTCGTCAAGTTTCTCAATTCCCGTTATAAAATCATAGGGGAATATTCCCTTGCGTAAAACTAAATCAAACTCAACGGGATCGGGAAACTGACTTTGCAATACTTTAAATCGATTGGCACCGCCTGTTTTCAAATTGGACACTAGTTTGTCGAGGGAAGCCTGTAAAAACTGTAGGCTGTCAATGAAACGTAACATTCCAATTTTAAGAGAAATAATTTTTTCCTGGTTCCTCGCTAAAATTGTGATGGGTCTTTTTACATTGCGATTGAGAACACGCAATAAAAAAGAAAGGTCATAAGTCGCATTGTGCGCTATGACGGGAATAAAAATAGTTTTGTGACTTAGATTGCATTTATTACACGTAATATTTGCGAAATTGTTGGTCGGGAGAAAGTGGAGATGGTGAAATATTTTTCGATCGCGGTCTCTAAATTTTCGCTTGCAAATCTCACACCGAACTGCTTGCTCCTTTCTCGCTTCCAACTCGGGTGTGATGACTAACGGATAGTTTATTTGAAGAAGATCAGCGATTCTTTGTTCCTCTTCAAAAAGCTCTTCTAAAAGTTTTCTAGCGGCATAAGGACCGCTATAGACTTTGGGGGGAGACACGGGTTGATTATCGGGGCCTATGACCACATACGAGTAACCGATTGCTTCGTGTTTTTGAATTCGCGTCTGCTTTCCACTTTTGCTCGTCTCATTAACTTCAATCAAACAACATTCAAAATCAAAAAAGATGCTGTAAGGAATCTTGTATTCGTACTTGGTCTCATCGTAGGAAATGTAGTCTTTCCCGTCTTCAGGCATATTTACAGTACGAGGTTCCATTTTGTCACAAATCTTTTCATGTTCGTGTAATTTATCGACACTCCAAAAAGCGAAAAAGCAGTTGGGACAGTGATGTCGAAAGTTCTTTTTGTGTACAGCGAATAACATTTTATTCAAATTTTTAACTAAACAAAAATGCCCCCTCCCCTCCTCATTGGTTTGATACAGTAAGATGACGTGTCGTGTTGTAACTCTTTTCTTTGTTCGGTAAAGTGTCTGGAACTGTCCTCCGTTAAAAGTAACAACATTAATTGACAAAGAGTTCATTTTTTCGAATTTTGGAATATGATCAATTTTCATGGGAATGGAAATTCCGTCAGTATTGAGTGTTGCCACAGTTTGTCTGTATTTGTAACCTTGCTCACAATGGGGTCCGTTACAACCCTGTAAAGAGGCCGCTACTGCGTATAAAAAACATTTCTCTTCATCTTCGGTTCTAGTAATTTTAATATTAACTATCCCACGATTAAGTTTCAATTTTTGCGGAATCTGAAAACTACGGCATGCACCATACATCGGATTGTATTTTGCTACTTTTAGAATGAGTTTCACAATTCCAAGAATTATCCAGCCTGATCCTTGCGATTGGTATGCATCCATAGCTACATCCATTTGTGTAATAGCTCTTTCAATAATTTCATCGAATTCAGAAAATCTAAAAAATTTTTCATTTCTTGAATTAAAATAGGCAGTCATGGTTTTTTCGTTATCTAAATCAATAAATTTTACAAATTCAACTTCTACAGTAAAATAAATCTTAAGGGGGCCTTTCTTTTCCAAATCTTCTCTAATTATTTTTTCAAGCTCAGGTTTTAGGGCACTTACTGCAAGTCTAATATCACGAACGTCTTCCTTCTCACCAACATTGAAGCTGTAGGTTGTGAAGTAAGCCTCAATTGACTCGCGCACCACACGGGAGATTGCATCCTTGATGCTGATTCTTGACGAACCTGCTCCACGCTGCTGCTGCTGACGATTTTCTTCATCTCGTGATGTAGATGGTGTTGTTGCGGGAACGTCTGGAGTTGACGCTTGACTTGCAGGAGAGTCGGAATCCAACGTTACTATCGGAAACAATGTATGTGGCTGCCCACGTCCATTGGCAAACCTCAATACAGTCTCTCTTGGCTGTAGCGGTGGTGACGCTGGTGGTGGCGGCGGTCTCACGCTTAAATCTAGAGGTGATGACTGGAATGGAAGACCATGCTGCTGCTGCCGGTCGTCCATTGCGCGCGGTTGACGATTGCGCCGCAAACGTTATCGACTAACTATTTGAAAGGATCAACGACTTTATCAAGATACTACAACGGTCACGTAGTAAGTGAGGCAGATCAGGAAGGGCAAACTCAATTTATAGCTAAGGCCCCCCACCACTGCCACAGTTCTCAGTCGTGAGAACAACACATGTTGAAATTCTGCTTTGCGCGAGAAAAAAATGAATTTTTAAGTGCGAACTTGAAAATACTAAAAAAATTAATGATCGCTTGCTTGCAACATGTGGTAAATACAAATCGTCACTAAACACATGTTCCGTCGTTGGTATGGGAGAAACATGTTTTTGCTTGTGGGAACTGAATATTCTCACTATGCGTATCGTTTTTTTGAGTGGAAGACTCTAGACAACATGTGTTGCTTTGGCTGAGACAAATTATACTATTTGCAGTTTTTTGCTCGTTAGAGCTTAAATTTCATTTCAAACGAATAAAACGTGTGATTCTTTGTGGGAGACGGATATTGCGACCATATGTGTCGTTTTTGGAGATGGAGCAAATATTTCACAATTCTGAGAAAAACAACACGTGTTCTCAATCTAAACTGTGAATGTTAAAAAGACACATGTGCATTTCATTTTACCATGCATAGCTATACAAAGATCAAAGTGACTTACCTTGTTTTGGTTCTCAACTATTTTAGTTGGTGGTGGTAATACTGAACATATTCTGACTTCAGTCTGCTACTATCCGTGCTACAGTACACATCTAAAATGTCTCTAAATATCGAAAAGATTTTCTCCGATGTGCGTAAAAACCTGATACTTGAAAAAGGCATTCGGGAATTTGAAGAAGGAATTCGCTTTGAAGTGAAAGAAGTCAGGCAGATACAAACCAAGTAAGTTGGCGCATTTATGAGCTTATTCTTATCTAACTACCTATTCTACCTATCTACATAATAAACTATTTTAATTCTTTTTCATAGGATTGGGCTGTCCACCAAGCTCCGTGTAATGTACCATCAAAATTTGGTAGAAACGTTCCTACCAACGGATTACAGTGCTAAATTCGATGCTGACGTGTGCCGCCATATCAACTGCAGTCCTGAACCATATTTTTTGACGGTCATCTCACGGAAAGGATCGGTACCGTCACTGGATATCTCAAAATAAACAAGTAAGTTTTTATTTTTTTATTCTAATGTAATTATAACAATGTTTTGTACACTTTGTATAAACATTGGTTCGGGTGAGGGAGGGGGTGAGGGTGGTGAGGGTGAGAAAGGCGGTGCCGATGAGAGAGGGGAAGAGGGTGAGGGAGGGGGTGAGGGTGAGGCTGAGGAAGAGGGTGAGGGAGGGGGTGAGGGTGAGGCTGAGGAAGAGGGTGAGGAAGAGGGTGAGGAAGAGGGTAAGGGCGAGTCGATGGAGTTATGATCATATTCGTAAATCTGAGTTGGCACTGGCGGCAGGCGTTGCATCCTTAATTCCTCTTCTACTGCTCTTAAATGATAAGGAACGCCTTCAAAAAATTCCTCTGGTGTCATGAACCCCGAATGATATGTTCCAATGAACTGGCAAAGACTGTAGAATCGTTCTTCAGCTCTGAAAAAATAAAAACACCAACATTAGAAATTTTAGTGTGATTTTCTATTTACGTCACTGACTGGTTATAGTAGGATCCGACCCTGCTTGCGGATAAAAGCTTTATTTGGTACTGACTGGTTATAGTAGGATCCGACCCTGCTTGCGGATAAAAGCTTTATTCGGTACTGACTGGTTATAGTAGGATCCGACCCTGCTTGCACATAAAAGCTTTATTCGGTACTGACTGGTTATAGTCTTTTCTTATTGGGAACTACCTACGTTACTAACAATAAACTTTACTTCCAGAAATATGAAAAATAACTCGACCCTGCTTGCGGATAAAAGCTTTATTCGGTACTGACTGGTTATAGTAGGATCCGACCCTGCTTGCACATAAAAGCTTTATTCGGTACTGACTGGCTATAGTAGGATCCGACCCTGCTTGCGGATAAAAGCTTTATTCGGTACTGACTGGCTATAGTAGGATCCCACCCTGCTTACCGATAAAACCTTTATTCGGTACTGACTGGCTATAGTCTTTTCTTATTGGGAACTACCTACGACACTAACAATAAACTTTACTTCCAGAAATATGAAAAATAACTTACGGAGACATGGTGGGGATCGTTGATTGGTGGTGGATGGTGCGGCTGCTTCACTTGAAGAGTAAGACGAGAATGAAATTGTGCGAATAAACTGCATAAAGGCACACATGTTATGACGACAACACATGTTTCTTGTGTGAGAACTCTCGCAAAAACTGAATCTGCACACTAGCAGCGTGACGAAAAAAACCCCCCTAGCTCTCATTCAATACAGCGTTTGAAATATCCAGTAGTTTTATTACTTTCGTTTGCATCTCCGTTCTTTTAGGTACATAAGATACCTGTAGCTTAAGTTGCCATTTAAAAGCTGATAGGAAATAGCATAGTCCGAAAATTGTACCTACTATAGTGACATACATGAGCACTTAAAATTTTTATAGGTAAAATAGTACCTACTATAGTGACATACATGAGCACTTTAAATTTTTAGGGTCGATATGGCATTTTAGGGACGAAACAGCATTTTAGGGGTGAAACGACATTTTAGGGGTGAAGTGGCTTTAGGGGTGAAACGTCATTTTAGGGGTGAAATGGTCTTTAGGGGTGAACAGCTCAGTCTATATCTACTACAGTAGGTACCTAGGTATGTTTTAGCTGTATACTTCCTGCTGAGAACTGTTCGCATGATTGTCCTTTCATTTATATACTGGAGCAAGTGTGAAGGTTCCTTATATAGATATTCATCTTAGTGGTATATTACATTCATTTAGGATTGTAGTATAGAAAACACCCACAAATTTGCACTTACCAGTTTCCACCCCTCAGGTTGTGCAGCCGCTGGAAACTGTTCGAAATAATCCGCGTATTCGAGTGCTTTTGGTGGGCGCAAGAGCTTCTGCCGAGCAGAGTATGTGTTTTTCCAATGATGCTCTACCAGGTCCAGTGGTCTTGTGCTCCCCCTGAGAAAGATGAGCCCCTCGTCTTCGAGAATGCTGTTGGTCGTCCCTTCAACTTCACCGCCTCCGCCCAATGGCACTCGGCGTCGACGTTTTCTATCAGATCCCTCACTGCTGGTTGACGAATCCCGTTGTCGGCGTTCGGGGGTCGGGGGTTCTAGGACTCCCGATTTCTTCAGATCACTACGGTAATTGTGCCACTTCCGGACTAATTTTCCACTAGCCTCGGTGGTTGCCGTAGCCGGACTAAAGTAAGCAGATTCGGACTCCGTTGGGAAGACTTTCTTTATTGCTGCTGCCCACTGTTGCCATGTAGAGGATGGAAGCGAGTGCCACTTGTTTAACTGGCGGGAGTACTCGTAAGCAACAATGTCAAGCACGAGCCTGAAAATAATAATAAAAATATAATATTTAGCAGTGGGTGATATGCCATGAAAATCGACAAAATATGTACGCAAATATACAGAAAACTACCTTAAAATATGCACAAATGTGCATCAATATTATTATTATTATTATTATGAGGGGTGGGGGGGACAAGCCCAGCAACTAGACCATTTCGAGAATTATCCATTGTGCTCAGCTGGCAGCACTACCAAATACCAGCTCCCCAGCCATCGTGCAGTACACGATGGGGACCTACCGTTTTAGGTGGGTTCCGAACCACCACAGCCTCGATATACATTTCACTTGAAATTTTGAACATAATATCAGAGGTGAATGCCGATCAGAAAAACTTTTCGATGGGACTGGGATCGAACCGGTGTGACCCGGCTCTCAGTCCATCTAAGGAACCATCTAGACCAGTGGTTCTCAAACTTTTTGGCTGGCGGAACCAAATTTAGTCGGGAATTCTTTCGTGGAACCTTAAACATTGGATCGTCGATTTCACAGGTTTTTTAGGAAACAACAACAATACATTTTTCTATTTTAATTTTTCTAAACTAAACTAAAATTGTATTCCCTGAAGCTCAAAGAAGGCTTCGCGGAACCCCGGCAAGGCTTCGCGGAACCAAATGGTTCCGCGGAACACAGTTTGAGAACCACTGATCTAGACCACCCGGCTATCGAGGCTGTATGCATCAATATTGGTTAAACATGCTATGATATGCAACTTTTTGACGCTTTATTTCAAATTAAAAGGTGTCTAAATTAAGGTGCCACCGAAGCTGACGTTGCATCTCTGCCACCCATAAGATGAACACTAGGAGCTAAAATACATTTTTCAGCTTTACCCTTGGTCTGAGAGTCTCCAAATTTTGCCCAAACGTAACCTTAGAAATCTTCTATGGTAAGGCTACGTTCTGGTGAAATTTTGAGTCTTTTCAGCCAAGGCTAAAGCTGAAAAATGACTTTAAGCTCCACATATTAATCTTATGGGTAGCGACATCGTCAGCTTCGGTAGGACCTTCATCGTTTCGTTGTAATGTTTCTTACACACCTGCTACGGTCTTTTCCGTCGAGCTTGATACCACTTGTTGCCTTCTTGGAGAGGATCGGGCCATAAGCGGTGTCCTCCCTTAACGCAGAGTGCACATTGTAAGGGGGCCCCAAAGTGAATAGGTCCTCCAAGTCGATTACCTCGCCCACTTGATCAGTTGTTGTGGTCGAAGTGGATGGACAAGCAGCTGGTGATAAAGACGGCTGTGGTGAGGAAACTGCTTCAGAATTATCCTGTTGACAAAAATAACATGTTTGTAAGTTTTATTCTCAGAAACCGTGATAGTGATGATGGTCGTTCAGAACTATCACTGTTAACTCTTATATACAAATTTTCTAGGGAAACATTTGCGTGATCTAAAACGTGAAATATCAGTGAAAACTTTCAAATCCTGACGTGCCAGGAATTTTTTAACCACTTCTTCTCAATAACTTGTGTTACGCTAAGTTTTTTCATAAACGAAAGTAAGACATGTCGTATGAATGGTGAACGCACTAGAGCAAATAATGGGTGGACTAACGGATGGAATGAAATTTCCCAGAAACCACTTTTTCGACTCAGGGTACCCCCATGATCATGAGAAACCTAAAATACCTATCAATAGGTATAAAAATTTTGAATTTGGCTACCGAGAAAGTATTAAGTAATAGCATTTGTGACGGTAAAAACAGGAGGAAACAACATACTTTCTGCAGTTGTCTTATTTTGGACAGAAGAAGGAGTCTCCGTGCGTAGGGGGCCATCGGTAGAATTTCACGCAGGTTAGGCTCTTCTAAAAGAACTAGGGTATCACAATCTTCGAAACCGTGCTCTAAAGAAACAGAAAACCGTCACTATATAAGAATGATGGATGAATATCTCTTGTTGTTTTAAAAAGGTCAGGGTGAAGGGAATTGGATCACGAAATGGGCCGAATGTTTTGCCAAAAAAGGAATTTCACTTATTTATGCGTTTTGAACCATCCTGAGAAAAAAATTTATAAATTCATTTAATTTTTTTTTTGTTTTTGGAAAGGGGACACCGAAATTTTTCTAAGTTTTTCGAAAAATGAAAATTAGTTTTTTTGGACTCAGGATGGCTTGAAACGTCTAATGAAATGAAAATCTCAAAAACACCCTTTGACGAAAAAACTTAGAAAAATTTCGGTGTCCCCTTTCCCGGACCCCAACCAGGGATTGTAGCTAAAAAAAACCTTGGAAAGAACACAGATATACACTTAATCACACCTAGCAGGTGAGCAAGTGCACTAGGGAGTGGCCTTGACACAACACACTCGCCGTTTCCTATAACCTGGCCCTAAATCTGAAATGACTCCTTACATACAAATTCTAATGAAATACCTAGAGATACATACGTATGTACCTACAGCAACAATCGAGGTAAAATGGCATTTGACGGGCTCTAGGTACTATATAATTATTTTAGGGACATAGAAAATATCAAAATGCCCATCAACTTCTAACTCAAGCTTTGGTACAGCCTAGGAAACATTGTAATAAATAAGGACAATAATTTGTTTGCAGGACTGCAAGTAGGTATTGTTGAATTGTGGACAAGTTCATAAATAATGGAATAAAATAATTCACTTACCAAGTAGCGTCTGTGCGTATTCTTCAAATCCCCAAGATTGCAGCAACTGGGCCGCCATTTGAACCGTGTGAGCCTCAAGGATCCCTCTGGCGAAATGGCGTCATGGCCAAACGGTCGGATGCGCGCGCATTTGAACTTTGTTGGTTCAGGAGTATTTTTCCGTTGGAGATATTAGTTACCCGACTCTTAACAGGGACAATAGCGTTTCTCAACAGGGACTTTAGGGTCCCTGTTGAATCCCTGTTCAGACAAGAGGGCATTTTGTTCGGCTCAAAGAGGTTGAGTGCCCTGTTTGGATTATGACACATTCCAGTTGGATACCTGTTGGATGAAGAGGAGCCACGAAAATTTAACAAGATACTCTCCTAACTCAACAGGAAGTAAGTCCTTTTGAGGCATGAGAGCATCCTCTCCTGTAAATTAGGTGAAGTTCCCTGTTGGTATTTTCAAACACACATGTTCTTTGAACAGAGTTAACAAATTTTTAACTAGACACCCAGCTGCCTGAACAGGGTCCAGTTACCTCTGTTGGTACGTTAGGGTATATTGTTCGGTAAATTATGGGCCGGCTATCTTGTTGGGGATGTGACAACGTTTTGTTGAGTACCTGTTCACTGAACAGGGTTATCGATCTTACACTTTCAGACTTGCGGAAATAAAAAACTAATACGTTATTTTTGCATGAGTAATTCACTTAACACAACTATGGCTTACACCATTGGAATCGGCATAGCTGACAATGGTAATCAAAGTGCCCTTACTTTCTCCCAAAAACTTAAACTGAACCAACACAAAATCTCAAGTTTCAAATTTTCGGAAAATGGATACGCCACTGTTGTCGCAGTCCCATAAAATGGTAACTAAAGTGCCCTTACTTTTCCGAAAAAACCAAAACTGAGCCAACTCGAAATCTCAAGTTTCGAAATTTTGGAAAAATGGATACGCCACTGACGTCGTAGCCCCATAAAATGGTAACTAAAGTGCCCTTACTTTTCCCAAAAAACCAAAACTGAGCCAACTCGAAATCTCAAGTTTCGAAATTTTGGAAAAATGGATACGCCACTGACGTCGTAGCCCCATAAAATGGTAACTAAAGTGCCCTTACTTTTCCCAAAAAACCAAAACTGAGCCAACTCGAAATCTCAAGTTTCGAAATTTTGGAAAAATGGATACGCCACTGACGTCGTAGCCCCATAAAATGGTAACGAAAGTGCCCTTACTTTTCCCAAAAAAACAAAACTGAGCCAACTCGAAATCTGAAGTTTCGAAATTTTGGAAAAATGGATACGCCACTGACGTCGTAGCCCCATAAAATGGTAACTAAAGTGCCCTTACTTTTCCCAAAAAACCAAAACTGAGCCAACTCGAAATCTCAACTTCCACAATTTTGGAAAAATGGATATGTCGTAGCCCCATAAAGTGGTTTTGAAGCTGCATTTATACAATGAACTTTCTGCATTACAACTGACCTCCCCCTTAGTCTCACATAATAAGTGAAGAATTGTGGGGAAGAAGCCACACTGGCATAACGGACATATAAACATGGATTACATTAGGTATATGGAGAAAATCTTATGGCTGTATTTGTATGTTACTCCGCAGTGCAGCAGATATTATATAATGTTCTTATTTTATTTTCAAACTTATGGTAGCTTTCAAAATTGATGAAAATATGTTTAGAAACTTGCTCATATATAATTTTTGAAGCATCTGTGATGACTCACTACCTAATATCTTCTGATTATATAGTAAACCCATCATGTCACCAATTTCGTCTCAAACTATTTCAAATATCCCGCCAAATGATCTTTCACCAATCCCAACGGGGCAGTTTCAGTCACTGAACTAGAATAAATAGTAGTACACCAACATCGGAGCGTAACCCTTATTTCCAACGAGACCATTCCAGATATTCCCAACTAGGCTTAACTTTATATTTATTATTACGTCAAATGCTTCTTCACTAACCCCAATGAGGCAGTCTCGTAGACTGAACTAGGAATATAATCGTAACACCAACATGGTCGTAACCTTATTTCCAACTAGACCAATTCAGACGTACCCAACTAGGTTAATTACTTCAACCAACAAGGATTCTGATCCTCATATCCAACATGGCCAATCCCTGTCGCGTCATCAGGGATGTGAAACCAACAGGGAGAGAAACTCATAATTGTGACAGGGCCATTCTGTTGAAAAATTTCCCTGTTGCAAAAAAAGGAAACCCCTCTCTCGACAACAGGGAAAACGAAAACCCTGTTGAAAACGCTCTAACAGGACCGATTTCGTTCGATCAACGGGGCCAATTTCGGAATCACAACAGGATTCCGTCAACAGGGCGATTCCTGTTGGTGATTTCTCTCAGTGCACAGTTTGGAAGTGACTGAGCTCGAGAGCTGGGACCCTCTCGAAGCGAACATCGAATCCTTGACAAATCAGTAACACGTGAAAGTTGCACCTTGAAGTGTGCATCTGATTTTTAGACGCAGAAAAAAAAAACTAGTATACCGGACTATTATATCACTTTGTCACTAGTAACAGGATACGGGACCAGCAGAGCTGCCTCTCCTGAAGTGCAACACGTCATGACTGACCTCACAACATCCCAAACTTCACCTATGGAGGTGGACCCTACCATCATAAATACGAGAATATTCGAGTGACACCCCAGTCTTGGTGCGAAGCACCAAATCGGCATTTGGTAATAGCCTTTTAAAGGTAATGGAACGAATGTTTCGTTTCCCATGTGGTCTAGGGTGTGCTCGGGTACCCATGGGCGCGCAAATGCCCATAGCAGCTGCTCTTCACAGCAAACCCCCTGCGGGGAACCAAAAACATCTACCTGCGAACAATACCTACTTGCGAGTGACCCCCGTCCGAGCATGGAAGTGGGCCAAAGTCTGGATACCATCTTCACACACCCATCTTTTGTCATCAAAGGGTGACAGAGTAGTTTTCTTTTGTACAATAGTAGACATTTGGTGTCTATAGTTAAGAATAAAATACATACTGGCACTTTTTACACAACGAGACAACAAAGCATCTACATAGTCCATGTGAGTCAGAGACTTTTTTAGAGTAACCCTAGCTATACCTTTCCCTACCTGTTTGGATTTTTGAGATAATGTTACAAATGAATACATTTTGCTACGGAGTCCCACGAATTCTACAATCTCATTTATCCCCTTTGTAGGAAGCTTAATTCTCTGAGTTGGTGCCCCTCGCAGAGAGGCTTATGTTCAGTCAACGTTCTCTCTGAACTGAATCGATGGAGGCAATAAAAACAGTAGTGTCCCGTATCCCGTATGCATCACTTTAGAATTGTAATTCATTAGTCGACTGAAAATTTTTATAAAACAGTAACGTGTGGTCTTGTCATTAGAAATCAAAAGTAAATTAATTAAAGGGACATTTCTCTTTTTAGTAATCCTCAGTGGAAAGACTTTCTTATCCTCATAACCAAAAACATTAATAGCCAAAGGGTTCTGTGACTCAAACTTTGAAACATCCTTAACTTTGACAGGGAAGTCAATCCCTACCGATTGAAGGTGTCCACTTTATTCTCGTACCAAGAAACCCTTTGGGGGATCGTAGAAGGGCAGTCTACACCACAGAGAACACTATAGATAAAGCATTTATCATCCATGTTCTGAATATTTACAACAGCTTTCCTTTTTACAAGCTCTTTAGGAAGGGGAATGTATGAGCGACCAGTCAAGGGATATCGTGAAATTTATTTACAATGTATAACTAAGAATGATCAATATACAATTCAATTTTGATGCCACAGCTAGCCTAAAATGATGATGATGAATTCAGGGATGAATGAGTTCAAAAAGGGTGATATAGGTGTCCTAAATAAAGAATAAAATTGATACAGGCGCCACCACAGTTTTCTTAAGGGGGAAAACAGGGAAAAGCCATCAAAAGGATAATTTCGAACTTAGCTGCCGTGATGAAGAATTTTGGAAGATTTTGCCACAGGGAATTTATGGTGAATAAGCAGGATTGGGGTTACAGGGTCATAATACTGGTCAGCCGGTAAGAGTAGGTTGGTGCCTCCTCGTTAACTCTACTGTTTCATTGTCCGCATTTATCTACCGAATAAATGTAAAAACCCATACACGTTACACAATAATTTAGATCCTGACAATAAATATCCAAATTTAGCAACAAAACTTACCAGAAAATATCATATTAACCCGCATGTAGAAAATATAAACCATTTGTCTTGTCTCTAATTATTTACCACGGAACACAAGAATTTTGAGTAAGTATAAGTGGCCAAGTACACGTTACAGGGAGCGTATTTCCCAATCTCAATTTGGAAGGTGTTTACAGAGTGTTCTTTCCACCCAGACCCTTTCTGTATGAAAGTGTCAATGGACTGA
Organism: Mesopsocus fuscifrons; assembly: GCA_950004255.1. Lineage (NCBI taxonomy): Eukaryota > Metazoa > Arthropoda > Insecta > Psocodea > Mesopsocidae > Mesopsocus > Mesopsocus fuscifrons. The sequence goes on from OX465380.1 coordinate 16,522,524, forward strand.
AAAATTTTAACAAGGGCCTGATTATAGAACTCGTCAAATTCATCACTTGTCAATACTGGCGTCAGATTGGAAGTGAACCACGAAGTCAGGTACTCCGTACTTTCTCCATGCAATCGTACCATTTCAATCATGAAGTTGAGCCTAATTTTTATTGCACCCAACTCTCGCAAAGAATCACAAACAATACTATACACCATAGAACGAATCAACTGAGAAAAACTAACAGAGTCCCCTTCATGAGGGATCTCCATCCGTACCACCTTCATCTTCCCCCTAAAAGCACTGGTGACTTTTTCTGCAGTCACAGGGGGAAGAGACTGTGAACGAATGTCCTCACAGTTGTGGGTTTGAGCTTTTTGAGGAGGGTAAAGTGAAGGTCACACTTACGACAGTAGTAACCTGTCTCCTCCTCATCCGTAGACTCTTGCTCCATATCGATCAGGTCGTGGTCCGTAAGTTCCTCCTCCTCTTCCTCCTCCGAGGAGATGTCCATGTCCACCACCTCCCCCTCCTCCTCATCCTCCTCCCACGGACGCCACATGATCTGTTAAATTATAAACTGTCACACACATTTGCATTTGATGAGTGTTTTATTTTATGAAATAATTTTTTGAAAATTCAAATTTTTTAAGCCACCTGCTTATTTAATTTTGTTTATTTAAAAACATTTTTTTTTTATCCCAACCTAATTCACTTACCTATGGCAAGGTCAGAATTAGCCCAAAGAAGATCTCGACACAGCAGACCAGAAAATTATTACAAGAAACGAGCGCCAGAATAAGAACCCTATCAAGCACTATCCAGTAAATCCGTCAGCGTATTCTCTGACCGGTTACTTAGGAAAACTTGTGCCTAGCACCATATTGTTGACAATTCAGATTACCTACGCACTTTAATTATGATGGCTGAAAAGAGAAAATTAGGTTTTAAATACAAAAGGTAAACATACCGTTCCAGGGTAAATTCGCTGATTGTACAGAAGTAGGACGTTGCATCTCTGGGTGAGGACATTTCATAAACGAAGGGGTGGGGGGGGGGGGGGGGAGAACTGGGGCAGACTCAAGACACTCTTCTCATAGTTGGGGCAGGTTGACTCCTCCAGGGTACGTCACAAAAGGGTAGGCTCACATCTCTGGCTTTTACAAATTTGGACGGTTACATATTGGCTGGACTTATGGCATTCACTCCTTCACCCCTGCAGCCGGAGCCGCGAGGGGCACCACCCCCAAACTCGTTCCCTGGCTAGCCTTCCATCTTGTAATACTTGTATGGGTATATAAAGGTAATAATCACTTTCACGGAAGAGATCTGAAATGTTCAAATTTATGTTATATTTATCTTATTTACCTATTCTATTGAGGTTATTAGATAAATTTATAAAAAGATATAAGTACAAGAACTTGGGATTTTCAAGCGAGGCTTAGGTTGTTGTAGGAAATTTAACATTGAGCATTTTAGAACCTTTCAAAAGGGTACAATTTCTTTAGCACGGTGCTTACAAATACATGGAAATGAAAGATATTGTTCACAAACCTGGCTTTAAACAATTTTTAGATTTAAATTCCAGAAGATTGACAGGATAAAATATTAATTCTTTTCTCCATACAATGAGATGCGTCCTTCACAGAAAATGGCTGGCGACAACGAACACCGCCTTCTTTCAGACAGTCAGCGCATGAAAACTATTTGTCTAAAAATTATATATTTAAATGTTATAAATATTTAAAAACATTTAACGTGATTTATTTATTTTAAACCTTATTTGTTATTTGTTAAATTATACCCGGGAATGACTATTTTTACTCGTTGAATACCTTTCATAACTTATGTCCGTCACGTTGGCTAGCCTGGATAAACACCTATTTATTTGACTTTACCAACAGCAGTGGCTACACACTACTGGACTTTTAACGGTAACGGAAAATATACCGTTACAAGAGAACTGCGGACGGAGAAGACTTCTTTGCCCCTTTAAAACCCAGCAGCGCCCGAGTTTTTTGTTTTTTGAAATTTTAATGTTGAGTCTAAAAACTAGGTGCGCTGATCCTTTAAAATCGTTATAAAAATGTCTAAAAAAATATAGTATGCGCACATTTCTTGCTAAGTAAGTTTACGTAATGCACCATATATGGTGCGCTAGGCTCTTTCACTACCTATTTTTGGAAAAACATGTATGTCTCCTTGAAATTAACTTTATTATGAAAAAACAGCTTACAATTTATGGAAAGTTTCAAAATCATCAATGCATAGTCCTACATTGCACTTCTTGCAGTATGTTCGGGCAGAGGTCGAACAGCCCGCAGCCGCGCATCGCCTTCTTTTTTTACCCTCGACGTATGCAAGCAGGTGGTCGAGCCTGTCGTACCTTCTCAAGTCGCTGACGGGTGCGCCTGTTGTGCTTCCGCTTGTTCTCGGTCGGCCCCTTCCACTGGGAGGCGTTTCATACTTCACCAAATACGACTGCGCGATTTCCCGACGAAACTGGAGCTGAGTCACATTGTGTCCACTTTTCTTATGAATCAGCCAAGCGTTCTGCACACATGCATCCACCAGCCAGGTGAACAAGCACCACCACCCTTTCTTGCCCCTTACCCCAATGCGATGCATTGCAAGATTTTGGTCCATGAGGTCGGTTCCGCCCATTCCGCGGTAGTATTTTTTTTATTGCATTGGGCATTTCAACTTTCACTTTTTTTTCTCTCGATGCATCGATCTGAGGATATTTACTGGGAACTTCTTTCAAATTTTCGAAGAACTCTTCAACATTGGTTTTGTTAAAAGAAGTAAGCCGAGAAAGGCTACAGGCCTCTGGCTGACGAACTGAAAGCTTGTTACGTTTTAAAAATGAGCGCATCCAATCCTTTCCTGCCATTTTTGACGATGCCCATGATTTCGGCATTTTGCAGTTATTTGCTAGTGCTAATTCATATGCCAGTTCTGGGGTCTTTTTCGTTGAAAGACCAAACGCCATTTTTGCAGACGTCATCAAATATTCGGAAAACTGCGCCTCTAATTCCCTTGTAAAGACTCTGTTAACAGAATAATTGGGTTCACAGAGAGCCTCCGGGTATGTGCTTGTCTTTTTCAGGTATCGCTGTAATGTCGCCTTTGCAATTTTACACGTGACAGCTGCTCTTCTGCATGACATGCCGTCCTTGACCATGTACACTGCCTTTTCGATGTCTTGGTGACTAAAATTTGCAATTTTTCTTTGTTTTGGCTTTCGTCCCATCTAAAAACGAAATAAAACACACGTTAAGCTACTTCACAATTGACCAGTATTGAAACTAAAACAAAATTGGCAACTAATTTTGATTGTGGTACACAGTGAGCCGCGGCCCACTGTGTACCGTCGCTTCCCGGCTCACTGTGTACTTCCGCATGCTTCCAAAAAAGAACGTTGCTAATAGCGCTTAAAAAAATTTTGTGTTATGAAACAACAACATTAGAAGGAGCTCAAATCACACACTTTCGCACTAGTTTAAAGAAAAATAATGATTCTACACTTACCTTTATAAAATAAGGAATGAAGGTTTTTGAAATATTGTTGGTTTTCAGGCTGAATATCATGAAAATATGAATATCTAAGTGAGTTCAATTTGGATCTCCGCCATTGTTTGTCAGCTTGTGCATTATGTTGGTACACACGTATGATCCAAATATGGCGCGTTTTTAACAAAAGTGGAGGGAAATTTGAACAGTGGGCCACTGTGGCCTACCCTCCCCTACGTCAGGGCAATGGGCGTTGAGGTAGAGGGCGTCAATGGGAATACTTCTTTGGACTGTAATAGCTGAAAAATCACAGCACATGTCAATGCAAGATTTATCAAAATATACTTATATGATACCCACATGGCCATGCTCAGTTGGTGTGATATCATTTTTTGACAAAGAAATTCGCATAAACACGATGGGGTCCAGCAGTTTCAGTGGCATTCACTCCCACCAACCAACTTCATGTAGATATATTATTATGAACGTAAACTTCACAAAAAATATCATGGTTATGATGGTTCAAAAAATCTTACCAAGTTTTCCTCCACTTCACTGGCCGCCGGCGTACTCTTCACCTTATTAGCCTGACACAGACGGCTCTTTAGGCGGATCTTGTCGCCAAGCCTCGCTGGTCCCGGTAGAAGGGTATGAAAGTCCTCCTCCTGAAGAACCAAAAGTACGTCCAGTGTCGTTATCCCGCATGTTACAAAGACACAGCACAAAACAACAATCGCACAGTTCATGGGCGTAGCTAGTCCAAAAACCTAGGGGGGGACATTCTCCTCACCTGGGGGGTAGGCATGGCTTCATGTGACGATATGTGTAGGTTATGAAAATCCTGGGGGCGGCTAAACGGTTTTTTTTTTTTGACAGTTTTTCGGTGGTATTTCCTATTACTAACTCTGGTTGAGGTGGTGCTGGGTCCACTAACGTTTAACTAAACATGGATTGAAGAAAATACCACAAAGTTACGAGTTCCCTCTTAAATTATATCTTTGCAACTATGACATGATGCCAAGAGATGGGAATGGTTTGCAAGTCTCTCTTTGTTTCAGACTTTTCAGAAGTAAGGAGACGATGTATTTAAGAAAAATAATTAAGAGATTTTCTCTATTTATTTTCTGGTTGTTTCTACCACATACAGTTTTAATTTTTTAATATCCCTTCTCTTTGTTTACGAAGACTCTTTACTACTTTACTTTACTACTACTACTTTACTTTACAACTACAATTTAGATGAAATTACTTAAGAATTCCAACGGGTCGAAATCAAGGTGTGGAGCCAGCTGTTCAACGACAAACGTCGGTTTGGTTAAAAACACTTCATCGAAGGGAGTGTTGTTTAAAACCATTATCATGTGAGGAAATTTTTCCTGGATTTTTAGGAATTGACTGTCCGTGATCACTAAGCAATCGCTGAGCTGCACCTCTAACATTTGAGGACCTAGGTTGTTGAGGATTGTTAAGAACTGGGTGTCAGCCATAAGGCACCCATCAATTTTCAGCCGTTTCATACAATTTTTTTGGCGGGTGGCTAGGAGACCCAATATTACATCTTGTTCAAGATGTTCCCCAAATGGACAAGCTAAGCAAAGTTCCTGCAGGACGGGAGCATTTTCTAGAAAGAGCCTCAGTTGGTGTACTCCATCCAAAACTTGCTCGAAGATAACACGCAGGCACACTAAACTCGGAAAAATAAGGTGCGGTGATGTAGGAACCTTTGAAGGTTCCCACCTAGTCATCGATAAGGGTTTGCAGAAGTCCTCCTGAGTGCAGTCGTAAAAGGTTAACTGTTGTAAGTTCGGTGTGTTGCGAAAAATTTCCATCAGAAATTTAGTGTTTCCATCTTCAACGAACATGATTAGTTCTTTAACATGTATACCGTACTTGGACCAAAAGTCCGCGCCGTTCCGGTCTCGTTCTTCATGGTCATTCTTATTCCAACGATCATTTACCACTTGTAGGATTTTTATACTGACATACATCCCACCGAAATTAAGTTCATTTTAATCACTTTACTTCTGGACGGAAAAACAGTACTGTCAACACTCGCATTCGAATTTAGGCGCGTAAAAGTTTAAAAGTTTATGTTTTCCAAACAATACCATTTCCAACAGGCGGGAATGCTGCATTTAATCCTTGCATTCCCCCGAATGCTGGTGGAAGCATCCTTATAGCATGCAAAGGGGATGGATTCACTCCCCAAGTCACAGGTGGCAGCGGCGTCATTCCACCTGCCAGAGCAGGACTCTGAGACCTTCCGGTTCCGCCAGAAAGAGCTAGGGCCGGTTAGGGGGACACGCGTCGTAAGGACCCGGCCCGAGAGGTGCCCCTGGTTTTGGCTGTCTTTCCCGCGTGCTGGCGCTGGTTTTCCCTCCGGGTCTGACGATTAAGCCCCGCTGTGGCGGGTAGCAGCGGGGCGGTTGGAGTGAAGAACCTATCGTGAAATTTATTTACAATTGTATATCTAAGAATGAACAGTATACAATTAAATTTTGATGCCTCAGCTAGCCTAAAATGATGATGTTGAATTCAGGGATGAATGAGTTCAAAAAGGGTGATATAGGTGTCCAAAATATAAAACAATTAATACAGGCGCCACCAGAGTTTTCTTGGGAGAAAACAGGGAAAAGCCATCAAAAAAGTAATTTCGAACTTAGCTGCCGTGATGTAGAATTAAGGTAGACTTTGCCACAGGGAATCTATGGAGATTAAGCAGGATCGGGGTTACTGGGTCATTATATTGGTCGGCCAGTCAGAGTAGGTAGGTGCCACTTCGTTACCTCTACTTTCATTGTCCGCATTTATCTATTGAATAAATATAAATACCCACACACGTTAAACAATAATTTAGATCCTGACAATAAATATCCAAATTTAGAAACAAAAATTACCATTAAATATTAGATAAACCCGCACAGAGAAAATTTCAACCATTTGTTTTTTTCCTGTTTATTTACCCCGGAACACAAGAATTTTGAGTAAGTATAAGTGGCCAAGTACACGTTACAAACCACGGGACAGAAGGCTGCTGCTAGTCTCTTGCAAAATGTTAAATGTCGTTTCCAGCATTGGTAGAGACATAGGGAGGGGGTACCTTGGATCCTGTAGGTATACAGGCTGAGGCGGGGGCGTGTTACCGGGCATCTGAAAAATAAAAATAAAGGGTCGCACTTCACTTTCTCCAACTTAGAAGAAATCAACACAACCTACTCCACTAAAATCGATTGGAAAAAAACGTTCCCGGGATTTCTATTTTTATTTTTAATGCACTCCTTAAGTTTTTTAAAAATCAGATTGCTGGCGCCATCACTATGAAAAGAATCCAGGTTGTCAACTTGTAGCTAAATGAATTTTCTATACCTATATCACAAGAGAATCCTGCGGTATATTTGTAATCCTGAATTATTTTTTGTAACATGCATATCAGCAGGGGAGCTCTTTACTACTTTACTTTACTACTACTACTTTACTTTACTTTACTACTACAATTTAGATGAAATTACTTAAGAATTCCAACGGGTCGAAATCAAGGTGTGGATTCAGCTGTTCAACGACAAACGTCGGTTTGGTTAAAAACACTTCATCGAGGGGAGTGTTGTTTAAAACCATTATCATGTGAGGAAATTTTTCCTGGATTTTTAGGAATTGACTGTCCGTGATCACTAAGCAACCGCTGAGCTGCACCTCTAACATTTGAGGGCCTAGGTTGTTGAGGATTGTTAAGAACTGGGTGTCATCCATAAGGCACCCATCAATTTTCAGCCGTTTCATACAATTTTTTTGGCGGGTGGCTAGGAGACCCAATATTACATCTTGTTCAAGATGTTCCCCAAATGGACAAGCTAAGCAAAGTTCCTGCAGGACGGGAGCATTTTCTAGAAAGAGCCTCAGTTGGTGTACTCCATCCAAAACTTGCTCGAAGATAACACGCAGGCACACTAAACTCGGAAAAATAAGGTGCGGTGATGTAGGAACCTTTGAAGGTTCCCACCTAGTCATCGTTAAGGGTTTGCAGAAGTCCTCCTGAGTGCAGTCGTAAAAGGTTAACTGTTGTAAGTTCGGTGTGTTGCGAAAAATTTCCATCAGAAATTTAGTGTTTCCATCTTCAACAAACATGATTAGTTCTTTAACATGTATACCGTACTTGGACCAAAACTCCACGCCGTTCCGGTCTCGTTCTTCGAGGTCATTCTTATTCCAACGATCATTTACCACTTGTAGGATTTTTATACTGACATACATCCCACCGAAATTAAGTTCATTTAAATCACTATACTTCTGGACGGAAAAACAGTACTGTCAACACTCGCATTCGAATTTAGGCGCGTAAAAGTTTAAAAGTTTATGTTTTCCAAACAATACCATTTCCAACAGGCGGGAATGCTGCATTTAATCCTTGCATTCCCCCGAATGCTGGTGGAAGCATCCTTATAGCATGCAAAGGGGATGGATTCACTCCCCAAGTCACAGGTGGCAGCGGCGTCATTCCACCTAACAGAGCAGGACTCTGAGCCCTTCCGGTTCCGCCAGAAAGAGCTAGGGCCGGATAGGGGGACACGCGTTGTAAGGACCCGGCCCGAGAGGTGCCCCTGGTTTTGGCTGTCTTTCCCGCGTGCTGGCGCTGGTTTTCCCTCCGGGTCTGACGATTAAGCCCCGCTGTGGCGGGTAGCAGCGGGGCGGTCGGAGTGAAGAACCTATCGTGAAATTTATTTACAATTGTATATCTAAGAATGAACAGCATACAATTAAATTTTGATGCCTCAGCTAGCCTAAAATGATGATGTTGAATTCAGGGATGAATGAGTTCAAAAAGGGTGATATAGGTGTCCAAAATATAAAACAATTAATACAGGCGCCACCAGAGTTTTCTTGGGAGAAAACAGGGAAAAGCCATCAAAAAGGTAATTTCGAACTTAGCTGCCGTGATGTAGAATTAAGGTAGACTTTGCCACAGGGAATCTATGGAGATTAAGCAGGATCGGGGTTACTGGGTCATTATATTGGTCGGCCAGTCAGAGTAGGTAGGTGCCACTTCGTTACCTCTACTTTCATTGTCCGCATTTATCTATTGAAGAAATATAAATACCCATACACGTTAAACAATAATTTAGATCCTGACAATAAATATCCAAATTTAGAAATAAAACTTACCTGAAAATATTAGATAAACCCGCACAGAGAAAATATCTACCATCTGTTTTTTACTTTCTCGCTAGCCATATATGGCGAGAAAGTATTGTTTTCGTGCAAAATTTCGAAATTGAGATTTTGGGTTTCCCATGATCTTGGGCGTCCCCCGAGTCCAAAAAAGTGGTTTCTGGAAAAAGTCTGTCCGTCCGTCAGTCCGTCAGTCCGTGCAGTGCTCTAGCGCCTATACCGTTCTTCCGATGAAATTTGGTATGGACCTGTCTAAAATTACTGCCGAGGGGCATTTTCAAGGATTTTTTGATTGGTCAAAAATTGCGGCCGCTATTGTCAAAAAACCGCCAAAATAATTCAAAAATCGTGTTTTTGGTTAGTCGGACAAGCGCCGACGGTACACTTTTCAATTTATAACACTGAAAATTGGTAAGTGTGTTGACAAGTAGATGCTTCGAGGTCATTTGCAACTAAAATTGAATTGGTTGAAAATTATGGCCGTTCTGGACCAAAGTTCGATTGTCATGAAATTCGGTACATTTGTTTAAAACTACGTAACTTAAACATTTGTCGAACAGAATTTTGTTATCTTGAAAATTACGGCCGTTTTTGTCAAAAAAGTGTTGAAAATGAGTAGAGAATGAGAAACCACGTTTTTGAATGGTCGGAACGCATTTGGGACTACAGTAATGGAATGACAGCCATGAAACTTGGTAGGAGTGATCTCAGATAGATGCTCTTGGGTCATTTTCAACCGATTTTGGATTGCTTAAAAATTACGCCCGCAAAAAAATCTAAAAAAAAATAATAAAAAAAAATCATACGGGGCGAGAAAGTTAAGTGCGACTGTTGTCGGACCCTTTATTTCCTGTTTATTTACCCCGGAACACAAGAATTTTGAGTAAGTATAAGTGGCCAAGTACACGTTACAAACCACGGGACAGAAGGCTGCTGCTAGTCTCTTGCAAAATGTTAAATGTCGTTTCCAGCATTGGGAGAGACATAGTGAGGGGGTACCTTGGATCCTGTAGGTATACAGGCCGAGGCGGGGGCGTGTTACCGGGCATCTGAAAAATAATAATAAAGGGTCGCACTTCACTTTCTCCAACTTAGAAGAAATCAACACAACCAACTCCACTAAAATCGATTGGGAAAAAACGTTCCTTCCCGGGATTTCTATTTTTATTTTTTATGCACTCCTTAAGTTTTTTAGAAATCAGACTGGCGCCATCACCATGAAAAGAATCCAGGTTGTCAACTTGTAGCTAAATGAATTTTTCTATACCTTTATCACAAGAGAATCCTGCGGTATATTTGTAATCCTGAATTATTTTTTGTAACATGCATATCAGCAGGGGAGCTTCTTTAATTCCATTATAGGTGATTATCCTCAGCAGAATGCAATTTGTGTCTCGCCGAACACGGAAAGATCGATTAGTAGATGGATGAAAAATCAGTAAGCAGATAGATAAACGAGACACTGCTTTTACCGGACTGTCAACCAATGACAAGCAATTATTCAAGGTCGAACACATGATATTACATTAGACGACTCTGAGCCAGATACGGATAAAATAATAGGTACAATTTTTTACGCATTTCTTAAGTTTTTGTGTTCGACATCGTGTCAGCAGAATTTATAAACGAACTGCCTGTGGTAGCAGCGAAAGGACTACTAGAACGTTCCGACCCCGCTAATGCTGGACAGATTGGGGTCAAGGTACTCATCGCGTCAGCAGAATTTGTTAAGGGGTTGGCTGTGGCAACAGCAATAGGAACGGTAGACGGTGCGGACTGTGGAGCACATCCATGTAAAATGCGGTTCCTGACCTTTTTCCATAAGAAAAAAAGTTCCTTGGCAGTTTCGTCACCGTTCCAATCCTCTCCGGACTGTCGAAACTGCAGTGCACGTCCCGAGGAAGCATCGATTTAAAGAGAAAGAGATGAGACACATTAAATTCTGCAATGGCTCTTGCCTGCTCTCGTGGTTCATGCATTTTTTGAAGTCGATTGCATTGGCATCGAACGGGTATAGGCCACATTTTTTAAAAGCTTATTGCTGCATAATGGAACCATTAACGGAGTTCATAGAAGTCTCTAGTAAAGGCGCAAAATTCGCCCTTGTCACGGTCCTGAGAGTTTTCTGTAATTTCCAATCTTCCACGACCTTCTTCCACTTTTTTTTAGTGGACCAAACAATCCCACATCTGCTGGCTGAAGAATGTGCGTGGCGTTCGGCAACAGCGCATACAAAATTATTTTGTTCTCTTCGCAAATCATAGACAGTTCATAGGTAATGTGTGACTTGTGTCCGTCAATTAAAAACAGTACCGGAAATGGTATTCCATTTTGTTTTAAGTAAGGGAGAAGCGTGTTGGCCACGTAGGAGAAAAATACGTCTGAAGTCATCCAACCTCGGCTTGATTTTCCGACTAACCACTCCGGGTTGACATTTCTTACAATTTCTTTCGGGATCCGCTCGTAAGGGTACACAATACATGGAGGCAAAAAGTGGCCAGCACCGTGATCATTTCTTTCTCGTTACCTTTAACTTCATAGATATCTTTTTCGGTCTTGGCTGCTACTCCACAATGATCAATATCCAACCAAGTACCACATGGTACCCCATTTACAAATTCACTGCCGATGAATTTTAATACACATTTCGAGTGGACTCGATGCCTAATACACATTTCAAGTGGACTCGATGCCCAGGAGCAACCCAACGATGCTTTTCAGCTCGTCTCATCCAATGGATATCACACCGCTCTCCCCAGTCACATAGTCACGATCGGTAACACATGACGCTGCCCCGAAAGGGGAGCCCATTGGATCTCTTTTGGGGGAAACACAACTACAGGTCAATAAGATTACTTTTCCGATGGCCCACATTCGGCGCACCACGGACCCCAACAAACCTTTTATATTACCTCCTCAAACTATTCACAGCAGCATAGTCGCCCCAGCAACCCTTAAAACGCTACCCCAATTATCTATCACTTCGGCCACAAATTTTTCTGTAATTGCCTCACGCCCAATTGCACGATCGGCCAACGTAGCCATTTCATCACAGACTACTGAAACAGCTTCCAGGGGCAGCTGGGTGCTCGTTCAAACCGACTAACCAGTTCAGTTGCACTCATTGCGAACGCAACCCCCAATTTGTGCTTCACAGCCTCGACATCACCCAACCCGGCACCTTGCGTTTTACCAGCAACTGCGAATTCGATACGATTTTTCTCGAATGTGGCACGCAACCCACCATTTTGACTTGCATTGGATGCAAAGATCACTGCGATCTATTCTACCCCGGCGACCACACTCCTTTTCTTTCCATCAACGTCCAACCACAGGACTTCGGCCTATTGACAGATTTAGAGGCCGTCACACCCCCAACTTCTAGTTTTAACCTATACATACCTCACGCAGTGGATGCTATGTCTCATTTCTGGTCCGCCATTTTCGCAGGCATTGGTTTTTTCCTACTCCTCAAGTTAGCTATAGTTTGTTTTGTTGCAAAACAAGCCAAAAGCGCCTTGGCTGTTTAAGGGCACCTCGCCCGTCCACAATACACATGCATTTTTTACTTTCTCGCTAGCCATATATGGCGAGAAAGTATTGTTTTCGTGCAAAATTTCGAAATTGAGATTTTGGGTTTCCCATGATCCTGGGGGTCCCCTGAGTCCAAAAAAGTGGTTTCTGGAAAAAGTCTGTCCGTCCGTCAGTCCGTGCAGTGCTCTAGCGCCTATACCGTTCTTCCGTTTTGACGAAATTTGGTATGGACCTGTCTAAAATCACTGCCGAGGGGCATTTTCAAGAATTTTTTGATTGGTCAAAAATTGCGGCCGCTATTGTCAAAAAACCGCCAAAATAATTCAAAAATCGTGTTTTTGGTTAGTCTGACAAGCGCCGACGGTACACTTTTCAATCTATAACACTGAAAATTGGTAAGTGTGTTGACAAGTAGATGCTTCGAGGTCATTTGCAACGAAAATTGAATTGGTTGAAAATTACGGCCGTTCTGGACCAAAGTTCGATCCTTTCGGCGCCATTCACATATATTGACCGATTGTCATGAAATTCGGTACATTTGTTTAAAACTACGTTACTTAAACATTTGTCGAACAGAATTTTGTTATCTTGAAAATTACGGCCGTTTTTGTCAAAAAAGTGTTGAAAATGAGTTGAGAATGAGAAACCACGTTTTTGAATGGTCGGAACGCATTTGGGACTACAGTAATGGAATGACAGCCATGAAACTTGGTAGGAGTGATCTCAGATAGATGCTCTTGGGTCATTTTCAACCGATTTTGGATTGCTTAAAAATTACGCCCGCAAAAAAAATCTCAAAAAAATAAAATAAAAAATCATACGGGGCGAGAAAGTTAAGTGCGACTGTTGTCGGACCCTTTATTTTTTCATACTAATAACTATACAGGGTGTTTCCGGATGACGGGGCAAAAAAAAATATGGCGGGTAGGTACACCCACATAGACCATTTTTGGCTAATACATGTGGGGTCGCAGGTCCTTCCTAACTGAGATACAGGGCCGGAACCAGTCAACTTGACAAGTCGTTTTTTGCCCTTTACTCACTAATGGCTTACAATAGCGAAAAAATCAGTGCAGTTTTGGTACCATTTTTTAGGATGCCGCATCCAGTGGCTGCATCACTTTTTCAAAATTCTGGTTCAAGATGGCTGCTATCATTTTTTTGTCCGATCTCAATGGTTAGGGGTTTTCAGGCATGCTGAAAATGAATCTGAGAAAAGTTTTTGAAGATTCGAAAACTTTTGTTTTTCTGCCACTCTTATAATTTCATGAAACTCATTCGATTTGCATGAAATTTACAGTGTAGTAACTGATAGACCTACTTATTGAAAATCTGTAAAAAGTTTTCAAAAAATCACACGAGTTTCAAAATGGCGGCGTCCTGAAGTTACTCTTAAGGTGAGGTTGACCTTGTCCGATTTTCGCAAAATTTGATAATTTAATGTACGTAGGAATTGAAAACAATAATCTGAAATAATTATTTAAAAATTCACAGAAAAAAAGTTAGGGCAGGCAATAAGGTGGGTACCCTGTACCTGGGTGCCTGGATAACGTGAAACAATCAAATTAATCAGAAAGTTGGGTCTGTTACAAAATGTTGTTCCAGAATGTCCAGCAATGTGTTTAATCATAAAATAATCAGAAATTAATAATAATAGTCGTCAAATTTCATGCAAATCTGATGAGTCTATGACAACTTTAGGGAAATTTTAGGACGCCGCCATTTTGAAACGAGTGAAACTTTTTGAAAACTTTTTACGGATTTTACATAAGTACGTCTATCAATTACTCTGCTATAAATTTCATGCAGATCGGAGCCATGAAACAAATACAAGGATGCCGCCATTTTGAAACGCGTGTGATTTTTTGAAAACTTTCTACAGATTTTCAATAAGTACGTCTATCAGTTACTACACTGTAAATTTCATGCAAATCGATTGAGTTTCATAAAATTATAAGAGTGGCAGAAAAACAAAAGTTTTCGAATTTTCAAAAACTTTTTTCAGATTCATTTTCAACATGCCTGAAAACCCCTAACCACCAATTTTCATTGAGATCGGACAAAAAAATGATAGCTGACATCTTGAATCCGCCATTTTGAAACTGTATTTTGAAAAACCGATGCCACCATTCGATGCGGCATCCTCAAAAATGGCATCGAAACTGCACTTAGTTTTTCGCTATTATAAGTGGTTAGCGAGAAAAGGGCAAAAAACCATTCGTCAAGTTGACTGGTTCCGGCCCTGTATCTCAGTTAGGAAGGACCTGTGACCCCACATGTATTAGCCAAAAATGGTCTATGTGGGTGTACTTACCCGCCATATTTTTTTTTGCCCCGTCATCCGGTAACACTCTGTATAGGTTTCACTTACCACTTTCGTCCCTCGTCCGCCCCGTCACACCGCACACATCACTTTGGTCTCCATTCCACCATTGGGTCCACTACCCCACCACTAAATCCTCCCCTTGGTCCATTTATCTATATACACCGGTATTGTCCCTCACACTACAAATTCTCTACATCCACAAATTCAAAGTCTGGACTCGCTGTGCCGTATAGGCTTTGTGTAGTATAGTTTGGCAGGCTGTAGCAGCAAACTAGGAAAATTGGAATAAGGAAATAGTTGTAGAATAATTCAGTGAAGACATGTTTGAGTGTGAAAGTCTAGTTCAGCGCTGCACTATTGCATGTCACTCGTCATTCTGCAGTCAGGACAGTAACATCCAATTGTCTTCGAGGGACTACATCCTTTCCATCCAACCCAAATATTTTGGTAAGCACTGTTCAGATTTTCATATTGTTCGATAACTACAGTTGCTAGTTAATTCTAAATAGTAGACAAAAAGACGGAGAAACCAATTTTTATTGAGAAAGAAATACAGGACGGAGGTCAGCATTTTCTCAGCGAATTCGTTCAGCAGTTATTGAAGTGTAGAATCTAATTAGGTGGTTCTTTGTCAGGGTTCAAGTTCAAGTTCGAGTTTGAGGCTTCGAATTTCCGTACGAGTTGTGGGTCCCGTGATGTCCTTCAAGGTGACCTTGTCAGTTAGCGTCATTCAAGGGGCACATCCATCCATCAACATGGGCTAGAGATCAATCCCAGCTCCGCAATGACACCACCAGACCTACAATCGAGAGACCAGGTTCAGATAAGTGGACAAACCCAAATCTATAAATCCCCATGCTAAATTACTCAAGAGAAATGAGTACCAGAGGAACCTAATTGCTTTCATACAGTTTGAGAAATACCAAAAGAGATTAACTCACCAAATTACTACTTCAACATCGAGAGATTTTATGGCTCTTACCTCCGTTCTATGTAAGCTGTAGCATTTCCCGGCAATGCTAAATAAGAGACATTGGCGCCCTTCTCACTAAAGTAACGTCAGTACATCCAATATTATGTAGCTTCTGCAACAAACAAAATGAATTCTTAGTTAAGATGTGTACAACCTTTACCTTCAAAGTTATTGATATCTACAGACTAGATCGTTCAGAGAGTGCACTCAAAACCATATTAATTTCGTAATTACCTAGAGAGAGTGATTTCATTCTTTCATCGCTTGTATATATGTTATGACAATTGCAATAAAAGCAAAACCCTCGTTACACTATATTGTTTACTTAATGAATACTATGAAGGAAGAAAAAGATAACTGAGATATACTTACTGAGCTTAGCTGGTTTGCTGGCATCCATAAAAGCCGTAGAAAACTGGAAACTTCACCACCGGGACGTAACAGGTGTCGGCGGCGCCCTCGCCGCGTGACACCTCGCCCCACAGCACCCCCGCGGCGTATCACACGCCTACCCCGCCGGCTGAGATTCATCGGCAGCAGCTGCGGTGGGGATATTGCCGTACCACCACAGGCCCATCAGGTTCCACGCCCCGGCAGCGCCGGGTGATGTTGTACCTCGTCACGACATACTTCATGTAACAGAAAACACCGTCATGAGAACCGATCCTCCATTCCCCTACGAATTCAACTCAGCAACCCCTACAGTTCCCTCTACTCACATGAAACTGACATCCCTGGACGCAGGGATCTGGATGGGCCTGCGGCGTTCTGCTAAGGGGCAGGCAGGCCCCTAATGTGGCCCAACGCCCACTCTCCGCCTTTTGCCCGGACACCAAAATGACGTAGCGGTCGTCCGTCATTTTGTAAAAGTCAACCGCCACAGGGGCCTCGTTGCATATGCCTTGGGATGTCGGCACCACCATCCTCGTTTGGTGCGACCCACCACTGTAAAACCTGTAACACAGTACTATAACGAGTATCCTAACAACGTTACTCAAGTTTTCAGAATCCGACAGATGCTGTCTCTTCTTCAAGAAAACTTATTCCTCCAGAGTGGATATGGTTGTCACCGAAATGTCCATGATGAGATCGGTTTTCAAGGACGTGACCTGCGTGAGGAGTAGGTTTTCGGGTTACGGAAACACCGAAGTGTATCTCATCGGTTGCAAGCCTTATGACTTATGACAGACCTGGGAAAGTTAAATGGGAAATAATGAATGGAAGAATCCATCTTCAGGGTGACCTTGTGTCTGCGGAGGCGTTAAAATCGATTTCAACTAGGCTTTACATGGTTTTATTCAAGTACAATTTCATCCAATATCTGGCTCGCCAAGTCCGCCAGCACATGCAAACTGCTGTCACCACGGCTAGGATTGATGGGATCCTGTGGCATTACTTCTTCGACCCCATAGCAGCTCAGGGGCTGCCGCGTGATCGTCCTCGGTTCCTGAAACATACATTTATTGTAATTCCATTTCGTTCACAATTCGTTTTCTTCTCCATTCTCTTGTTCATCTCGTTCCTGAAACCAATATTGTGAATTTTTTCACATTCTTCCAACTGCACTCGTCCTGCCTTAGGTGCACAACTCTGTTGGATTAAACACTGATTGCACAGCAGTTCACTTGCCAATACGATGTCGAATATACTTGAGCACTGACGGCCTAGGTAATTCCAGTTTCACAATTGCTATTGTTGGCCTCCAGCGAGTAGGTGCATCCCCCCCCTACATGCCTCACCTAATTCAAATAAATAATATTCTCACGTGGTCAGTGTGTCCAGTCAGACACGCTGGCAGTTCGGTTGTCTTCCGGGCGTAGCGTCCCTCCCCGAATGTAGCCAGCATTGGCCACTCCACGCTAGGTATCGCTTTGAATAAGGTCACCTGGAAGCAAAATACGTCGCTCTCCACCGGATACGCCACTGGTACCGTTGGCACAGATAGCGCCAGGCCATCAAACATATGAGGGATGTTTATGCACTGGCTTCGGCCATTACTCCGCCATCTGCAAACACAAACAACATTAACATCAGTAGGTACTCCTTATAATAATCCTTTTGTGCACATATCAGATTAACTCCCTAGCCATTCCCATTTCTCATCAGTTTTGTTTCACTTTTCATTATCCTTGCTCCCCACCAACTGATAAACTACTTACTACTGATAAATACAAAACACACTAAAAAAAAAAATAATAATAATAATAATAATAATCACAATCGGTAAATTTTACTCAGCATAGCCGCGCCGTGTTCATCTCCAGTGCCACATGTAGGTCCGTCGGCACCTCAAAAGGCTCCAGGATATACGCTATTATTACACGATTTGGGTGATCAACCCACATCAGATTCCAGTACTCTTCAGTTCGATCCATGTTTTATCCCGAAATTCATTCGATAACTGGGTCTGATCACCCTGGGTCATTCTCCAACCCCCACTTCTGACATTTCATAAGTTTAACTTAACACGTATACTGTTTTCCATAAACTTAACATAGTATTTTTATGGTTTTTATAAAATATTACGCATTTTTTTTGCCACCTGCATCGTTTCCCAAGCCTCTCTGCTGACTTCAGCAAGTTCCCAAGGCACCAAGCCTTCCCCCATTTATTTCCCACAGATCGACATTTTATGTCCACAGATGTTCCTATCTGATCCCTGATCATATACGAGTAATTTTGCGTACGCAGATGGCCTTACACGCAATAATAATGTATTTAAAGTCACACACAACAACTACAGAGTTAATAATAGTGCTGACATACTAAAACTACAGACTAGGACTAAAAACTACCACTAAGGGTGCGTCCCACCATGCCCAGTTAAAGTTCCGACTAAAAATTGGCTAACCTCTGGTTAAAAGTAGAGATCAAATTAAAAGAATAACCTAAAAGTCAAAAACTTGCGTCCCACCAACGCTCAGTTAAATCTCCAGTTTAATTTCGTCTTCACTGTGAAGGTGTCCCCAAAATGGCTATATAATGGCTTATTATTCCTTTCCCGAATCAGAAGGACCTTTTTTATTTTCATAAACATCAGTTCCTTCCTCTCCATAGCATCCATTTTTAAAATTTAAAAAGTAAATATTTTTTTTTAAATTATTGCGACTATTTTAAATTTGGCGGGATTTGGCGTTTATTAGGTGGTAGAACTGGTAGAAGTTCACAACAAATAAAAAAAGTAAAAATGGCGTCATTATTGTTTTATTTTCCAATTTTCACAAATATTTCTTTTAAAATCCCATTTCTGCATATCTGGTGAGTGTTGGATGATAGGACACCAGCGGTTAAATTTTTAACTCGCCAAGATTGGCCAGTTAAAAATTTGATCTGGAGATCTTTGTTAAATTCCGGTAATCATTGTTGGTGGGACGGATTTACCTCAATTTAACTTATACTATGAGATCAAATCTCCAGTTTAATTTTAACTGGGCATGGTGGGACGCACCCTAAAGTAACCTAGGTATACTTAGAACGTCAACTACCGTTTAGATTGTCCTAAAGCTCTTTGTATTCCTAAACCTAAATATGTCTACTTCCGAACAAGTATTTCCAGCCACACTCAGGGCATATACAGGGGCTCTCTTAGAAATGTTGGTCCTCGCAAATGGAACATAGAAAGCTTCGCCATTTCGAAGTGAAGTGACTCGAAACTGCAGCTTGTTGATCATGGTAGAGTTATTCTCCTGACCATGGAGAAGCTTGTGAAGATATATGATTTTGGCACGTCTTCTCCTATCTTCAAGGGTGGACATGCCAAATCTATCTAAAATCACACCATATTCCAGGCCAGAAGATTCCTCATTCCTGATTTTTGAATATACCTAAATACTTCACAAATTTCTTGTGAACTCGCTCAATGTGATTAACTTGACTTGTGCATATGGGATCCCCAATAATTGCTGCGTACTCAAGCTTAGATCGCACAAATGAGTTATATAGTCTCAAGATCGTGCTTTCACTACTGAAATAGTGACACATTCTTTTAATGAAACCCAACATTCTGAAACAACTACTGACCATCTTATTCACATGTGAGACAAATGATAACTTACTGTCAAAAATAACTCCTAAATCTCTAACTTCCGTATGCCTTGCGATAGCAATGTTGCCCATCGTGTAGCTGAAGATAATCGTATTCCTATTTAAACTATAACTTACAATAGCGCACTTACTCAAGTTAAAATTCAAACGATTCACAACACTCCATTCAACAATAGCATCTAAATCACATTGCAATAATTCACAATTCGCCAATTCCGTGACCTCAATACTGAGTTTTAGGTCATCAGCAAAGAGAGATGGGGTGCTGTACTTAACTACATCCGAAATATCATTAATCACATTACGTACGTTGAACTTCACATATTGCGTGCGGCCATATAGGTAAGAACATAAGAATTTGAGCAGTTCAGGTGACAGGCCAAACTCCCTGAGTTTTTTAATGAGAACAGGAAATTCAACTGAGTCAAAAGCTTTTTGAACTACATAAACTACATCTAACTGGGATCCATTATTGACCGTTATGATAACAGTACTAACATAACAATTAACTTTGAAAAAGTATGCGCGAGTTTGCACGCGCGCTGAAGCGTTAAAACTTGTGTCCGAGTATCCGTGACCTGAACTTGAGAAAATAATAGTTCTGGGAGACCAAAACTAACATGAATTGCACACGGAACCCCAAAACCACAAGAACCTGAACATCAACAACCTGACCAGGCTAAATTTCCCCTTAACATAGAAGTTTTTTACTTTGGAAAAAAGACAAATTTTAGAAAATGACCTACTTATTATTTAATGATGTATATATAAGTACAAATTTTAACTTTTACTTAAGAAAAACTGTCGTGAACGGAGAAAATGAATCCGGCTTGAATGGGCCACATAATGTCCGTGTTGGACTTTTTCGACTTAAATAAACTTACCGCTTAGGTGTAGACAATTGTTGTACCTGTGGGGATGGTATATAGGTGGGGGTATAGATTGGGTAGGATACTTATAGGAGAGGTTCACAAGTCTATTTAAATGTTCACTGTTCAACGTATAGCGTGCAACTGATCTTGTTTTCCACTGTTCGCCCGCTCACGATAGCTTCAAACTTGAACAGTGACCACTCCTAAGTTTACAAATTATTGTAATCCTATTTCATCTGAACTATGGGTAAGTCACCGTGTCTATTATATTTAGAATACGCCCAGCCTCGGCCATTCTATATGACAGGTAAATTGTAAAACTTTTGCCTCATTATAGGGAGTAAGGAGATAAAGTTGTACTTAGCTATTTATATTTGTTGTTATTTCTTTGTTGCACTATTTATTTTAAATTGTTTACTAATATTTGTAAAATTAACTGTGTAAATAGGTATAATAAAAATACCTACTATTACTCTATCGGCCCAGGGGTGGCCTCAGCTTTGAATAATTGTTAAATTTTATTAAAAACGTACCTACCTCTGAAAAACAGTGTTTATTTTTTGTTCAGAACAAGAAGCTTTCAGAAGAAGGGGTCACAATGATGTAAAATAGTTTAGCTACGACAACTGACATTTGTGTAGTCTATCCACCCCTGCATACCACTGACGTTATCTAGGTAATATAATTTTTCAACTTCAGAATCAGATTTTTTGGTGGGTAATCGTCGACAAAAATTATTCAAAACATACGAAACTCTGAGATTGAAAAATGTAGCACTGGTAGAGAGAAGGTGGATGTGGCCTCGATCTCACCCTCACCCCTCTAGACATGAGTCAGTCGAGCCCATACTGTCGCGCGCGCCGCTCGCCCGTTATCTATTGCTCCCCTGTCTTGTCATGCTACTCCCAAACTGTCCACTTAAGAGGACGCTATACCTGACGATGCATTTTTTGCCGCCCATAAGATTAACATTGCGAGCGGCGATTCATTTTCAAGGTTTACCCTTGGTTGGAAAGACACAAAATTTTGCCTGTACCTATAGCCCTAACAATGTTCTAGGGAGTGTTCGAAGCAGATTTCCCAATTTCTCACTGGTTTCTTTTATTACAACTGTTTTGTAAATGCTAGCATCGCATACCTCAAGAAAAGTGTTGTAGGTATTTCGAAAACCACTATAAAAAAAAATGGGAAATCTGCTTTGAACACGACCTAGAACATTGTTAGGGCTAGGTACAGGCAAAATTTCGTGTCTTTCCAACCAAGGGTAAACCTTGAAAATGAATCGCCACTCGCAATGTTAATCTTATGGGCGGCAAAAAATGCATCGTCAGGTATAGCGGACCCTTAAGGTATCGCTATCTAACTACGTAGGTAGGTACATGCACTGCTTAATATGTGAGTGCTCTGTGACACCTTCGTCTCTGCACCATCGCACCCACAGCAGGTAAGTCTCTCAGCAGGTACTCGTACTTACTTACTGGTCCACACTCCAGCTGCGTTTCTCCGTGGTCTTGTGATCAGACACACTTGTAATCGGAAGCTCCCGGGTTCGAATCTTGGTACCTGCAGATTTTCTGTTCGGAGCTCTAGAAAACTAGATGACTGAGAGCCGGGTCGAACCGGTCCTATCAAACTTTTCTGACGGCATTCACTAGTGAAATGTTCAGCATGTCAAGTGAAATGTATATCAAGGTTCGGAACCCACATAAATCTGTGGGGGCTGGTGTTTGGTAGTGCTGCCAGCTGAGCACGATGGATAATTGTTTCAAGGCCTAAGTTGCTGGGCTAGCAGCAGAGGAAGGAGAAGATAGATTGGGCAGCAAGCAAAGAGTATACACTTGTATTTAATTTGTTAGTTAGCCATTTCGCATACAAAATCTATGACTTAGGCTCGATTTTTCTGAATTACCTATGGTTAGGACTGCAGACACAATGCTGGATTGTTGATACTTACTAATAAAATCGTCAACAAACAGCATTGTTGTTATCAATAGTCTTGATTTGAGAATTTATCACTTCAAGTGATTGAGATGACAACACAATAATTCAGGAAGTAATTTTGTCAATAATATTCCATGGGTATTACTGGCCACATTAAATAGAAATTTAAGTATGTGAAGCGTTGAAAGCACTAGGAGGCTCACCGGGACACAACCCTTTCTATACCTAGAGGTCTGGGTTGCGGAGCCCCAACACCTCTCCGATAGAGCCAAGTTTATCCGTACCTGCACAAACCCCCTAGTGTCAATTTTGAGTATTCTAAAACCGAGACACCGGTATGAAATTAGCAGAGATAGAGTCTTGCACTAGGAATCTTTGAAGCGCGTATACCCAGCTAGAGGCAGGATCCGTTTTTTCATAAGACAACCATAGGGAGCGGATCGTGAGTTCGATGGCGGGCCAACTTGCAGCTATTTCGTCAGAATCACGACCTGGCAACACGGGCAGGGGTTCCTCACAGCTTTCGGTATGGTTCCATGGCAATTCCAGATGGCAGCCTCGGCTTGCAAGGTCTTCTAGAGGTGGTGCGGGGTGCACTGGGTGAGTGTGCACCGGGTGTGTGGGTACTGAGGTCTGCACCGAGTGCAGGGGGTGCACCAGGCCGGGGATGTGGCTGACTAGCATGGTGGATCCAAGTAAAGCGAAAACGCTGGCAGTGTAGCTCGCCACACACACCAGGGAGATCTGCAAAAATAGAACCTCAAGTTACAGCCTCGATAGCCGATAGAGGAACAGTGAGAGCCGGGCCACACCGGTTCCATCCCTATCCTATGAAATGTGGTGGTTCGGAACCTACCTAAAACTGTAGGTCCCCATTGAGTACTATCATGCTGAGTGAGGAGATGGTCCTTGTTAGTGCAGCCAGCTGAGCCGATGGATAATTCTCTGCAGCTTTACTTACATTAAGTATGGTTTTGAGGAGGTTGGCCAGGTGGTTTGCTTGAAGCAGAAGTTCCAGCTCAGTATAGGAGAACCATCCTCTCTTCATTCCCTGCCTGAGACCAATAGCTCGCTCCATTCCTCCCAGCCGCTTCCAAAACGCTTCCTTGCTTACGAATACTTCCCATTTCTAAACAAGACAAAACGCCACATTAGATACGGGACACCACGCATGAGCTCTGTACGCAAGGGTCACAACTACAGTCGAGTTTTCCCCAAGCCTGGCTGGAGGAAAAAATCTCGAGCTCTCGGGAGTAAATCTCCTTGCTGGATACTCACAATCGCATCCAGAAACTCCTTCTCAGCCTGGTTAATGTCCTGCACAGTCAGTCCCGCGTACACAGCCCATTCGCAATTATTCACTTCATCGTCCTGGCCATCGTCCTGCATAAATTTCGAACCCACCATCTGAAAATTACAAAAAAGAAACAATATCACAATCACATATTATCAAGAGAGGGGAACCTTAGCAGGTCTACGCGGCAATGGCTATCACACCCGAGAGTGCCCACACACTGCTGTACCGGAGAGGTGTTGGTTTAAGAATGTCCTTGGCTTTCTCCTCTACGGCCCAAACCTTACCAGTGATATAAGGAAGAGTTGCGAGGGCGGGACCTTGGCCAGGTACTTGGGGTTGGTAGCCTTGAGTCTATCCAGGTATAACAGAGCCAACACGAGTGAGCAGGGAGATACTGACGCTGCTCTGGACAGACGGGCTGCTTCCTCTACATCCAGCAATTCCAGGCTGAGCTTGTTCTTGGCACGCGAGAACAGTTCAGCCGCCAGTTCTGGAATAACAACAGTAGAAAATTACGTAGCCTAGTGGTCTAGTTTAGAAGATCCCGATCCTACCAAAGTTTTTCTGATAGGCATTCACTTCTGATATGTTCAGCATGTCAGTTAAAATATACCAATATCGAGACTGTAGTGGTTCGGAACCTAAAAACTATAGTTCCTGTCGTGTGTTAACACGATGGGTGGGGTATTTGGTAGTGACAGATACAGACATAATGGGGACGCGTCCTTGAAGTCACAATATGAGTCACCAGTACCCTAACAGCAATATGACTCACCAGTAACAGGAAGACTTGTGCAATCAGACTTTGGATATTTCCCATAGTGAAGAGTTTTCGTGACTCTCGCTAGAAACTTTTCGTGATCTCCAAAACTCTGAAATAGGTAGGTATATTAAACGCCAATGATCAACCAAGCGGTAACAGGTTGCAAGAGAGTGCGTCAATACCAAGCAAACCATTCTCCACGGAATTCCATGGCTTTGTAAATAGGACTACTTATATTTCTGATGAAAGAAACGCTAAGTATCTCAAAATCGACGGAATATCCCAGTATTTGCTAAAATATACGTGAAATTAGCGCGAATTTCGTAAAATAGGTTTCCACGTTTACTTACTTTCTGTCTACGCCGTAAGGGCATCTGGCGCAATGGCATGGTTAACATTATTCAATAAATACTATAATACACTCCAAAATTAATAATATCTCAAGAAAAATGAGGTATAAAGAGTTCCAAATGGAGAAAACAGAAAAATTATGAAGATCCGACTCGATAAATGCAAAATGGCGACCAAAACTTTAGTTGATTTCTATTTGCTTCTGCACCTACAATGGTTTTTTAGGGCCCTTAACTGAATTTTTTGGGGCCTTAACCATTTGTTTACTTTTGTGTGTGCGTAGATTTTAATTCTGGAACTTATATTTTTAGTTTCTTTTATTAAAATGGAGACAGCTGGCGAAAGTTTTGTTAAAGAAACTGATAAAACGTGTATAATGTAAGTTATTTAAAATACGAACCTAGTTTTAGCTATTTCTTATATTTTACCGACGTAACCTAACCTGGTTTTTTATTTTATTAATATTCAACTTTACAGTGCTGATGAGGGGCCGGTTTTGTTACGTCTGCGTTTACCTATACTATACAAATTATTAATAAGTAATGAACCAATCCTGCAGCGTTAGGTGGACCTATTGGGATCATTGTCCCTGTACTTAGGTATACAAGGATAGATTCAGGGCGACAAAATTTTCGATAAATTGAGATTAGATCATGTGTCTTCTGCACGTTTCATAGCTTATATGTTACCCTGCAGATGCAAAACTTCAGTTGGGAAGTACACATGTCCTCGTTGTAACATTCTTTACTGCTCACTTGGATGTTACAAGGACAAGTCCCATACGCAGTGCTCAGAACAGTTTTACCAGCAGTGCGTGCGGGAGGAGCTGTCGCTTTTGGAGGGCGACAGTGAGAGTAAGAAGAAAATGGAACAGATCCTGAGGAATGCGAGAAGTTTCTGTGACGATGAAGATGAAGAAGAGGAGCCAGAAGAATTTGGTTAGTAGATTATGAAGTACTAACCTAAGACGAAGTAACATTTGAGTTAATTTCTGACGTTAAAAAGACTAAAGTAGGTACTTAGGTAGGTACTATAATTATTCAGAATATTTAGATATCGAATAGTACGTAAGTACCTACCTATCCTCAAAGAAATGGTCGGAAAAGCCGTAAACAAATAGCAGATAGGTATATATTCCGTCAGTGCTTTTTTTTTCAAGAAATTCCCGACTCGTAAACTGTAGGTTCCCGCCGTTAGGTGGGAAGGTGGTGTTGAGTAGTGCTGCCAGCTGAGCACGGTGGATCGTTGTTGAGATGGTGTAGTAGTCTAGTTGCTGGGCCTGTTCCTCACCCACTTAATCCGATTTTTACTACCACTAGACTCAGATGACGCTGATGTGGATGAAGCGGACCTTGCGGAACGTCTAAAAGGCATCGATATGGACGACAGTGACGCAGTCTGGGAGCGTCTAACAGAGGCAGAGCGTCAGCATTTCAGCAAGATGGTCACTACGGGACATATCAGAGAGACGCTGCCTGCCTGGGACCCCTGGTGGCTGACGGGGCTGGACCTCCCCCCTCTAGCGTCCGACATTCCGCCTATGACTACCCTCACGGTACTAGATAGCTTTTCTGACCGGCATTCACATCCGATGGGGTTAAACCTGTGATGGTTCGGAACCCACCAAAAATGTTGATCCCCATCAAATGGTCGTTAAGAAGATGTATTATTTATATTTCAGGGTAAGATACCATCTCCAGCGCTACCATTCCTAGTGATGAATACAGTGGCGGCGTACCAACTCTCACTTCGTCTGGTGCGAGGGCAGAGTGACGTGCTTTGTGTAGAAGCCGCCACTGCTATATGGAACTTATCATCCCCTTTGAGGGGAAGCCTTTCGATACCCCCCACCACCATGGAGGAGGCCCTCACCCTGGTGCTGCAAGACTGTGCTAAGGTGAGTCTGCAACGGTGCTGCGGTAGCTTGGCACACGAGAGAGGATGCGTGAGCGTGAGCTTACGTTACGCGTGCTAGGTTGAGAGCAGGTAACTAAGTACTTCCCGCGAAGAAAGCGTAAACAAATAGCAAATGTATATTCCGTCGTAAGATACAGAGCTGTGAGTTGATGTTGAATATTTATTTGGAGCTGCAAAAAAAAAAACTTCTTTGTTTTTGTAGTGCACGTGGATGGAAGATGTACCTACAAGCACTGAGGAAATGACTGAAGATCTGAGAAGTCTGACTGCCACTGACTCATGCTTCCTGCTACTGGCGCTGAGTCATATCAAGACAATATTTGAACAAGCCGCCACTGTTCTTAAAGACACTTCAGTCAAAACGGAGCAAAGGTACGGCCACCAGTTTTACGAAACTGGATAACACTGGTATTGCACGACCGCCAATGGCCGTGGCTGCTCTAAAAGCTAAACATAGTGTGGTCTTCGAACATGAAACAAAAGACTGCAAATAGGACTCTTATGT
Source organism: Mesopsocus fuscifrons (assembly GCA_950004255.1). Taxonomy (NCBI): domain Eukaryota; kingdom Metazoa; phylum Arthropoda; class Insecta; order Psocodea; family Mesopsocidae; genus Mesopsocus; species Mesopsocus fuscifrons. The sequence continues at coordinate 16,549,702 of OX465380.1, forward strand.
TTAGCTTTCACTGGAGAACGAATTCCTTAGAAAGATAGAGACTTTTAGTTCTTTGAACGAAGTGGAGGAAGGAGTTCTCGCTAGTAAAATAACGAACACAATCTTTTTTGATTTTAGGTTTACTGGGAAACCACCAAGGAAGTCCGATTTGGCGAAGGCATCAAAGAAAATGGTTTTTTATTTGGCGTGGGCCAGAGATTTTGATGACGAGGAATGGGACAGCCTTGTTGGAGCTATTTCCACTATTATAGCTCATCACTAAATACCTACCTCTGTATTCTATATACCTTAGTACACGACGGTTTCAGGTGGGTTCCGAACCACAATAGATACACATTTCACTTGACATGCTGAACATATCAGAGGTGAATGCCAATTGGAAAATGTTCGGTAGGGTCGGGATGGAACCTTAGTGATCTGACTCCCAGACAGCCATCTAGCCAAATATATCATTAAGAGGTAATTAAAATTTGGTAGCAACATATATTCTGCAGTAAAACATTTCAAGGACCAGAACAATGAAGAAGCAATAGGTATGTTGTTCATGCAAATAAAAAACTCCACAATGGTAAATGGGGATATTACCGTTCTCTTAAAGGGACATGGGAGAAGTCATGTCTATTTCTATCTCAACCAAAACAAAGCAATGTTTCTCATATTATCATAGAAACTAACATCCTTATTGAAATAAAAACAGTATAAATCCTTTGTCACCTCTTTAAAGAAACAGAAGGTAACCCGAAAACGACTTTTTGCTTACTTTATGTTGTTAAAAGAATTGACTAAGGATTCACAATGTTTTTATTTTCAGAAAAGAGGTTAGTTCCATGATAATATGAGAAAAAGAGCTTTGTTTTGGTTCAGGTGAACATATACATGACCTCTCTGATATTATTTTATCGCCCAGTTAGCACCCCTGTAACACCAAGTGGTGGTAAGTCTGTAGTCTGTCCACATAGCGATGTTTGTTGACATTACTTACAGCCAATTTTTCAGGAAAGTATTGCTCTAAAATATAATATGCCTTTTTAACGATTTCAGCCATTTATGACAATTGTTTTATATCATTCTACAACGTCTACAAACAGTACTTTGTGAACAGTCTTCAGACCGAACAAACATTCGCTATTTGTTTACGTTTTTTCTGCACACTTTATGGTGATACTATCTGTTATTTAAATAATCTGAACGGTCAAAATATTAATAGGCTGTGTTGTGATATTACAATCAACTGATTTTTGTCAAAAAAAAAAAAAAAAAAAGAGTTGTCCTAAATTAACCGATCGTAAAACAATACAGCCTGTTAAACCGACGTATTATAGGTATTCAGAACATTTCAATATCCAATAGTATCCTCAGAAAGTGCGCAGAAAAAACGTAAACAAAGCGAACGTATGTTCGCCCTAACCGGGTGCTATCCTGGGTTTTGAGTAACAGAATTAACACCCCCAGGTTGCTTCGAAGGAAAAATGGTGGAAAAGAATGAGATCTCTAGACAGCAACAACAAGTCTCCCTATCTTACCTTGACCAGCGAAACTTACACGATGATAGGGGTAGGTAGAGTTGTCAATTGTGTCTTTGTCCGACCATTTTTTTAGGACGCTGTTGGATATTTAAATGTTCTAAAATTATAAAATGTCCTTTTTAAATCAGAAATTAACTGGCTACGTCGTGATTTTGCGAGCACGTACTTCAGTACCAATTAATTGTTGACAAAAATCGTATAGACATATCTCAAAACATTTAAATGTCCAACAGTGCCGTCAAAAAAATGATCGAAAAAACGTAAACAAATAGCAAATGTACATAACATGATAGTTTGTACATTTTTCAGTATAACATACCCCACAGCTATTCTCATAATAACATAACGTCATTTTTAGGTTTTAGAGAACAGAAAATAGAAGAAACATAATTTTGCGTTTTTTGACTACTAAAATAATACCTACTCGGATAATTTAGACAGTCTTTATAGGAAACAGCTGGCCAAGGCAACTGAGGGACAACTCTCGGGGATTCACATCGTGTTGTAGACTGCGTTCTGATGCCTCGCCGCGATGGTGAGGTGCGCCAGCGGGTGCGTCTTGCCCTGCTGTTGCTTCTTCTTTACCGCAGCTTTCGCGACGACACTAGCCACGACAGCGCTCGACGCTGCAGCTTTTGGCAACACAAACACCACCTTGTCCACCCTGGGCTGAGCTTCGTACTGCCCGACCAGGTGCCGAACTGACAAGTCTTCGAGAGGCGGAGACTCCCGCGAGCTGACCGGTGACGACGGGAGACTCCGCGCGTCGTTGCTCACCGCAGACTTCGCTTCAAACTCCTTCTTTAAGTTTTGGACGAGGCCTGGGACGGAGGGCTCGAGAGAGGACAAGGTGGGCGAAGAGGCGTAGTGGACGAGGGGGACGCCCGACTCGGAGGACTCTTCGATTCGCTGCTTGGTACGCCGGACGGTGCCACCGCCCGACGGACGCATGTCGTACGACCCCCAGCTACTGTTGCGGGAAGGTAGCGCGCCGCACGAGCTTTGCCGAGAAGAGGAACCTTTAAATTAATAAAGAATTATCCATCGTGCTCAGCTAACAGCACTACCAAATACCAGCTCCCCGCCTATCGTGTTAGTACGCGATATAGACAGGGGCTTCCCGAACCACCACAGCCTCGATATACATTTCACGTGACATGCTAAACATACCAGAGGTGAATGCCGAGCAGAAAAACTTTGATAGGATCGGGATCGAACCGGCGTTGCTTCCAGCTCTCTAAGGGTGCGTCCCACCATACTCGGTTAACGGTTAAACTCCAGTTAAATCGGTTTTTACCGTGCAATAATTGAAATTTGACTGGAGTTTAACGTTAACCGAGTATGGTGGGACGCACCCTTAGTCGGAAGCTTCTAAGGTTGTTACCAGATAACAAGTTAATAAAAACGATTTCCGTCAAACCTACCTTCAAGCACCACAGCCGAGTCATATGAGGACCAGGAGCTTTGTCTCGAGGGTCTAGTAGGGCCTGGATCCCAGCCCTCCTCCGGAGCGAGAGGTAGCGCCAGCGCGCGTCTGTCAGGTTGTACCTTGCGCTCGAGCTCGCTGACGCGTCGCCTGACGCTCGGCAGGTACACCACGCGGTTAGGCGAGACGCTGTACTGCCCGTCACCGCAGGGGACGCGGACGTGGCTGGTGCGCCGCGTGCAGCGGCAGGTACACGCGTCCACCCGCTCCAGCTGCTCCAGTGAGACGGACAGGGGGCCTGCAACCAGAAAAGAGAATAATAACAAGCGCGTAGTGGAATACAGGGTGACACCTTTCGTGAGCTCAGTACACAAGGGGGTGATTTGGTCACTATCAGTTGGGGCTATATCCCCGGTCCCGGGTCGCCTAACTACGTGTACACCCACTTCGACATTACATAATCACGGTTTTTGCAGGCGCACTTCTATACAACAATTTTCCTTCGGAAAGAAGTAAATACTCATTATATCCGAGGATTACGTTACAAAGGTTACAAAGGAGGGAACAATGTTAGCCTGGAATACAGGGATGGGTGTGCCCAGGACATTCCATCATAACCAAGGAATTTCTCTTACCTTGATCCTTGAGGTTCAGGAGAGGAGAGTAGCAGTGCCGCAGGCGTGCTGCAAGTTCTCCCCTCGCTATATCCGAGGATTACGTTGTAACTGAGGGATTCCTCTTACCTTGAGGTTCAGGAGAGGAGAGAAGCAGTGCAGCAGCTGTGTTATCAGGAGACCATGACTTGGGGCGGGCACCAGTCCTCGCAAGCGCAGACCCTGCCGCCTGCAGAGGCCCCCCCGCAGGCGCCGCCTCTGTCGTCCCCCCGGGAGCAGCCACGCCGCCGCCACTGCGCGCCAAAGTCACTGGACTCTTCAGGTTCGTCTCTGACTTGCTCCGCTGCAGTTTTTCCCTGTTTTTCATTGCGTCTAAAATTCCCTGCAAAATGAATGGCAAATTTAGCCGAGTGGTCTAGAGATGGCTGACTTTATAGGAAAGTCTTTCTGCTCTTCATTCACTTCTGATTTGTTCAGCATGTCAGGTGAAATGTAATCGGGACCATGATGGTTCGTAATCCTCCTAAAACAGTAGGCTCCCATCGTGCCCTAACATGGTCCTGCTACTCCTCTACAACAACTACGTCTAGTTCTAGTTACCTAGTGTGTGACTCACCTGGTAAGTCTCTAACTGCGAGATAAAGCTCCCGTTAGGTTTGATGCAGGTTCGTTTCCGTTTAACATACTCGAACGCCGTATTAAAATCCCAACCGAAGGCTTTCATAGCATAGGCGATAACCACGCTGGCAGACCTGCTGACGCCCATTTTGCAATGCACGAGCACCTTGCTGCCCTCGCTGCGAGCACGGGTGATGTATTTGAACGTGTCATCCCAGTGCTTAAGTAAATCCGTCTTTTCGTCGTCGTACACTCGCACGTTCAGGTAATTAAACATGCCCGGGAAAAAGTTGTCGATCTCTCGGGTGACGTTCAGGATGTGTCGCACTCTGAAAGCGTCAGTTAAAATTAGCTGAAAGTTAAGATGGAATATACATTTGCTATTTGTTTATGTTTTTCTGCACACTTTATGAGGAAACTATTGGATATTTAAATGTTCTGAAGTTAATATGTATTTTTAACAGCCGAAATTAACAGGCACCCAGCCGATCATTTTATGATCGAGTGATTTTTTTCAATAAAAAATTTGTCCGAAATTACTCGATCGTAAAATCACAAAACAGCCTGTTAAACTATAATGTTAAAAAGAAATATTATATTGCAGAACATGTTTATGTTCGGTCTAATAGCCAGATAATTTCGGTCGTTAAAAAGACATATTATATTTGAGAATAGCTTACCCATTCTTCTGCAGTTCTTCATGGTTGGAAGCATTCCACTCGGAGCCCAGGTACACATGATCGAAAATCTCTGTAGCAGAATCCATCTGGCCCAGGATGGTGAGCATCTCCTCATCAATGAAGGGCTTGAACTCGCCCAGGTCCATGTCCAGGTCCTCCTCCAGCCGCCCCCGGATGTGCTTGGACGTGACTTCGTCCAGGTCAACAGACATCATGATTTCTTTTAGTTTGCACCGGATCACCCGCTCCGTTTCGTCCCGTTCACGTGGTTTACACCGGACCTAAACGAAAAACAAAAACAACTTAGCTTTTCATGTTAAAATGGTATATTATATTTTAGAATTTAGAAAAATCCGATACCTTACTAACCACAATTTCGCTATTTGTTTTCGTTTTATTTTTCAGCGCATTTTTTTAAGACAGTTGGATACTTAAATGTTCTAAAATATAATATTTTAGTCAGTAACAAAAAAAATCCAAAATTGCTCAATCGTAACATGGCAGCATAGCCAGATACAATTTATGATTTTAAAAAGACAAATTATATTTCAGAACATTTAAATAGCCAACAGTGCCCTAAAAAAATTGGAATCGAAACAGGATTGTGTGGATAAGTGGATGGAAATAAACTTTGAAATCTAGGTTCCTACGCCTGTTTGGTACAGTTTGTTTCCAACATTTAGATTGGGTTTAGTAATTCTGGAATTTTATTACCCAAAAGTGTTTATCTGAAGCTAAACACGGTTGCCATCGTTACTCGGGAAATAAAATTCCAACTGGAATACATAGAGCCAATGTGGCACCCATATTTAATTTACAAGTGAACACTTTTGCGTAAAAAAATAGCAGAATAACTGAGTGCAGCTTTTCGACTGGTTACCGAGTCAGGGGAAGGAGGCCTTCTGGACTCGATGCTGTCCATGGCATGCCACTCATTGAGACACGACCTGTCAGACTGTACGCGCCCCTCATAGTAGCTGACCCAGTCATGCGTCAGCCCGCCCATGAAGAAGTTCTGCTCCCGCGCCTTGCAGCTCACTTTGTGCAGCGTCTGCAGTGCTGACCTGCAACACACTCACCGTTTTAGAGGGATACTTACTGGAGCTGGATGTATAAGAATATGAAATTCAATTTTCAAGCGGAAATTGGAAAGGGTAAAATTCCAGCCTTCCTGAGAACATGTTCGAAAGTTCCGAGTTAACGACGTAAGTATTAAACTGCATGATGCCAACATACAGAAACTGAACTAAGGTGAACACACTACGCGGCAAGACTACTTCTCGCAACATCAAGATTGCTGTATATTTTTCGATAAACTTGAAACAGATACCAGAGATATAGGGAGTGGCGAAGATGCCTATGTCATTTATTGATACAGCACGGAATAGATAGCACACACCAGATAACCAGATACTGCTACAATAATCATAACAGTGACCAAGGTCACGAACACCAGTAAATACAGCCTAAAAACGTAAGTATGGGCAAAAAAAAATTCACGACAATTTCGTCAACAACTTATTTTACGTTAAGGGTCCGCTATACCTGACGGTGCATTTTTGCCGCCCATAAGATTAACATTGCGAGCGGCAATTCATTTTCAAGGTTTACCCTTGGTTGGAAAGACACAAAATTTTGCCCGTACCTAGCCCTAACAATGTTCTAGGGAGTGTTCGAAGTTCGAAGCAGATTTCCCATTTTTTTTTATTGGTTTTCGAGATACAGCACTTTTCTTGAGGTATGCGATGCTAGCATTTGCAAAACAGTTGCAATAAAAGAAACCAGTGAGAAAATGGGAAATCTGCTTCGAACACGACCTAGCACATTGTTAGGGCTAGGTACAGGCAAAATTTTGTGTCTTTCCAACTGAGGGTAAACCTTGAAAATGAATCGCCGCTCGCAATGTTAATCTTATGGGCGGCAAAAAATGCATCGTCAGGTATAGCGTCCTCTTAAGTTTTTTTGAAAAACTATTCTTGAGTTACGATTTTACGCAGGTACGCACCAAATCTGGTCAAAATCGGGTGAACGGTGAAGGCGCTAGAGCAGTTTTTTCCCGGGAAACCACTTTTTCGACTCAGGATCATATAGGAAAAAGTTTGCACGAAATCAGGACAGTATTGCCAATGTAAGTAGATGTCGGTACTGGTACAAGTAGGTACCTGTGATGGTGACTAACCAGGGTATGACAAAAGAGCAAGAGCACATGGCGCGAAACAAATGAAACAATGCCTCCATTCATAGCCAGCTCCCGACTATCTTGCTGCTCGGTGTGACCTTACACGAAACATGAATGGAAGTCGAGAACAGAGGCAAGTCAGATTAGGAAATGTGCGAATACCAGGCCACAGCAGACACCAAGTCTGCACTGCACCAGTGCAAACCATAGACACGGCATTGTCTGAGTGGCCACTGGTTTTGCCCTACACTGGTGTAGGGCACACTACTCATATATGGTAGGGTCTGAGGAGACGCGGAGTCTAGCATGGCCACTGGTGTGGTGCGCACCAGCACTGCTTCACCACAAGCCCATATATGGCGCTGTCTGAGTGCGGCGCAGACTCCAAGTCTTCAGCAAGACCGGCCACTCGAACTTGGCCACCTTCAACCCAAAGCTAGGCAAGGTCAATGCCAAGACAACAATGGCTGAGCTATTCAGATTTGTCACAAAAAAATTTTTTGGTAACTCCCGAACAAACCAATTCCTCTGCGGTTTTTCCACAGCACGGCCATAATCACTCCCTGGGAGATTTTATTCAGCTCAATCCCTGGTGTGTGTTGTATAGCCATGGGGAGCACTCCCGAGACCAACTAATTCCAAGCTATGATGGTCCAGAGGAAAAATTTCAGTACGCCAGAATTGAATCTCGCAAACACCAGCCACAAGAGCATGGTTCCCGGGTGGAAGTAGGCACCTACTTCCTCAACAGTTTAATAATAGCTCTGTCTTTTGTTGTTAGTTGTCTTTTCACCTTCAGGACAGTGAATTGAGACAATCAGCCGCTTCAAGGACACTGGACCGCTGGATAATCCTCTGGAACCTCTTGAGGCTCCAGCATTTCACTTGCCTCGGCCTGCCACTCGTCACACAACGGACAAGAGGATAAGGAAGGTGAAAGCAGACTGAGCTTTCCTTTCAGCTACAGCCCTAGGCTGCCTGGGATACAGGGTGCCACTTTTTCTTAACTCTGTATTCATGGGGGCGATCCTAGGCCAGGAAAATCTTGAGAAACGGGGCTACATCCTGCTGACCTCAGAGGTTTAAAGAAGAAACAGGTTCGTCGGAATGAAGAGCTGAGCAGTTGAAGCAGCGGGACGTGGGGTTCCCCATACCTATCCAGAACGCAGCATCATGTCCCCAGCTCTCCAGAATGGGCGAGCCTGCATACTAATCGACCGATGACGTACGTCCTGGAGTTCCCACATTCGGAGAACATCAAAACAAAAAGAATGAGGCGCCCGGTCTGGTCTGGTAAATCGAGAAGCCATGCAGGTTCCATGTGTCCTGAACGGCCGTTCTGGCAAGTTTTTTTTTTTTTTTTTTTTTTTTTAGTAGTATCTTTATTATATTTACACAGTTAATTTTACAAATATTTTGCTCCCCTTGAGGTCTAGGACCTTGTATTGGGATGCTTCTTCATTAAATTTTTTAACTCCAACAATGAAGATTACGGAAGTTGGCATCCCCGGACGTATGGTTAGTGCGGGGAGGGATGGCAATTTCTCTGGGGGACCCTCAGCTTACGAAAACGGGAATAACTCTCCTGAAAAACCAGACTGACACCAAAAGTCTAAACTGTTTCAGGAGAAACCAATAGATCTTCAGGCGGAGCTTCGCTTCCTCGAAGTGTTAGTTCAAAGAAGGTTCCGTTCCGAATCCAGAGAACGGAAACCTTCCAAGAAGTACAGGTACACCGTTCACACCTTGCTCCAGGCCCAAACACAAACGCAGATAGCGCCAATTACGCATCATTCTGCAACACCCATGCAACACAGCTCCAGAATGTACTGAGCTACGAAGCAAGAGGACCTGAGATCTAGTCTCGACTTGCCCACAATTTTCCAGGCTCGGTTAAAAATCCAAACTACCCCCTTGTGTAGAGAGCTCACAAAAGGTGCCACCCTGTATCCCACGAAGACCGGGCCCATCTATAGAAGGTTTGACTAGTCAGGTTGTGTACAGACATATACATTTGGCATTAACAGGTACGTGGAATGAGGAGGCAGGTGCCTGCGATGGCCATAATGGCCATGACAAAGCATTTTTGTTATATTTGGACGGTCATACGTACTTCAGCATTACCACAATCATTGTCCTAAACGTATTGTACCCCGTTATAATAACCGCGAAACAAACAAAGGCCCATACTCATACTACTGCGTACAAAGGTATTTTTATCAACCGTAAACCATCAACAGACTCTGTTTTTATTTCAATAAGGAGGTAAGTTGCTATCCTATGGTTATACAAGAAAAACTGTTTTCTTTTGGATAAGGTCCTCTTAAGACGAATTTCTGACATACCTCTTTTTGAAAACAGCCGTGATGAGGCTGCTACCGCTGAGAGTTTGCACAAATATCCCCATATTTCGCACAACTGAGCACAAAACGGAAAAGTACGGAAAGCACAAGCAGGATCAGGCCTGGCCTGCTCCTCTGACCAAGGCACAGAAACAACTACTAGACCTGGCACACCAAATAAGCGCACAGCCGCACACACAAGGTCCCCCACACCGCACGTATACGTACTCTAACCCACTTCCCTACAACAGGGCGGCAGACATACGGTTATGTAACCAACTTTTACGTTTTTGTAAATAACGGCCTGAATTTTTGAGTTATTCCAAATCGGTTAAAAAGGGTATTAGAGCATCTACCTGAGACTGCTTCCACCAACTTTCAATGTTATCCGTCAATTACTGCAGTTGCTATGACAGTGATTTCAGATTTTGAGACTCAAAAGACTCGAAACCTTTCAGAGAAACCCGAAGTCTCCACCATTGTATTCGGCATTACTTTCCCAAAGTAAATGTAATGCACACGAGCAAGAAAGGAAAAAAGAAAGATATTTTTTAAAAACCCTTCTATAGGTAAAGAAAGGTCAAGGGTAAAAAATTCAAAGGATAAAAACAGCAGAAACTGCATTGCTTGGCTCTGAACAAAAAGAGGGAAATAATTTCGAGTTGAAAGTTTACGAGCTGGAAACTGGCCAAAGTTTCGAAGGCCACCCAGCAAAAGTTTGACTGCTGACGATAGACTTTACTGCTTACTGCTTACAGACTGCTGTCCATCACTCCACTTCCACATCACTAAATTTAGCACTATGCGGATATCCCCGACACCCACCTCCGACTGAGAGCCGGGACACCCCGGTTCCATCCCGATCCTACCCAAGTTTTTCTCAGCGGCCAGCTGAGCAATGGTGTTGGGACTCCGGGCCAGACCTCGCGGTGTAGAAAGGTGCTGGCTATGTTGGAGCGGTGATTAGAAAGGCTCTGACAATGGCAAAGTAGACCTCCTGCCAAATACGGACCCAGCAACCAATCCATCATCGCTTTCGATTTAACCTGCAGCTGCACCGGGTGCAACTGCATACAGACGCTTGTCCGAGGTAAGCCTGTTAATTTCGGCCGTTAAAAAGACATTTTATATTTTAGAACATTTAAATATCCAACAGTTTCCTCATAAAATGTGCAGAAAAAACGTCAACAAATAGCGAATGTATGTTCGACCTTAACGAACTGAAAACGGGCACCGTCCAATGAGCGAATTCTAAAAGGGCACCGACTAGTTCGCAACGGCTTTAAAATTACCATAAATTAGGCTGAGTATGACCATAACCACTATCGGTATGAGCATGAGCATATGGGAACAGGTTGTCAGTTATTTAGTACTGGGTACGCCTAGCGACGTTAAACCGCCCTGTTCTATCCGTCAATGTATCCAGTTAAATAGGCACGGGTAGGCACTTTGACCGGAGTTAGGAGGCAGCCAATCTCGTTTTACAGTTAGTTAACTCCAGGGGACATCATTTATACGTTGGGGACACATACTGGTTATGTGAATACCTACCCAGGAGTATATATAGCTTGGCGGAAAGACAACCTAAGATATAGCCCCAAATTGCTGTTCCAAGTGAACAACCAGGTTTTGAATGGTTCGACATATTTGGGACTACAGTAACTGATTGACAGTTGTGAGCTTGCATGGGTAATGAGTCATCTGAGATAGATGCTCATGGTACGGGGCGAGAAAGTGAAGTGCGACTACTGTGGGAGCCTTTATTGCCAAAATATGTAAACAAGTTGCGTGAGCTCGTGACACAGCAGACAACTCGTACTACAAATCTACTGCCTCCCTCCAAGTCCCAATATGGACAGGTATTGCTATTAGCAAGGTATTAACCGCAGAAATGCTGGCCCAAACTAGGTGTACAACTCCTCATGGCCACCATCAACAACTGACAAAAAAATTACTGACACGTCAACATTTGATTCTCTTCAGTTGTCTAAATCAGTTAGCCACACCATGTCTGGAAAACTTTGGCCGAAGTCACTAATCCATACCGTTTGCCGAATATATTGCTACTGCACCACCATTTCTATCTTTTGAAGGAATTCGTTCTCCAGAGAAAGCTTAACATAGCGTCCTATTCGCAGCCATTTGCTTCTCGTTCGAATAGACCACTATGTTTAGCTTTTAGAGCAGCCACGGCCACTGGCGGTCGTGCAATTACCAGTGTTAGTTCCGTATAGAAATGTATGGGACAGTGACGATGAGAACCTTGAGACGCGACCCATTCAAGGTCCTATGGGGAGGCAAAGGTTGCCATGGAAACGTGACGTCATTCACATCAACAGGTCCCCTGCTATGAGGGGGGTTCAAGGCCAACAAGGGGGGAAGCTGGATACTGCGGCCGGAGGGATAAAACCTCCCCACATATCGTGCATGATACAGTATACGACGGGCACCTGCAGTTTTAGGTAGGTTCCCAACTACCATAGGCCATATTATATGTACGTTTCACTTGAACTTAAGAGGACGCTATACCTGACGGTGCATTTTTTGCCGCCCATTAGATTAACATTGAGAGCGGCGATTCATTTTCAAGGTTTACCCTTGGTTGGAAAGACACAAAATTTTGCCTGTACCTCGCCCTAACAATGTTCTAGGGAGCGTTCGAAGCAGATTTCCCAATTTCTCACTGGTTTCTTTTATTGCAACTGTTTTGCAAATGCTAGAATCGCATACCTCAAGAAAAGTGCTGTATCTCGAAAACCAGTAAAAAAAAAAATGGGAAATCTGCTTCGAACACTCCCTAGAACATTGTTAGGGCTAGGTACAGGCAAAATTTTGTGTATTTCCAACCAAGGGTAAACCTTGAAAATGAATCGCCGCTCGCAATGTTAATCTTATGGGTGGCAAAAAATGCACCGTCAGGTATAGCGGACCCTTAACAGAGGTGAATGCTGATCGGAAAATGTTTGATAGGATCCGGATGGAACCGGTGTCAGGACGATAGCATATAGTGTCTCTTATCGAAAGATTAATCTTAACGTATGTTTACCTTACGACAAGTACACTTTAAGAAGTGGAGAATCCACCGTAACTTCGATATCTCGATCGATACTGGTGCATGCACCACCACTAGCGACCATACTTATTGAATCTTGAAGTACCACGTGGTGCCACGTGCTGGGCAATATTTATAAACCAACCCATACAACAATCCAATGCAACACTCACTTGTTCAGTAAACAAACACCATGTGCGTAGATCGAGACACACAGCTGTTACCATAGAGACAATTTTCGATATTATCGATCGATAGTGCGACACGATGGTGGTGCAATTAATCGATTATTAATCCAGTTTCGATACAATGACCTATGTAAACTGTCGAGTGAGGCTGTCAAGAACCGTTGACACGGCCTGATCGCAGGAAAACCGCATGCACGCATTCGGCTCAGCCTCACTCAGACATAGTCACCAACTTTAAGCTAACGTTTATTAGCGACCTGTTGCATATTAATTTGTTCTAAAATATAAAATACGTGAATAAAAAATTCGTAAAAAATCACTCGTTCTTAAAATCATTACGACATATTATTATATTTCAGAACAACTGAACAACAGTTTCCTCGCAAAAGTGCCATAAAAACATAAACAAAAAGCATTGTGTGTTCAGTGTTAATGACCAAAAACAATTACAGTCCACTATGATTTGAAACAGTTGATGATGAGAGGTCCAGCACTAAAGTTGCGAAACATTCAACAAATGAGCAGATTACCAAACAAATGCACGAGTCCCCATTACAGCTGCTATACAGGCCACTCCTGACTAATTAACTACTACCCTATTGCGTACATAGATGCCAGATAGTCACTAAACGTACCTTCAAGTTGGACAGCAAAGGTAACGACCTGACCAGACCCACGACCAAACGCTCAGTGTGGAAACATTCGAAATGAGTCGTGTTTGTTTCCGTTTTTTCCTCACACTTTATGAGGAAACTAATGGATATTTAAATGTTCTAAATTATAATATGTCTTTTTACGATCAAGTAATTTTTGTCACAAGAAAATTGTCCGAAATTAACCGATATTATATTTCAGAACATTTAAATATCCACCAGTTTCCTCATAAAATATGCAGAAAAAACGTTAACAAACACGACTGTGTAGACGCCCTTAAAAGAGGCCTTCGCCTACAGATTTAGTCCTAGGCAAATATGAACGAGACTTGACTGCTGGATAACACACAGTCTGGTGATTGGTAATGCTCATCAGGTACGCGGTACGTGGGACTATGCTATCGCTATGTGCCTGCTAGGTATGGAGATGCCCGACACCCGTACTAGGCAAACTTGTATACCTACATAGCTACTGCTAGCTTTTGCTTCCTTTACTGACCAAACCGTGCAAGGAATACATTGCTAGATTGACAATGCTAGCCTCTGCCTCGGGAATGAACATTTCCAGAGAAAGGTAGAGAAATCTAGAGAGAAGCATAGCTCTATTTAGAGGAACGCTGAAAGTCGGGTCACTAAGGTTCTACCCCGATCCTAGCCAAGTTTTTCTGATCGGGATTCACCTGGGAGAAAAAATGTCGCCCATTCGGGAGGAGACCCTGGGCCCAGTTGTGTAACATCAGCACTGGAGAAAACTGTGACTAGTCAACCATCATCTCGCTAACGACAAACGTCCACCAGATCTGATTTATCTCTTCAGGAAGGAAAAGGAATCTGCAGGGTAATGATGGAACTGCGCCCACTGAGCAATGAAGCAGAAGGGCCCACGATCTAATTCCGACTTACAGAGAATTTTTCTAACTGAACCTTAACAAATCCACTAGTCATCGACGTTAAAAATACATATTATATTTAAGAACAAATAAAGTGTAGGATGTAATGTCTCCTGGGTAGGAGTGACGCTGATTCTCGTCACGCACGATGTCACACTCCTCTCCCCGTCACTGTCACTTTCCTCAGCACGAAACATGAGTCACTAGCGGGAAAGTGTTTTTGTACCTAGGTCACACGTCGGAAGTGTTCAGTACAGATTAGGAGAAATAGACAGTGACAGTGACAGCGAGTCATGTGACAAACTGTCACAGTGACAAGCAAATCATGCCTGTTCAAATTCTTAGTCACTTTTGTGAGGATGGATAAGTATTTATTTGTTCTGGAAAATATTATGTCTTTTTAACGCCAGAAGCCTACGATATGTCAATAGATACTGACACGTGCACCACCATTATAGCGGCTATCTTGAGGGAGGTGCCCCGTGGTGGGCAATGTTTATAAACAAACCCACAACAACCCAGTGCAACACTCACTTTTTCAATAAACCCACTCGATAGTAGGGATAGGGTACGCCTGAAGGGGCCTTATATAGCGGGTAATAGCATGTACCTGCACCAGATCGCATACCATCAGGTACCGTTGTTACGCGCGACCAATACTTCATAGTGCCCATAATTACACACTGTTTAAGTAGTTCCGATACGCCGCAAATTGGACCCTACATCAACTAGCGCAGGGGGAGGGTACTGACCTACCAAACAAGAGGGCCCAGGGTCTAGTCCTGACTGGTCCAAATTTTTTCTCGGCCGGCAATCACCCCCTCTTGTGTGGAGAGGTCACCCTGTATCCAACTACCTATAGGCTTAGCCAGGAACTTTTGCTAAGAATGTTTGTAAGAAGCAAGTCATGGTATAGGTGAGTCAGACCCGACACCGTCAGATGATTCATTTGTCAGGCTCTGCTATTGGACAGGAGAAAGGGGAACAAATGACGAGCGCTGCAAGAGAATAGCAATACCCTACCATGCCACAACTATTCTAAATACACTCATTTTCTATAGCTAGTATAGTAAAATGGGCAGCTCTAGCAAATACCAGCTCCCAAGTTAGTACACGGACCTACAGTTTTAGGCAAGCTCCGAACCATCACAGCCTCGATATACATTTGGCAGAATTTGGATGGAACCTTAGTGACCAAGCTCAGTGTTCCTCTTAAGATAAACATCTAGTAGACAGTAGACCACTCAGCTATCGAGGTTGTAAGCAACAGGGCAGTTCAGTGGAAACACACGGAAGTTGGCAGCGAAACAATGAAAATACAGAAAATACCACGGGACATGGGACAATAGTGTAAAGCGAGAGGTCATTTACTGAGACAAAAGATTAACGATTCCGTAGCTTCGTAGGACGAACAAAAAGCACGTCAGCACCAGGGGAACTAGAGATCTAATCGCTTTTCAACGAAAACTTTTATTTCCCAAGAAAACCTACCCAGACCCGACTGCAGGGCGAGACATTGACCAAAGCACCCCCTTGTGCCACCCTGTATCCCACTCCGCCCTGGCCCATCTAGGGCTGCAGCACCATAGGCGAGCCATAAATGGCGCCCAAACGCACGGCTGCGAGCATGCGCTCCGCAACGCGCCAGCACCGCGCCAAATTTAGATGTTTGAAAAAGCGCGGGGCGCCGTTGCTGCTGCCACGCCAACAGCCTTGCTCTCGTCAACACTCGGGTCACGGACTCATGGCCACAACCAATCCCTCACACGTCTCCTCATTTCGACAGTCATTAAGACGGTCCATACAAGCGTGGAACACGTGGCAGCAGAATCAGTTGTCTGCCCGTTTTTTGTGTAAACTGTTGGAGATATCTTATATCTTTCTATGGCTCAGGGCCGGAGTATAGAAAAAAACACGATGCAGGTAATTTACCCGCAGATCGTGACTAAATGTCCCTCTATAAACGCACCCTATTACCACCAGTTTACTTAAACGTTAAATTGCAGAGTACGGTGAGAGGAACGACAAGCGGGAGGATAACTATACTGCTGCTCTGCTGCTACTTCACGGTGAAGAGGATAAATATCCATTTGCGAGATTATCCTGTTAATCTCCACAGACCGGACTGGCTAGCTAATTATCATACAGAGTGAACGGCTAATACTGACACATCAAGGATGGTTACTTCAATCACTATCTCCAATCAATCCAATCACAAGTGAAAAAAAAAATTCTTACGTTTTCGTCAATTATTTTTGTTGCGCTAAGTTTTTTTAAAAATCCGGAAAACATGCGATAGATGAATGATTTTGGAAACGATATAAAAAATTCTATCAAAATCGGTCGAACGGTTTAGGCACGAGGTTAAAAAGAAGTGGACCTACCCCAAGATCGACTTATTTTGGACAAATTTTACGTTGACAAAAATAGCTCGATAGCAAATGTATACTCCGTCTTAACCCACTCGTTTCGTCCAGCGAAAGTAAACCAATCTTATAGTCAAGAATAGGAACAACCGGATTGGAATCGACATAAACATTACTCAGGCAATAATAACTGTCACTTTACTTTGTTCCGGTATTGCGAGCGTCCACGCATTATATCCATAAGACGACCATCAGGGGTGGCCAAACTCCTCAGCACTCCAGCCCTATATAGATGGGCCAGGGCTAGTGGGATACAGGGTGGCAGGTTTCGTGAGCTGTGTACACAAGGGGGTGCTTTGGTCACTATCACGCCCACAGTCGAGTTTTCCTCCAGTCGGTGAAGACAAGGTATACCTTGGGACCTCACATTATGCAATTGAATAACTGTGGCTACCCCTGGCGGTGCAGCTCAAAGACGCTAAGAAACCATCAGGCTATCACGTATATCTTCCCTATAGCTACTCAGATACGGCGTTAACTTACGCCAAGTTATCTCTTGTCAGTATATAAACTTAAACCCTGTCTGACCTTTCGTAGCCAATGAGAATGCGTAATCCCGCAGCGGGGTATCTTGATGACGAGTTTACTGTCCGTAGGCGCCATCCATTTGCTAGTTTATGATGGGATTACGTGACACAGAGACCTGTGCTGTAACCCAATACGCTTTTAGGTTTTTTTTAGGTACTTCAGAACAGGGACATTAAAAAACGAGTACTCTTAATTACGGTCTGGTCTACAAAAACTTGGCGAGACGTAATTCCTACTGTATACTAGGTACAGGGTCCCCTACTGTCTACTAGGTACAGGGTCCCCTGCTGTCTACTAGGTACAGGGTCCCCTGCTGTCTACTAGGTACAGGGTCCCCTGCTGTCTACTAGGTACAGGGTCCCCTGCTGTCTACTAGGTACAGGGTCCCCTGCTGTCTACTAGGTACAGGGTCCCCTACTGTCTACTAGGTACAGGGTCCCCTACTGTCTACTAGGTACAGGGTCCCCTACTGTCTACTATAGGTACAGGGTCCCCTACTGTCTACTAGGTACAGGGTCCCCTACTGTATACTAGGTACAGGGTCCCCTACTGTCTACTATAGGTACAGGGTCCCCTACTGTCTACTAGGTACAGGGTCCCCTACTGTCTACTAGGTACAGGGTCCCCTACTGTCTACTATAGGTACAGGGTCCCCTACTGTCTACTAGGTACAGGGTCCCCTACTGTCTACTAGGTACAGGGTCCCCTACTGTCTACTATAGGTACAGGGTCCCCTACTGTCTACTAGGTACAGGGTCCCCTACTGTATACTAGGTACAGGGTCCCCTACTGTCTACTATAGGTACAGGGTCCCCTACTGTCTACTAGGTACAGGGTCCCCTACTGTCTACTAGATACAGGGTCCCCGAGGGGTTAACCACTCGTTGGGAATCTCGTTGGGAATCATTAGAAATCTTTGGAGTGGTTACCCCTTCCGAGTAGATATGTCTATGAATATCGTTGGGAATCTTTGGAAATCTTTATGAAATTTCAGGGAATCTCAAGGAATCTCTGGAGTGGTTACCCCCTCGAGGGTCCCCTACTGTCCCCTAAATGTTCTTTTTACCGCTATCCTCCTCGAAAAGAAGAGTTGGTGTCTTTCACCACTTTGTCTGAACGATAAGGAAGCTATATTGGGGACTTGGGGATAACTGCAGCCATACAAGGGCCAGGGCTAAGTGGGATACAGGGTGGCTCTGTACACAAGGGGGTGCTTTGGTCACTAACACGTCCGGCAGTCGAGCTTCTAGATCCTGTAGCTATAGGATAAAGAAACTTACCACATGGCTTGCACGGAGACCGGCTTGAAGATGTGGTGCCGGCCGCAGACCGTGACGCTGAAGCCGCCGTCCCCGTCTAGCGTGATGGCAGTGTCGGCAAGCACCCTTAGCACCAGCCCAACCGTCGTCTGCTCATTACAGTCTATACCCAGCAGGCAGCACTCTTCCGCGTCCTGCCGGCCCTGGCAAGACACTACGACGAGGTACCGCGTCCGGCACGGGTGCACGCTTTCCAGTTTCACAGCCTGCAACATCAAGACACCACCCTCTCAGCAGTCAGCACACCAATACTCCTACAGCCTGCATCATCAAGACACCACCCTCTCAGCAGTCAGCAAACCAAGACTCCTACAGCCTGCATCATCAAGATACCACCCTCAGCACCATGCGTAAGGGACCAAGACTCCTACATCCTGCATCATCAAGATACCACCCTCAGCACCATGCGTAAGGGACCAAGACTCCTACAGCCTGCATCATCAAGATATCACCCTCAGCACCATGCGTAAGGGACCAAGACTCCTACAGCCTGCATCATCAAGATATCACCCTCAGCACCATGCGTAAGGGACCAAGACTCCTACAGCGTGGACGTTTGATAACCATAGCTTGAACACATACCGGAGATAACTATAGTTCCTTTCGGGAGTGCTCCCCATGGCTATACAACACACATCAGGGATTGAGCTGAATAAATTCTCCCAGGGAGTGATGATGGCCATATGCTGTGGAAAAACTGCAGAGGGATTGGTTTGTTCGGGAGCTGATGACTACCACCAGACTTCGGTATAGCTGTTATGCATTTCCGCCAGTTTTCAACACTCCAACCCGAGTTTCTAATTTAGATTGTCTATCTCGCGAATGTTGCTCCTTATCGCAACTGACCGCCGCAAGCGTTAAGGAGTTTAGCGCCAAACCGAGCCGAGTAAAAGCGGTCCTATCGTAAATGGCCGGTAGGTTATCTATCCACACGTTATAGGCTGCAGGGCCTCCTATGGGTACTACCTGGCTATTACCGAGTTCCAGGTACTCAGGTTCAGGGGTTAAGGTTAGGTTCAGACAGCAACATCGCCCTAGGGAAGCACAGACGGGCTGCCCTTCCTGATAACCCTAAATAGGACAGGAAATTATACAGACAGAGGTGGCAGGGGTTACAATTTCACCATGTTACGTGGCGTACTTCCGAAATCTTTAGTTGTTTTCCCGGGAGCTTGAGCAGAATTTATAGGAGGAAACGAATAACTGAGAAAAGATGGTTATTCTTCAACATCCTATAAATCAAGAACAAAACAAAACGCTAAAGAAACCAAATTTACCGCTTAGTTATCATGCACTTTCAGCGTCTCCTAAGCCGGTAAAATTTGAATAGGAAGTGGTGCTGAATGTCTGAGCAAGCTTTGCTGTCACTGCGTCCTGCCTTTGGAGGGAGAAACCTACTCTAACTAACGCTCAAGAGAGCGCTTACTTACCATTTTGAGCGTCTCCTCAGGCCTAAGCAGGTAGAACATGGACTGGAGGTGATGCTGGATGTCTGAGCCAGAGTTGCTGACTGACGGCCTGCTGACGCGCACCCTCTCATTGGAGGGCAGAACCACAGCAGCGCCCTTACCCGCAAAGTAGCACTCGCTGAGGCTGAAACAACACAAGCACAACCGTCAGCACTATAGAGAAAGGCCAGGGCCAAGTGGGATACAACGTAGACCTAGGGCCAAGGGCCAAGTGGGATACAACGTAGACCTAGGGAACACCAGGGCTGGGTAGGACCAGGGCCAAGCATGATTCACCAGAATAAATCTCCAAAAGTCTAAGAGAGATCCTGGCTTCTCCTGCTTCATAGTTCCGAGCCTGGAAGGGCAAGGAAGTGAAAATAAAAACGTTCACGACCAAAAAATGAAAAATGAAATGGCGTGGCAGCAGCAGGTAGAAAACGCAGCCATTACCCGCACGTTTCACATATCGGAGAATTATTAGATTTATGGCGAGATTTACCAAGATATTTTTATATTATTTTCCTCAACAGTTTTCACCAGCATACTTGCCTGCTAGCTCAAGAAATACCAGAAAACTGTTCTCGTTAGTTAACGTTTTTCCCACCCATTTTTCGAGGGCACTATGGACATTTAAATGTTCTGAATCATAATATGTCTTTTTAACGCCCAAAATTAACTGGCTATGTTGTGATATTACGATCGAGTGATTTTTTCGATGAAAAATTTGTCGATCGTAAAATTACAACGTAGAGCCAGCTAAATTCGGACGTTAAAAAGATATATTATATTTCAGAACATTAAAATATCCTACACTGCCCTAAAAAAAATTGTCAGAAAATATATACAAATAACAAAAGTATATTCCGTCTTAACTGTCTAGTAGAGATGCCAGCCAATGGCAAGAAGCAGTTTGGAAAAATTGTCGAGGGCAGCAGTGAGGTCCATTGGACCAATGACGAAGGAGATATAGGCGCCCCAAAACTCAAAATACATAAACAGGTTAAGTAAACAAACACGAGCACTAAAGGAGTAAACAGGAAGATAACTTGTAAACTGACGACAGATCGAGAACAGCCAATGAGAGCAGCAGCAATCAACAGAGGGTATATACATTCATTCAAAACTCTCACGTTTCTTTATGTTCTGAAATATAATATTTCTTTTTAACATCAGAAAGTAGTTCCCTACTTTTTAGTCGAGTGTTTTAGTCTTGAGGTCATAGGGAGGTCATAGTATCGGATCTCGATAAGTAGCTACCAGTAGATGTACCACCATCTTGTCGCAATATCGATCGATAATATCGAACACTTGGTTTCCAAGGTAACCGCTGTGCCGCTGTGTTTCTCTATGGTACCGAATCTGAAATGGTGTTTGTTTACTGAACAAGAGAGTGTTGCATTGGGTTGTTTGGCTTTGTTTATAAACATTGGTCAGCACGTGGCACCAGCACGTTACTTCAAGATGGCCGCTAGTGGTGGTGCACGTATCAATCGAGATATCGTAGGTCACAGCAGAGTTCGAGGATTGGTGTTTGGTTTTGGGCTTGGGGCCAATGGGAGTGCAGGCTGCTGACCTTGGCACAGATAGGTGATAAAACGTAAAATAGCCGAGCGCCGTCGCGGCGTTTATTTATCGCCAACGCGTAGTGAGATGTCCAAATAAATATTCAACTGCCGCGTCTCAGCTGTTGCAGGCAATCAAGCGTTTCGTCGTACGCTGGCCACAGACGTTGCGTTTTAGACGGCGTCCATGCTACCAAAATAAAATGCTGGTATACCGGGATTCGAACCCAGGACCACAGTCCACTACACCACGGTCAAATATTTTCTCATGCAGGCAGGCGAGATAGTGTGTGAAGCCAATACCTCTGCCAGTTATATCGGAAATTGAAAAGGAATTGAATTATGGAAATAATAATGGCCCCATGGTGATTCGATACCACACCACCCACCAACAATCAAGAGATAGATATCAGTAAACACGACGGTAACCACTGTCTGCCTATACACCCTAGCGCTAGTTCCAGTGTACTTTCTAACACCATTCCACCATCAACAAATAGATTAGGGTTGCTTTCACCACTTCCTATATAAACTTCCTAAAAGTTCACTATAGTGTTATCCTCCCGATAGAGGAACACCGGTTCACTTCTGATATGTTCAGCATGTCAAGTGAAATGTATATCGAGGTGATGGTGGTTCGGAAACCACCAGAAACTGTAGGTCCCCGTCGTGTTTCCCCATCCCTCTACTAACCACATACCTAATCCAACCGAATCAGGTACAGCTATCCACATGGTCCGGAAATCTGTAACATCACTAACTCGCACTTCCCGCACTTAGCTAACAGTTAAGTAAAGATTAGTTGGCGCAGGAGGTGCGCAGGCACCAGGATCCTCGCGGACACTGGACCAATCGCAAGCCAGGCGAAGGTGCGCAAACCAACAAACTAACCAGGCTTCAAGGTCTCATACCGAGCTATATACCTATCTCCAGTGCTGGACAAAATGCTACACAGTATATCACCACAGAAGTGGCATCACCGTGCATGCGGTTTAGCGGGAAAGCACTAGACTCGCATGACTGAGGTCCTGCTACCAGCAATTTTCTGTTGGTCGCATGGATGTCACACCAAATTTTGATTTGACTTAGGAGAACAACTTGTTTAATTAACATCTGTGCCTTGGGGCCAAGGGTACGAGCTGTATATAGGCACCAACAGCAGCGTGGAAGTTAGCAATACAGACAAACCCCCAAATTTCCCGGCGTTTTTTTATCCAAAATATAATAGTAGAAGAGTAACTGTTTTGGCCACCCCTGTTGGCATGACATAGCCATAGGACCAACAAATGCAAAACATGGTCAACAGTGGGCGCGAGCTCATCATTACAATAAAACAAACCTACATTTTTTAACACTGAACACACAATACTTAAAAAGCAGTGTTATAAAATATTGCAAGCAAATGACTTTCCCAGTAGTTTCCGAGATCTCCCACACAGCACCCGCGCAATACCAGAACAAGGGGGCAATAAATACAAAATAATAAACTCATTAGATGAATAATAGTACTGAGATGACATTTCCGGGTTTGCCATTGGTCACAATGGCACAGTGGTCGTGACGTATTGGTCCTTGGGCGTGACACGCGACCTATCACCAAGCACCATCGACCTTCAACCAATCATAAACGGCCTGCGGAGCTGCTACCGCAGTGCCGAACCAATCGGTGTCACTGTGAAGTTTATTGATTCTTTGTTACTATTGGTCCTTGGGTGCGACGTGCCACCTTTCACCTCTTGCACCAATCACAACAACGACACCAGGCGTCTGACCAATCTCTCAACGGTCTCAGTAATAAGTGGAGTGCTCCTTGGTTTTTGGTTGGAATGGCGACCAGTTTCCATAGAAATTATGTATTCCTTTTACTATTTAAGGTCTTTCTTTACGAGGCGGGTGGGGGACACCAAGGCTCCCCTGAACACTTACGCAGGAGCCCATGCACTGTGCCTCCCCGCAGTACCTATCCTATACTGCAGGAGACTGGCCGTCCACTGCAGGAAGCTGTGCATGATACCAGCAGGCCCTAGCGACGCGACAGGTATAGTTTGATAGTTAGGTGGGTGAGGGCCTCACACTCACAGAGAGCGTGAGAGTTTGCTCCCATGCCCCATACCCCCTGCACCCCCAGCCTCAGCTATGCCCATCCTATGAAGGGGTTTGTTTAAGCTGTGGCCCGTGATAGCTTCAAATACATGTTTTAGACGTATCGCGAATATTAGACAAATGCGCCAATGCCTCTCTCCTATGGGGTGACCACGAAATCGCGTTTGACTATCTTTATATCCGATCATTTGCTGAGGAAACCGCTGACTGTTTACATGTACTTATGTCTTTTTAAAGTTTGAAGTTAACTGGCTATATGTTGCGATTTTACGATCAAGTAATTTTTGACAAACTTTTAATGGAAGAAATCACTCCATCTCAAAATCACCACACAGCCTGTTAATTTCGGCCGTTAAAAAGACATGTTCATGAAGTGTGCAGAAAAAGTAAACAAATAGAAAATATCTATTCCGTTTTAACGTCAGTTACCTTACTAAACAGCAGCTTTCCGAGAAAAATAATTAACATCGAGGGTCTCTTGAACATTTGAGGCACAAATTAAAACCAAGATTAGTTTCCATGTAAAATGTGGATAAAAGAGTTCCTCCAAGCCTCCAAGTGGAACAGAACATGGGTAGCATTGTAGTACCGGCACCACCATTGTATCAAGTTTCTAAATATGACGTAAAACCCGAAAACCAGCCTCCGTAGTTAATTTCTCACGTTAAAAAGACATACTATATTTCAGAACATTTAAATATCCAACAGTGTCCACGAAAAATGGTCGGTAAAAATGTAAACAAATAGCAAACGTATATATTCCGTCTTAGGACAATCATGAACTGCTGATTTATTCTCGACGAGTCTGTGATTTTTTTTTTTTCTTCCTTTTTTTGACGGTCAACCAGGAACATTGCGGGATTTGAAAGTTTAGCTGGAGGCATGAATGGACTTGCGCTCTGTATAGAGGTCAGGTAGCCTGTGGTGCCCTTGCTACCGTACACACATTACCAAACAATGGCCCATCGGACAGCCGTACACAGGTAAAACTAGTTATTGTGTCCCCAAGTGCTCTACTTTTCGAATCAACAAGTTTTTCTGACCGCAGCATTCACCTCTGATATGTTCAGCATGTCAACTAAAATGTATATCGAGGCTGTGGTGGCTCAGACCCCACCTAAAACTGTAGGTCCCCGTGCTGTACTAACACGAAGGGTGGGGAGCTGGTGTTTGGTAGTGCTGCCAGCTGAGCACGATGGATAGTCGTTGAGATGGAACGCACACGTGCTGGAGACGCCCCAATCCCTAATGCGATATAGCACCATCGATAACGACAAGGCCCCTTCATTTGATACAGTCAACATGCCATCCATCTATATACAAGACCACGTGTTCCCAAATCCCAAAACTGTGGAATACTGGATATTTATTTGTTCTGGAATATAAGATGTGTCCAAAACGTCCAAAATGAACAGGCTATGTTGTGATTTTATACAATTTTTTTTTTATTGACAAAAATCACTTGATCGTATCACAACATAGCTCGTTAATTACTGGCGGTAAAAAAACAAACTATATTTCAGAACAACTAAATATCCAACAGCGTTCTCAGAAAATGGTCGGAAAGCGAAACGAAGTGACTGCAACACGTAGAGAACAAAGAAAGTGAGGGTGACGTCAGCAGTCAAGGTCACCTATTTCCAGCTCACTCCTACACTAATTCAACATTTTTATACATTCAGTTAAGGGGACACGGGACAGGTGATGTTTATTTATATTCACTTAAATCTAAGACAAAGCAGTTTTTCTCGCAAAATTACAGAAACTAGCCTCCTTATTGAGAGAAAAACATTGTAAATCCTTAATCGATTTTTTTTAAGAACATAAAGTAAGCAAAAATTTATTAAAATGGCTTTTGGTTACTTCACAGCGTTTGAATTACCAAACATCAACAAACCCACTTAGCCAAAATGTGGAGCCTGTTGGTGTTTGGTAATCCAAACACTGTGAAGTAACCAAAAGTCATTTTTACGGCTTTTTGTTACCTTTATGTGCATAAAAGAATTGACTAAGGATTTTACATACTTTTATTTCAATAAGGAGGTTACTTTCCATGGTAATGTGACAAAAAGTGAAAAAAAGAATCAAGTTTCAATTCTGGACAAACAAAAACAAATGCATCAACCTCAACTCATTGTAGTGCCACGATATTTTTAGCCATAACAAAAGATAGTGTGACAGCATGAGTCACGGCCTCAATAGATAACACGTGCAAGACAATCAAAACATGGTAAAAACTTGATAACAATGAATGTGGGTTAGAGTATAAGAAGGGTATACAATAATGTATAATATTGTACAAGGACGGTATGGTATAATAATAGGAGGCCACCAGACAAAGGGCCATTACGTTTCAACGGGATGGGTGGCTGCCAATGCAGATGCATCCACGTGCAGCCAATACCTCGATACATCAACGATATCTCGATACATCAACAATATCTCGATAGATACTGGTCCGTATCATATCGAAGTAACGCAAGTGGTCCAAAATGCTGCGCAATGGTTATAAACAAACCCATACAACAATCCAATGCAACACTCACTTGTTCAGTAAACAAACACCATTTCAGGTGCGATGATACCATAGACAAACACAGCGGTTACCATGGAAACCAGACATTCAGTAATATCGATCGATATTTGGGAAAAGATGGTGGTGTCTATCGAGATTCGATATCTATCAAGGCCAAATATCAGTGTCATGTTTGTTTATTATTATCAAGCATGACCTAAACACCTCAATTATTGAAGCCTACGTCCACACAGTTCTGTTTGATTAAACAAACACCCTCACAGGATGGGCATAGCTGAGGCTGGGGGTGCAGGGGGTGTGGGACATGGGAGCTCACGCTTCTCTGTCAATGTGAGGCCCTCACCCACCTAACTATCAAACTATACCAAAAACCTGTCGCTAGAGCCTGCTGGTATCATGCAACAGCCTCTAGTAAAAACGCTCACCTTCCTGCAGTGGCCCTGCTCCTGCAGTAGAGTAAGTAGTGCGAAAAGGCACAATGGGCTCCTGCATGCGTAAGTGTTCAGGGGAGTGTCGGGGTTCCCCCACGCGCCTCATAAAGAACAATCTGTTTTCTGACGTTTATGTTTTGAAATAGCCATTCAGTGAAAAAATCATCAAAGACCACTTTCTTTGAATCTTTTTCACTCCTTCGAAATGACTTCTATCTACGAGAAAGGAATTACGACTATTTGTGAGAGAAAAAAATGAAGCAATACCTCTTCATTCCCGGATTCTCATTTCCTACACAAATTTCAACACAAGTACGAAATAATAGCACGCATATTAAGGTAGAGGCGTGATGGCTATAGATACCTGAAACTGACCCCCAAAATACAAGGTCATGCGAATACTACGTGCTACCATTCAACCTTAAGACAAACCGCAAATACCATGAAACCACACTCACTCTACCAATATTATACGCAGTATTCCTGAGATATGAACAAATACACCTCGACCCAGCGTCCGGAACGCTCGTTTTATGATTTTTAACAGATCCAGGCGATTTAAAGGCTGGATTTCACCATTTCACAAAGTGTCCTATAAAAGTTGACTATAATAGCGATATCCTCCCGAAAAGAAAAGTTTGTGGCTTTCACCATCCTGCCGATAGCGCCCTTATCATAACGTTAGCTAGTGGACTATTTAATGGCAAGACAAAGCTTTCGTACTTTTTCAGAAAGATAAATTTTCTAGCATTATCTGCACGGCAAGCAACTGGTGAGGTTCTGGATTCCAATCCCGGTATCCAACAGTTCCCCAAATTTTTTTTTTTTTTTTTTGTTTTACGTTTTGTTGACCTTGTCCCACCAAAAATAGGTGGAACTAAAGTATAAAACGCCTGGTTGTCCAGTTAAATTACAAATTTAGAAATTCCTCTAAACTATAAAAAACATTTTCAAGTAAATATGATTTTAGCAATTTTTTAAAAATCGTTAAACTTTCTTCAGATTTAATTTCAACCGGGAGAGCGTTATATAGACGAACACCTAAAATCGGAGGACTGTTCAAACGAAGGGAGGTAGCAAATTTGCCTACATGTATATTTGAACACGACCGAGTTTTATAAGAGTGAAAGTTTGAATTAAGAGGGAAGTGTTCTGGGTGTTCGCGAACAAATAATAATACCTGATAAATGAAAACACAAGGAGCAGGGAGAATAGAGAATTTCTGAAAAAGTGACCTGCAAGAAGTACGCGGTGGCACTTTAGCCATGATTCTTATGCATCTCTTTTGAATTTTTAAAATTGGCTCAATATTCTGTTTGACACCTCCCCAGAAAAGTATTCCGTAACTTAGAATTGAATGAAAGTAGGCAAAGTAAGTGATGCGTGCGATATACGGAAATAAAATAAATAAATAAATAAATAAAATAATAAATAAATAGCACTGTATATCAAGCAATAGCACTGTATATCAAGCAATAGCACTGTATATCAAGCAATAGCACTGTATATCAAGCAATAGCACTGTATATCAAGCAATAGCACTGTATATCAAGCAATAGCACTGTATATCAAGCAATAGCACTGTATATCAAGCAATAGCACTGTATATCAAGCAATAGCACTGTATATCAAGCAATAGCACTGCATATCAAGCAATAGCACTGTATATCAAGCAATAGCACTGTATATCAAGCAATAGCACTGTATATCAAGCAATAGCACTGTATATCAAGCAATAACACTGTATATCAAGCAATAGCACTGTATATCAAGCAATAGCACTGTATATCAAGCAATAGCACTGTATATCAAGCAATAGCACTGTATATCAAGCAATAGCACTGTATATCAAGCAATAGCACTGCATATCAAGCAATAGCACTGTATATCAAGCAATAGCACTGTATATCAAGCAATAGCACTGTATATCAAGCAATAGCACTGTATATCAAGCAATAGCACTGTATATCAAGCAATAGCACTGTATATCAAGCAATAGCACTGTATATCAAGCAATAGCACTGTATATCAAGCAATAGCACTGTATATCAAGCAATAGCACTGTATATCAAGCAATAGCACTGCATATCAAGCAATAGCACTGTATATCAAGCAATAGCACTGTATATCAAGCAATAGCACTGTATATCAAGCAATAGCACTGTATATCAAGCAATAGCACTGTATATCAAGCAATAGCACTGTATATCAAGCAATAGCACTGTATATCAAGCAATAGCACTGTATATCAAGCAATAGCACTGTATATCAAGCAATAGCACTGCATATCAAGCAATAGCACTGTATATCAAGCAATAGCACTGTATATCAAGCAATAGCACTGTATATCAAGCAATAGCACTGTATATCAAGCAATAGCACTGTATATCAAGGGGTATCATCTGGGAATAAGTTATCCCAAATTCGAAGGATGAAGAGGGGATGAAGTTGCGAGAGAGACAGGAAGGGATTTCTATTCAGTGTGAGGGAGAATCCTCCCTTGTTTATAACCACTGACAACTCATAAAGTGCTATTTTACGTGCATCACCACACAGCCTCCATATAGCCGAGAGGTCTAGGGGGACGTCTTAGGAAAAACAACGAGAGCCGCGTCACACCGGTTCCATCCCAATCATATCAAAGTTTTTTTTGGCCGGCATTCAACTCTGTATGTTCAACATAATAATGTGAAATGTATATCGAAGCTGTGGTGGTTTGTAACCCACCTATAAGCTAAGATATTTCCAACAGCTGATATAGTAGGGACTTCAATTCCATGAAGAAACCATAAAAGTGAGTGAAGTAACGTAACAGATTGCAACATAGCAAGGCAAATCTCTCAGATCTGGGCGAGTCAGTGCCAATATTGATTCGGTACACAGAGTGAGACGCAGTACACAGACTCGGTAACACCCACGATGCTACCGCCATATTACCTACATCACCCATTTCCTACAGAGAACGAGACCCTTAAGAGGGCCAGCCACCCAGCCAGCCAAGCTCTCTCTGCTAGTCCTATCGAAAACACAGGCGCGGCATGGCTAGATGGGCGACCTTCTTCTGATGTTATAGGATGAGGATTGCAGTAGCTCGTGCGGCCGCCCTACCACTAGTAGGGGGTAATGCACCGAAAAATCCAACTCCGTATCAGAAGCTGTCATCACCATTACCAGCCAAAACCAAGCCACATCTCACTCTCATATTATTGCCTAAAATCCGATTGATACGCCCTTCTGCTTGGGATTCATTTTTCGTAGTTATAATGAATTGGTTCGGAGCCCACCTAGAACTGTTCTCCCCATTGCTATAGAACACACACCAGGGATTGAGCTGAATAAATTCTCGCAGGGAGTGATGATGGCCATGCTGTGGAAAAACTGCAGAGGGATTGGTTTCTCCGGGAGTGATCAGCTATGTGATCATCACCACACCGACTTCGGTAGCTGGACAATTGGATAATGTCCAGATGACAGAATGTTAACGTTTAACGGGATCTCCAGAGCTAAAAATAGGAACTAACCTATAAAATGACACCACTTTCCCACAAACGCACCTACTTTCTCCAAACAAAACAAAATGGGAACATGATATGTTGACGCGAAATGGGAGAAGCCATGTTTATTTATGTGGGTCAGGTTAGTGCAGTGGCAGGGGTACTGAGCTATGAACCAAAGGGTCTATTCCCGACTTCATGACATTTGTCCTGGTTACCTAACCCTGACTGGGGGAAAACTCGACTGTCCAGCGTGATAGCTAGTGACCAAATCCCTTGTACGAAAGGTACCACCCTGTATCCCACCCTTGCCCTTCTAGTGCTGCAGCTATGCGAAGAATTTTTGTCCATTTTACACATGACTTGCCTATGCTCTGAATGTGCAGCTACTGTGACTACTTCGTATACATTCTCGCAACTGTCACACGCAAGCGTTATGTCACTTGTCACCGACTCACCGTAACGCTACAGTCACTACACACGGTCCATCAGAGGAAATCTCCTCGGCGAACAAACGGCTGGACAGTGACTTCCACATAGAACTGAGTGAGATGCTGAGGTTGTGTCACCAGAGTTCGACAGAGAACTGAGTGAGATGCTGAGGTTGTGTCACCAGAGTTCGACAGAGAACTGAGTGAGATGCTGAGGTTGTGTCACCAGAGTTCGACAGAGAACTGAGTGAGATGCTGAGGTTGTGTCACCAGAGTTCGACATAGTACTGAGTGAGATACTGAAGCGTGAGGGTTTTTCACCATTTTGCCCAGAGTTTGACATAAAATTGAGTGAGAGATACAGAGGTTGTGTCACAAGTCAGTGAACTTCGACAAGCAACACAGTGAGACAAAAAAATGATGGCGTTACCGCACTGGCTAATCACGTGTTCCCTCCGTATGAGGAAAAAATTTCACACCTGACAAGTTGACAAGTATGCCAACACAGGAACGTAACCTCAACCGTGACGCTGCACCATTCTTCAGATCCTGAGGATCTCCGAGGTACCTTACGACGGAACAAGCCCAGCAACTAGACCTTTGCAAGACAAGCTGACAGCACTACCAAACACCACCTCCCCCCATCGTTAACGGGGGCCTCGGAGGCCACAGCCTCGATATACATTTCACTTGATCGTTGAACATATCAGAGGTGACTGCCGATCAGAAAAACTTTGATAGAACCGGGATGGAACCGCTGTGACCGGCGCTCTTCTATAAAGATAGCCATCAGGACCACTCGAGTATCGAGGCTTCAAAGTGATGCAGGAGTGTTATTGTTCGTGGTGCCCTCCTGCACTTCTCCAGTGACCTTGCGTTCGACAGCCTGACTCTCTCGGTAGAGCCTTCCAGGTTGTGAAACTCAATGGTTGAGTATTTAGCTAGCACAGACGTGACTGGACGCTAGTTGCCCGGCCAAGGTTCTCCAGATCTCACAACAAAAGCTACTGCTGGTGTACCTGCAAAGGTACGTAATGGAGCAGGTGCCGATGAGGAGGAACCAGGTTCTAGCCCCATCATCACGAGATTTCTTCCTGGGTACCTGGCTACCAGGCTGCATGTGTGGTGATTTGTCCGAAATTAACCGATCGTAAAATCACAACAAAGCCTGTTAATTTCTACCATTAAAAACACATCTTATATTTCTGAACACTTCAATATCCAATAGTATCGTCATAAAATGTGATGCAAAAACCCTAAACAAACACGACTGCGTAGACGCCCTTAATTGCGAAATTATAATTTACGGATAACTAAGCCCCTTTCCATTAGCTAGAAATAAATTTTGCTCAGAAGGGGGAAACAGCCAATTACAGCACCCTAAGTCCCGAATCCCCCCCCCCCCCCCTCCAATTTACAACCAAATTAAGTCTTCCAGAGTAATTTCTAATTACTGAGCTCCATCTTAAGATGGAACATACATTGCTATTTGTTTACGTTTTTTTTTTCGAGCATCTTTTAAGACACTGTTGGACATTTAGATGTACTGAAATATAATACGTATTTTTGCCGACGGCAAATTATATTTTAGAACATTTAATGTCCAGCAGTGTCCTCAGAAAATGTTCGCTCAACCCTAAAAAAGATATACTATATTTCAGAACAATCTGGTGCCGATGAGGCTATAGTGTGTCCAGACGGGTGAGTGACCTCATTTAGAAGGCCTGGAAGAGAGTAGCGTGTTTGGAAATTTACCATTCAACATTCACAATCACTAATGACTCATCATTATCAACACGCAAACCAAACCTAGACATTCTGCGAAACTTTACAGGGAGGGAACAAAGAATTAGGTCGTCCATCAGCAACACGCCGACTCCTCCGTCATGCTAATAAAGGTTCCGACA
Organism: Mesopsocus fuscifrons; assembly: GCA_950004255.1. NCBI lineage: Eukaryota > Metazoa > Arthropoda > Insecta > Psocodea > Mesopsocidae > Mesopsocus > Mesopsocus fuscifrons. The sequence goes on from OX465380.1 coordinate 16,582,058, forward strand.
ATGGTCCCACTTCACTTTCTCGTATTCAGAAGGTACTTAATTCAATTTTACTTGAATTGGTAAAATGGTGTTGGTAAAAAATTTTCAGGGATGATTTATTTATTTTTTTATCAATTATTTAGCAAGAAGGGTAAACCTACCCTGGAAGTAGGTAGTAACTGAGGGGGCTGGCACAACGGGGAGGCAGACTTACCAACAACCCATGCAAGCCTGCCCGGCACATCAGCGTACTTCGACATCACAAACTATTCTGAGTTTTCAAAAAGGCATGAGGGACTACATCACCACCATGGAGCTGATGATATAACAACCTGGACGAGTACTTCGAGCTCATAGGATACTATGACAACCATAATGATTTAATTTCTTTCCAGCTCTTTTCCAAAGACCAAGTCAGTTTAGTGACACTACTAACACACCATATGCATGGATCAAGCACCTCACGTATTCAATAACCATGAGTCATGTATGCTCTATAGAAAGCGACTACCTCCATTTTTACTGCAGAGCAACAAAATAAACCGATATGGAAATACGCTATAGCCAAACATATATTTTCAGGAATCGTCAAAAAGCAGATATCGATATTGGAAGTCGATGCTCGGAGTAAACTTATCGATATTCGATGTGAACTTCTTTCAAAACGCTGATGCACTGATGCGTCTACCAATCGCTGAGTTTCAGCTTTCAGCTTCAGGCTCCAGACACAAAGCTGTGTGTTGATGTTTCTTAGCCCCCGATTACACCTTACAATTTCCAATCCAAATATGATCATAAAAAAATATGATCAAGAAAAATTGTAAGGTGTAAAGTGAATAGAGTCAATTATGATACAATTTGTATCGGCCGGTACAAATTGTATCATAACTGCTGCGACTACCTTCCTCTAGGCTGCGATGTGTTTGTTGTTGTTGGGTTAGTCCGTTGAAAATGGCGGCTGAGGTAAGTGGAATGGAAATGACCCGTATTTTAATAGAAAATGTGGAGGAGTACGAATTTCTTATAACGATGAATTGAAAGAATATAGCAGAAATTATTTAACCTAAAACGGTTCAAAAAAGGACCCTAAAAATCTTCGGAATTCAATTTTTTTACCATGTCAAGTTGGCATCACTGCTAAACATGATCATATTTTTATTGTGAAGTGTATTACAGTTTTTCTAAAATTTTATGATACTAAAAAAATAGGATCATATAAAAATAGGATCATATTTTTTTTGTAAGGTGTAATCGGACCCTTAACGACAATTTTCTGAAATAACTTCAAATTGTGCCAAATAACACATACTTAGATATCAAGTTGTAAATTTTAAATTTAAATTTAAATTGTAAATTTTTTTTAGTAATTTTGAATTGTTTATTGAAATTTCATAACGTTTTTTTTTTTTTTTTTTTTTTTTTTAGAACAAATAAATATCCAATCACGCAACATTACGACATACGGCCATGCGCGCTTTCCTTCGGTAGCGTGTCCAGACTCCTGACTTTCTGACAACCGCACTGACAACTTACAAGTCTGCTTGTCACCATGTACTTGGAGACATTAACTACACGAGACATGCAACATCGCAATAGTCAAATATTACCTTTCTCCTACACGTAAACATACATGAGGACATGACTTGAAGAAGAAGCATGCATGATAGAAGACCTGTGATAGACCTGTCTATCTGGCTCTATTATCTTAAGAAGACAAGACGACCATCATATTTAACCGACTCGCGACGGGGACCAAACTGAAACGTAGCCTGCGTACGGTAAGTTTTTTGGGGTCTGGGACCTCTGATCGGCGCTTTGCAATGAAAAATTCAAAATCGATTTTCTGCACGATCCCAATACTTTCCTATTATACATCGTACATGAGAAAGTAAGAATCAATGTTCCCACGAAAAATTCAAATAAAATTTTGAGAACAGGCATGATATTTTCTACAGTGTCATGGCACGCCTGTGGGTTAGGTCAATGATCATACCAAATAGCTACTCGCCATCAACGGAAATAGGTCACCAATGGAAACGAACCGACATCCGTCAGATGTTGCAGTTGTTTACGACGTTTTGTTTTAGAATGAAAAGAAGATGACCGGCACCGCGAAGTGGGCCAGGTACCCAGCCAACCAGCGTGACCCATAGCGGAAACTAACCACAGCGACCAAGCCGCAGGACCGTTGTTACCCAATCAGCGAGCACAACCGGCAACAACCACAGCGGAGCCGGCCAATCACAGCCCTTAAAGGCTAGTGGGGCCACTCAAGGGGTTGATTTGATTTGGTCACTGCCACTTCCGACAGTCGAGTCTTTCCCCAGGAAAATCTCAGCAACCCGGGACTTGATCCTCGGCCATATATTCTTAGCTCCGTGCCTTTAACCTCAAACGGCCAGCCCTAGACCCTGCAGGGGGAATGTTTATTATGGTTGGAGGTGGACAGCCTAAAGAAACACCCTCACAGGATGGGCATAGCTGAGGCTGGGGGTGCAGGGGGTGTGGGACATGGGAGCTCACGCTTCTCTGTCAATGTGAGGCCCTCACCCACCTAACTATCAAACTAGACCGAAAACCCGTGACTAGAGCCTGCTGGTATCATGCACCTGTTTCCAGTAAAAAAGCTCGCCTTCCTGCAGTGGCCAGGCTCCTGCAGGCAGATAATGCGGGGAGGCACAATGGGCTCCTGCCGAAGTGTTCAGGGGAGCCTTTTCAAGATTAAGCAGGGGGCAAGGGGCATGATATTTAGCGAACTACGATAAGCTAAATAAGTTTGACATGGAAGAAGTGACCTCAGCCTGACGTGGTGAACGTAGGTGAGAACAAAACGACACTCCAACCGCAAGGCGGCGCCTCTACTACACGCAGAAGAGGTGAAAGGTAGTCAAGGTATAGAAGGAGTTGCATACAGGCAGTTGCATGGTAAAGGTCACTTGCAGATTTGTGCCAATAGGTGACGTGCAGATTTGCACATGAAGCGACGTGGGTGTCGACAAATCTCTATGCCACTCATTGAATATTCTCAGAACAATGGCAGTGGATATTTAACATTGAACTTATGTAGGTTACTTAAAAGAGACAAGTCCAGCAGGGGGACCTACAATTTTAGGAGGGTTCAGAACCTCCACAGCCTCGATATACCTTTCACTTGACATGCTGAACATATCAGAGGTGAATGCCGTTCAAATAAACTTTGATATAGGGTCGGGATGGAACTGGTGTATCCCTGTAAAGATAAGCATGCACCTAGACGACTCGGCTACCCAGGCACGTAAGAGGTGCATGAAGCAGACGTAGCGTGACACTGACGAGTGACGAGCTGAGGCTCAGAGCTCGAGCTCGCACCCTCGCACTATTACAAAGGCCAAACAGTGAAAGTTTTGCCGGCATGCCGGTCTCACCTCACGTCTTCTCCAACCCAAATTTGGACCACTCGAAGCCAGGCAGCTACTCAGGTTACTCTTACCTGCAACAAATAGAAAAGTAAAACGTTAGATCGATATTCTGGTCAAAGAGGAAAGGACCTATCCCGTGGGTAGTTAAGAACTATGAGGACTGAAACTTTAGGTCCCCATAAGAGGCTGCCGGGACGCTTGAAAACCATAGCTTCAACACAAACCAGAGATAACTAGTTCCTCTCGGGAGTGCTCCCCATGGCTATACAACACACATCAGGGATTGAGCTTAATAAATTCTACCACAGAGTGTTCATGGTTATGCTGTGGAAAAGCTGCAGAGGGACTGGTTTCTTCGGGAGTGATCAACTTCCAAGAAGACAGTCTAGTTTCTGTACGCGACAAAAAAAGTAAACAAGTTTCAGAATAGACGAGAGAGACTCAGCAAAGGAAAAGTAGTTTTGATAAGAGCGGAGAGATAATGACATGTGCACAGCCCTAGAGCAGGAAGTCCCCGAGGGAACCAGGGACTAGTTTGTTTTGACTTGTTCTTGTTCTTTTTACTTTCCCCTAGCCAGCAACTGGGCGGTGACTCAACTCCCTTCAAAACGACAACTCTACTTCCAAAGATAACCAAAATGTGACTCATATGTCACTGCTGTGACTGACTACGGACTGATAAGACAAATGAGCACGGTGACGCAACGCCGTTTAAAATAAAATATCCCCCTCTGCAAGCTATCGCAGATTTACACTCAGTGTCGATTATTTCAGTACAGAAACAAACTCTCTTTGTAGCGAGTAAATTTACATGGTCCGTTGACGGGTCGTTATAGAGACGGACTACTGTAATGACGTCACTGAGATGCCTACTTCACCGAACGCAGGACAAATCGAAAAGGCTTTATGGTAGAGACCTAGTGCATGTTTGGGACGCCCTGTTTTGAAATAACTTTCTATAATTACAGAGCTGGTGGCCTATGTTAATGTCCCCATTAATAATCATGTCGTTGTGGTGACTTTCTCGCATATTGATATGGGTCCCCCCCATTTAACTACACACGAGGCGAGGGCAATACTACTGCAGCTGGCAAGGAGACCGTCCATCTAGCCGTGCCGCTGCGATAACGTGGAGTAGGACAGAGAGCTTGGTCGTCTGAGGTGGCGCATGCGCACTGCATCCCTTATCCTATATACCCCTTGCCAGATTGACGACCTCCTTAAGAAGTAGTTATTACTTTCTCGCTAGCCAATGTGTCCGGGAAGATTGGTTTATGGAAGGCCGTTCTGGCGAGTTGGCATCCCCAGACGTGTCGCTGGGAGGCACGGCAGTTGTGTTGTGGGTACCCTGTTGCCACTGCAAGCCCGCCATTCCAGGCCAGCCTGAGGTTGCGAGAGGGGTCAGCGTTTCTCTACGGCAAGGTCACAGCAGACGTTATCAGCGCAGAGGGTACCGAGGTGGCACGTTCCTCGTTTTAAGCCGTTCTACGCGGCGCGTATGTCCTTACGTGATGCGCACCCGTGCCTACTACCGCTCTCAAATCATCCTCACGTGTTTATGTATGTATCCTCTCCAGGCCGCCAACGTAGCGTAGCCAATTTCCTCTGACTCCTCTCAAACTGAAGCAGCCTTGGCGATGGTCGATGCGAGACCTTGGTATTCATCACTGATTACTCCCGAAGAAACCAATCCCTCTGGAAGTTCTCCACAACATGGCCATGATTACTCCCTGGGAGAATTTGTTCAGCTCAATCCCTGGTGTGCGTTTTGTAGTCGTGGGGAGTACTCCCGAGAGGAACTCACTACGTGTTTAAGATAAGGTCTTCAAGCGTCCCGATGAAGACCTACAGTTTAATATAGGCTCCTCACTGCTCCATTACTCCGCAACCGAAGATAAATGTAACACGGAGAGGTGAGCGGCACGCGGTGCTGGAGCGGTGGAGGTCACAGCCCATTGGTCTGGAAGGGAGAGAGTGAATGGCGGGAGGCGTACTGGTACGATCGCTCTTCTGTCACCAAACCGCACCCGCATCACCAGTTTTTGTGTTTAAAGAACAAGGAAAATACCTAGGTACCTGCTGCCGTTCAGAAACCTGGAACTTCGAAAGTTAGGACAGAGCCAGTCATCTGGCACTGATGCCTACGACCATAATGTATACAAGAACTGATAGATTCACATAGGAAGGGCCAAAGCTTACTGAAACACCTTGACAGGATGGGCATAGCTGAGGCTGGGGGTGCAGGGGGTGTGGGACATGGGAGCAAACTCCTGCTCACGTTCTCTCTGAATGTGAGGCCCTCACCCACCTAACTATCAAACTATACCGAAAACCCGTCGCTAGAGCCTGCTGGTATCATGCAATAGTGTCTAGTAAAAATGCACACCTTCCTGCAGTGGCCAGACTCCTGGGTAATGGGGGGGGGGGGGGGCACAGTGAGCTTCTGCCTAAGTTAAGGGAAGCCTCGGGGTTCCCCCGCCCGCCTTATAAGAATGAAAGAAAAAATATCAACAGGTCAGGATTAGATGTTGGGTTCTGTTGCGGCAAGAGGAGCTTTCTTGACCAATGACGATGTCGTCACGGAAACTAATGAACTGCAGAAACATGAGGTAATTAAATGTAAGTATTACAATCAGTGGCTAAGTACGAAGCCGTGATAGTGACGGCCTTAATCTGACTGTGACATAGACCCAGTTGGCACAAGTTCGAGTTCTCTGCCTTCAGTACGTCCTTCATGGCTAATCCACGAACGACACTAATTTATTTCTTTATATAAAAATATTTACACAAACAAAATTTAAACGCACCCACATTTGTTCGAAGTGACCATGGTGCTGTTATAATTTTATTAGGGGGACTTTTAACACAACAGAAGTAACGAGTCCACTGACCCTAGTGGAGCTACCAACAGGTTGAAGATAGAGATCTGCTAGTAACATGGCGGCTGTGACCTAAATGGACAGTGTGACGTCCTGTGTTTAAATATTCATCACCTGCCACTTCCTCACATCCAAATTTGAGTCCACACAGGGCTAGCAGGCCCAAGGGCCCCATTACCAAAGTAGGATCCGTTTGTAGCGCGTATTTCCATGCGAATGGGACACAAGTGGTACCGTCACCTTCGTTAATGTTTTCTGCGGGACTATTTCCGTGGTTTTAGCACCTGAAAAGCAGTAACAAAGACACCGAGAGCAGTTTTCCGAGGGTTATTCTCCACTTCCCTTCAAGTGTTATTATGTTTTTTACAACTCACTGTCCCATAGAACAGGACCAAGTCAAATAGGCGTATCGGCTAAACCAGACAGCAATGCTGGATCAGGTCAAACAGTTGCTGACTAATTGACCCCTTGATGATGCTGCAGGCAGGCACCATAACCGCGGCACCAGTGCAGAATACGGCAGTATCCAAGCACACTGCCTCAGTGTAGTGCAGGGCAGGATCAGGCACACTGGCTGAGTGTGGACGACCTCAGCAGGTTTACACAGAAACTTCTGCACCAGCTAGGGTGTATCATAATGCAGGCAAATCCAGTGTAAGCCGCACTAACTTATGCACTAGGGTGCATCGTAAGGCAGGTCCCCCAAGCATTGCAGTGCACCAGTGTGGTGCAGGATCAGGTCAAAGAGTGGTTAACCTCTGCAGGTTCACCAGACACGGTAACTGCTGCATCCAGTACGGTACAATGCGCACGTGCCTGGTGTGCTTCCTGCCGATGTCCAGCTTGCCGTGGCTGAGAACATCCCAGCCCTGACATACTAAATATAGTTATCGGTGCACACACGCACTAGAAAACTAAAATTCCTCCTTTAAGGCCAGGAACACCGGTTCGATCCCGCTCCTATCAAAAGTTTTTCTTATCAGCATTCACCAGCATCAGCATGTCAAGTGCGTAATGTGCATCGAGGAACACACCGAAAACTTGTACGAAGACGAGGTGTGGGGAGCTGGTGTTTGGTAGTGCTGCCAGCTGAGCGCGATGGATAATTGTTGTAATGGTCTAGTTGCTGGGCTTGTCCCGTCACCTGTTAACTACCAGTAACGATAGCTAGGCCAAGTGAACTTAAGCTGCAGGCTCAGGTTGGGTTGCCAAGCCTTCGATTAGCAATGGCACTTGAGAGTACAAGCCCAGGTATGGCAATAATAACGCAGTGTAGCATAGGCGCAGTAATAACAGACTGTACGTAGCCGCCGGCCTGTGCTCATGCCCGGGCAACCAGTGCCGCTTGCTCTGGTATAGGACATGTAGAACACTCAGGTCAACAAGTCATTAGCTCTCCAACGCGCTACACCAAAAACAAGCCAAAATGTTTGTTTACTGACGTTAGAAAGACATACTATATTTCAGAGCATTTAAATATCCGGTTTCCTCACAAAAAAAAAGGGAAAAAAAGCTATCTGCTGCCAAGTGTTTCATGACCGCGTGCATGGAGCGTCTTAACGTCTCAGCTGACGCATGCTTGCTTATCAACCAACAGAACGCAGCCGGAAGTGGCTAGAGAGTGTAAAGTGAACACTCAAACAGATAACGCGAAGGCCAACGCAGCCTTCTGCTGCAGAGCGATACCCTTTACCATCTCTACCGCTGACCCTTATCGGTCGAAGCTCTGTCTCACTTCAGACAAACCTCTGACATCTATCATCATCACTTGCGATGGATGACTACGAATCTGAAAATGAGCGAGTGTCGCCCAACGACGCGACAACTAGTGATCCACGTCTCTTCGAGATAACCAAGACGTGATTGAAATGTCTCTCTTCCTTCCGACAGATGCCATGGTGTTTCTGTCATCACTGACACGGAAATCTTGATCGAGAAACACCAAGCGACGATCTCTATACAGTTGGGAAAAATGTCTTGTCTCGCTGTTGTGCCGTAAATCTTGGCTGTCGTAGACGTAAGAAGAACTCGTATGTATCCTTTCACAAGTTAGTGAGTAACTTCAAGTAAACTTCGTAAGATAATGAGATAAGGTCAAGGGGCCAAATCAGTCCAGACAATAATTCCCGAAGCAAAGGTACCTGCTGCTACTTCCCACTTCGATTATGTCTTCCTATAGTTGGTTCGAAGTTCCAAAGAGCCCAGCATGGCTTCAAATTGGTACGCAACATATAGCCACCGGTAAGCAGTCTACTGTAGTATAGGTCGTTGAGCTAGTGGGATACAGGGTGGCAGCTTTCGTGAGCTCTGTATACAAGGGGGTCATTTGGTCACTATCACGCCCCACAGTCCAGTTTTCCCCAGTCAAGGCAAGATTCACCAAAAATTATTGTGCAATGAGTTATGGCAGAAATGCGTAACGCACAAGGATGCTCAGGATGGCGGAGGACAGTAGCAACAGAAGCACTAAAGAGAGTGGACGGTTGAGTGCGCAAATGGGTCGCGTCCGTGCCTGAGGAACTGGCAACAGTAAACCCCACTCAGGAAGAAACTGCCTACCTGCACAACGAGCGTCACTTTGGAGGAAACAGACCCTAATGACACTGACTCCAGTATCACAAAGAAATTACGTTTCTATTGACACGAACTGGTGAGTCATTCAGACAACTGATCACAACAAACGTAATGGTGGAAGATCTGTACCACAGGATCTCACTGGATTATGTAGCCTGATGCCTGACTTAGTTTCTAAACAATAAATAATAAAGGGTCCGACAATGGTCGCACTTGACTTTCTCGCAATTTTTACACAGGGTTCATTCATGCTTCTACAACTCCGATTAGAAGTTGTTTATCGCAGCTGGTATACAGTCTCCATATTCGATACCTGCAACAGCCTCATTCATTTTTGCGCGAATCACTCCCGAACAAACCAATCCCTCTGCAGTTTTTCCACAGCATGGCCATTATCACTCCCTGAGAGATTTTATTCAGCTCAATCCCTGGTGTGTGTTGTATAGCCATGCATGGGAAGCACTCCCGAGACCAACTAATTATCTGAAAATCTAGGCCCGCCTCATTTCGAACTCGCTGCCTGGAATTCTTAAAATCAAGCCACGGCATTGTTCTCCATGGCTGAGCAGGATTTACATTTGCATGGTCTGATGCCTGCTTCTAAAACTAAAACGGATCAAGCAAGTGGCCCCGTTTTTTTGCGAGTAATTGTGTATTCATGCCGATTGGTCGCGCCTACAAAAAATCGATTGCATTTCTATCCGGGTCCGGTGGCTTCTCATTTCCGACAGACCGGAGAGACAAAAGTCACCGAGAAAACTTCTCATGTTAAAAACACGTAATATATTTACGAGCCAGGGCGTAGTGGGATACAGGGTGGCAGCCGAGGGGGTAACCACTCCAGAGATTCCTTGAGATTCCCTGAGATTCCATAAAAATTTCGAAAGATTCCCAACGATATTCATAGAAAGTTGAACCCCGGAGGGGTAACCACTCCAAAAAAATCCAAGATTCCCTGAGATTTCATAAAGATTTTCAATGATTCCCAACAAGATTTCCAACGAGTGGTTAACCCCTCGGTGGCAGCTTTCGTCATCTCTGTACACAAGGGGATGATTTGGTCACAGTTACCCCCGACAGTCCAGTTTTCCCCCAGCCAGGCACCATCAGGGCTGGGTAGACCTACGGTCTGGCAATATTCACCAAGAAAATCCCACGAAATCGGCACTAGATCCTGCATGGGTCCTCAGGCGCTTCACAGCTTAGTGCCCAACCACGCGAAAGACAGTACGATATAATTCCGCGAAGCATATCTAACAAACACTTCATTTATATCATCGGTACTAAACTAAAGTAGGGCAGGCAACAAACAAAGCCAGCAATTGTCTCGCTATTACTTGGCTTCATTCTCCAAAGGTGAGGCCTACTCATTAGCTCCTACACCTTCACGCTGGCATTCAAACTTCGCGCCAAATCATCACCGTCATATCCGGCTTGGTTTTCGAATCAGTTCGTGAATTGTTACTTCCGGCTGATGCTGTGCGGGGGTCAGAAGTGTCGGAACCGTGACAATAAAGGCTGCAGCCTGCAGCTATAGCGTCAAGGTTTTAACATTCAACAAAGAACGTAACTACCCCTTGGACCACGTTTAAGGTGGTTACAAGCCCCCAAAGCCTCGATATACATTTCACTTGACAGTGAGGTGAATGCCGATCCCTTGCTTCCCCCCCCCCCCCCCCCCTCCAAATAATAAGTTGTAGCTGGCATTGGCGTCAGTTTAGGTATAACAGACTTGAATGTCAGGGGGCTGGCAACGTGACCTTCTGTATGTACAGCAGTACTGTACCTATGTAGGTACTCCCATTGGCCAGGGAAAGGTGTACCTAATACTAGCACAGAATACTACCTATAGTACTTATGGTGAGTCCTGACACAGTTTCCATGATTGCGTCATACTAAGTTCGCACGGCCACAGCCAAGGTCCTAGCCAATAGTCAACGCTCTCTTAATCTCTTATGTGTCCTAACCAATAGCCAACGCTCTCCTATTTGCCCTAGCCAATAGCAAAAAGCTCTTCTATTTGCCCTAGCCTGTGCCCTAGCCAATAGACAAAGATCACCTATTTGACCTATCCAATAGCCAACATTCTCCCATGTATCCTAACCAATAGCCAACACTCTCCTTTGTGTCCCAACCAATAACGAACATTCTCCTATTTTCCCTAGCCAATAGCCAACACTCTCCTATGTGTCCTATAGCCAATAGTCAACGCTCTCCTATTTGCCCAGCCAATAGTCAACATTCTCCTATGTGTCCTATAGCCAATAGCCAAAGCTCTCCTATGTGTCCTAGCCAATAGCCAACGCTCTCCTACTCGTATGTGTCCTAGCCAATAGTCAAAGCTCTCCTATGTTTCCAAGCCAACAAGCAACGTTCTCGACTGCATTAGGTGGACGGATAGGTTCAAGGATTTTTTTGAGCAGCGGGTTATCTGTAAATAACCACAACGGAATACCGGGCACGATGTGAAGATGGCCAATACTAGCCGGCTCACGAATTCGACGAAAAGTGGAATGCGGTTCCGTTGTTCGCACATTTACCTCAAACTGCTCTATCTGTTGTACCAACTGGCCCCATCAAACTGCTCTATCTGTTGTACCAACTGGCCCCATCAAACTGCTCTATCTGTTGTACCAACTGGCCCCATCAAACTGCTCTATCTGTTGTACCAACAGGCCCCTCAAACTGCTCTATCTGTTGTACCAACTGGCCCCATCAAACTGCTCTATCTGTTGTACCAACTGCCCCATCAAACTGCTCTATCTGTTGTACCAACAGGCCCCTCAAACTGCTCTATCTGTTGTACCAACTGGCCCCATCAAACTGCTCTATCTGTTGTACCAACTGGCCCCATCAAACTGCTCTATCTGTTGTACCAACAGGCCCCTCAAACTGCTCTATCTGTTGTACCAACTGGCCCCATCAAACTGCTCTATCTGTTGTACCAACAGGCCCCTCAAACTGCTCTATCTGTTGTACCAACTGGCCCCATCAAACTGCTCTATCTGTTGTACCAACTGGCCCCATCAAACTGCTCTATCTGTTGTACCAACTGGCCCCATCAAACTGCTCTATCTGTTGTACCAACTGGCCCCATCAAACTGCTCTATCTGTTGTACCAACTGGCCCCATCAAACTGCTCTATCTGTTGTACCAACTGGCCCCATCAAACTGCTCTATCTGTTGTACCAACTGGCCCCATCAAACTGCTCTATCTGTTGTACCAACTGGCCCCATCAAACTGCTCTATCTGTTGTACCAACTGGCCCCATCAAACTGCTCTATCTGTTGTACCAACTGGCCCCATCAAACTGCTCTATCTGTTGTACCAACTGGCCCCATCAAACTGCTCTATCTGTTGTACCAACTGGCCCCATCAAACTGCTCTATCTGTTGTACCAACTGGCCCCATCAAACTGCTCTATCTGTTGTACCAACTGGCCCCATCAAACTGCTCTATCTGTTGTACCAACTGGCCCCATCAAACTGCTCTATCTGTTGTACCAACTGGCCCCATCAAACTGCTCTATCTGTTGTACCAACTGGCCCCATCAAACTGCTCTATCTGTTGTACCAACTGGCCCCATCAAACTGCTCTATCTGTTGTACCAACTGGCCCCATCAAACTGCTCTATCTGTTGTACCAACTGGCCCCATCAAACTGCTCTATCTGTTGTACCAACTGGCCCCATCAAACTGCTCTATCTGTTGTACCAACTGGCCCCATCAAACTGCTCTATCTCTTGTACCAACTGCCCCATCTTCCCTACTATGCCCAATTCACTGCTCTCATTTCGCATACATCCAGCTCTATTTTCCCTGCTCCCGAAGTTATATTTATAGAACGTATTTCTTACCTTTTATTGCGGCTGGCTTCATCATCATCATTGGAAACAGCTGCTCCAGACTCCTAAAAACAGAAAAACAAATAATTATTTATAACAACTCCATGATGCTACAATGCTAGTGGGATATATGGTTTCGTGAGTACCCAAGGGGGACGCCGAACAGCCTTTTGCCAAAGCCCAAGATTCACCAGAGAAAAAAAAAAGAAAAAAATTCTCGACTCTTCGGGATTAGATCCTCGGCCCTCTTGCTTCGTAGCACAGTGCCAATGAAAAACATGTTATTTCCTGAGGTCTAAAAATGGAAAAGGGGGTGAAAGAACTGAAGAAAGGGCTGGAGTAGCACAATGGAAGCATTAGGAAGAAAGCAGCGAAGAGGCGGCCAGTAATCGCACCATCCATCAATCTGTCAGCCTGTACTCAGTGTTATAGTCCGTAGTCACTCCATGGGGAAGCATCCACAGATAAGGTCAATATACCTCGAATGTCAGGAGGTTAAGAATACAGCAACCGCGCTGCAAGCATAGCCATTACCCTTTGTTGACGTTCTAACTAAACACCATTTCAAGAATGGGAAAAAATCAGCTCCTCAGCAAATGATTGGATTACCTATACGTATTCTGATGGCTGACTCTGATTCTGCCCACTAAATAAAACGTTATTGCACTCTAAAGTGGCCAGATTTTAGGTTGGTATAGGAGGTGACAATACCGAAAGTGACGTAAGCTTTGGCTACTTTTGCTATAAGCTCCGCATCTTCTGCTATCTATCTCACAGTAAGCTAACTGTAGGAACCACCAACTGAAGATATATCTACGAAGGGAGAAGACCTTTGGAGCAAATTTAGGGTTCTGGAACACCGCTTAGAAGTCCTTTAAGTATCGCGGCTGATAGATTCTCCATCGTGCATGGTCAGCTGGCAGCACTACCAAATATACATATACCAGTGGTAGTACACGACGGGGACCTACAGTTTTAGGCGGGTTCCGGACCACCACAGCCTCGATGTACATTTCATTTGACGTGCTGAACATATCAGAGATGAATACCAATCAGAAAATCTTTTCCACAGAAATGTGTGAGGAATTAGAAATGGAGGTCGAAGGTGAAAACAAGAAGACAAGCAATGAGATTAGTGGATCATAGCTGGATAATGGATAGCTGCGCATTCTGGACATATATGGATAAAACAATGGATAGGAATACAAATAGGGCCGTTCCTCAATCTCTCCTTATGTCCTCCGTACGCTCATGTAAACACGCAATATACATCTGCTGTTTGTTTACGTTCTTTCCGATCATTTTTTGAGGACTCGGTTGGATATTTAAATGTTCTGAAATATAATGTATCATTTTAACGTCCGAAATTAATAGGCTATGTTGTGACATTACGACAGAGCAATTTTTGTCAATGAAAAATTTGTCCAAATTAATTCGATCATAGCCAGGTTATTTTGGCCGTAAAAAAGACACATTATACTTCAGAACATTTCAATATCCAACAATGTCCACACAAAATAGTAATAGCAAATGTACGTTCCATCTTAAGAGTACCACATTTGGACATTTCATTTCACAGTCGAGCAGTGACCTGATTGGAGAATACAATGGGAATACATTAAATAGTTGTAGTAGTCTTTAATGGCACAACTATACCTACACGCTACACGTACAGGTTTAACAAGGCCCTCTTTTCCTTTCAGTTTTGACCATTTTGGGATAGAACAACGTTAGGCGTCCCAGCGGTAACCACAGCCATTTTTATTTTTATCTCTAGAAAGTAGCCAGCAGTAAAATTATCATTGAATATTGAAATAAAAACACTGCAGTTTTGGTTCAGGTCAACATAAACATAATCAAATGATCATGTCCTATTTACTGATCAAACATTTCATCCAAAATATGAGTGTATGATTGGATGAAAGGCAGTGCTGGGGTTTGATTGGTTACTGGAGTCGTCACTGGTCTATAAATGAACCAATGGCGATGGCCTGAAGTCCTCCAGCTCCAGCAAACCTTGACAAGTAGTGATGGAAAGTGAGTCATCACATCACATTTGCACATTTTTTGCCCTCCAGGAATTCACCTGCATTGGTATGGAGCAGCGCCGTGCCGAGCAACCATCTACAAAAACTATTTTCTGGAGAAAATTATTTGCTCTAAGAAGTAACATGTCCTTTAAAAAGTATGAATGTCTTGATAGATATCGGTATGTGCGCACCACCATCTTGTCGCAACTATCGATCGATAATATCGAAAGTTTACTCAATGGCTTCCATGGTAACCTCTGAGTTTCTCTATTGTTGCCATCCCAAGGGTGATGTTTGATTATGTTCACTTGAACCAAAACAAACCAATTTTTCTCACGTTATCGTAGAAACTAACCTCCTTACTGGAACAAAAACACTGCAAATCTTTAGTCAATTGTTTGAAAAACATATAAAGAAAGAAAAAATACATTAAACTGTCTTTTGGTTACTTCAAAGTGTTTGAAATACCAAACATGAACAGAATGCATACCTATTGTCAATCAGTGGGTTTGTTGATATTTGGTTGTGAAAACACTGTGAAGTAACCAAAAGTCAGTTTAATGAATTATTGCTTACTTTACGTTCTTAAAAGAATTGACTAAGGATTTTCAATGTTTTTGTTTCAAGAAGGAGGTTGGTTTCTATGGTAACGTGAGAACAAGTACTTTGTTTTGGTTCAGGTGAACGGTGAACGTAAACAAACATGAGTCCTCCCATTTGATGTTAATGGAGTGGTTTGGTGAGGCGCGCGTGATGGCACGCTGGCATCTATCCGCCAGATGGGCAGTTGTACTCACTCAGTCTGCTGCCTATAGCTACACAAGAATGCGCATCTGTCTTCAAGAGTATTGAACTCGAGCCTGTTCTGCCCGGGTCAACGCTTGCCACCGCTGAGCTATTCAGCCAACTTCTTCAAACTTTTGTTCCCAACAGCTGTTTCTAAAGGAGCCGGGTTCCCATCCCGATCCTGCCAAAGTTTTTCTGCTCGGCATTCACCTCTGATATATGTTCAGCATGCCAAGTGAAATGTATTTCGAGGCTGTGGTGGTTCGGAACCCGAAGGGTGGGGAGCTGGTATTACATGGCGATATTTGTTTAGTTTTGTCTACATTATTTTACACGGCTCGTCACCGTGTCTGTGACTAAAAGCAGTGAAGTAACTTCCTTATCGTGTAAGTAGACACGTCGGCCACGTGGCTGGTGCCACGACAAATTGACAATGACTTGTCGGAGTTGAGCAACTTTCATCCAATTTGTCGTTTGTTTCACTGAGGTGGTCACGATCTCATCGCCACGTACCTGCCTAACCTAACCTAACTCATACCTACCTATTCTTTGCACCAGGGTTAGCAAAATTAAATTGCTGATGACCTATGACCCTTGCTCACCAATAACAATGGAATTCGCCATGGCTATTTGTTCAGCTTTTACCTAATGCTGTTATCAACAAATATAAGAAATTTTTCTTTGTGAAGGGGCGAAGCACCCACGCAATCAACTTTTACAGACGGACCACACAAATATCTAATGAAGAGTCATTCCGCACTACAAAGGCAATTTAGATTGAGTGAACTCTCCCAAGTAAAGAATGGAGGAACTTTGACCTGTGTGATTTGCCTATTGCTGTAGCTCTGTAGCTCTGTATAGCTCAAGTAGTCACAGTCAACACGCGAGGGCAATGACCGATGATGGCCGACTTTGCCCACGCGATAGTGAACCCCCTACATTACCAACAGCCCCGTTGAACAGCCCCCACACCCGACCAACATGGCTGCGTTAAGAGGGACACTGGGAGCTGGGTCACACCGGTTCCATCCCGATCCTATCAAAGTTTTTCCGATCGGCATTCACCTCTGATATGTTCAGCATGTCAAGTGAAATGTATATCGAGGCTGTGGTGGTTCGGAACCCACCTAAAACAGTAGGTCCCCATCGCGGATGCGGAGCTGGTATTTGGTAGTGCTGCCAGCTGAGCACGAAGCACGATGGATAGTTCATAGTTCTTCATATGGTCCAGTTCCTGGTCTCTTCTATTAACTTCCAGGTTTGGGCATGTCCTCACCAAATTTCACCAAACTCGGGCGGACGGTATAAGTGCTAGGGCAGAGAACAGACGGACAGACTTTTTCCAGAAATCCTTTTTCAATGGACGATACCTACAAGCGGCCCTAGCAGCTGGAGGTGAGGGGTTCAAAGACCTTGGGCGTAAGGTACACCAGGTTCAGGTAGCTTATTTATAAGAGAGGTGCCCTGCTACTGCTATACAAGCCTGATTGTTGTACAGATTGAAGAGTTGCTCCCGTATAGTTAATGCTTAACCAGACATGGGAGAGGTTACTTTTATTTCTGTTCACCTCAACCAAAACAAATCACTTTTTCTCAATTTATCATACAAACTAACCTTCGTATACCAATAAAAACACTGTAAATACTAAGGCTCGATTTCACCACTCTAACGTGAAGACTATCGTGTACACAATAGCGCTATCGTATCGGTAAAAAATATTAACGGCTTTCACCATGCACCGTTACCGTTTCTTTAGCTTTCGAGTGGATTTTCCGTGCGTTAGCGAAAACGATAATTTTCATACCTGCGACTCATTTGGTGTAGTCTAATGTAGTCTAATCAACGTTTTAACTTCTTTCTCCGAAAAAATAGGGGTTTTTTCACGTTTATTTCCACATTTAGATTAAAATTGTTGAAATAAATTTGACGTAAACAAAGCAGGTGAATTCTATTGACCCAACAAAACCTAATGAGAGGATGTCTGCTTTTTCGAATCGATAGCTATTCGAACGTTAAAAGGCACTATCGTGAGGTGGTGAAATTCAGCCTAAGTCAATTATTTTAAGAACATAAAGTAAGCAAAAATTCAATAAAATGACTCTTGGTTACATCACAGTGTTTGAATTACTATCAACTATCAGTAAGGAGGCTAGTTTGTATGATAACACGAGAAGAAGTGGTTTGTTTTGGTATAGGTGAACGTAAATAAACATCAGCTTTCCCATGTGCTGTTAATGGTAATGCTGGAGTCCCCCGCACAGGGGCAGTACCTTTGTACATGCGTGCTTTATCGCTATTCAACATTGTGCTGTGTGCTGGCACACTATCTGTGTGTGCAGGGTGATATCTAACCCGTTGTTTGTGGGTGCCTAATCACAGCACCTCCTCAGGCCTCTTAGGCCAGCTTAAATATAAATAAAGTTATTTAAAAAATGAGCGAGGAGCATTCAATTTGGAAGGAAAAAAGTCATCACTTCATGACGTCACTGGATTGTGCCAAAATGGTGCACCGTCTACCTCACTCACCCAATGTTGCTCTCAAAAAATCACAACCATTCCAAAATTATTTTTTGTTTACAACAAGAAGCAAAATTAAGAAGAAGGGGTCACAATGACGTAAAAGAGTTTAGCAACGACACTTGACATTTGTGTAGTCTGTCCACCCCTGGATGCTGCAGAGTGACGGGTACATCTATTCAAATATTCACTAGTAACATGTTTGTAGACAATGCAGTGACGTCACAACATAGCACAAACATTTTCAGACCAATGCAAATTTTGTTTACGTTTTTTTTGAGGACTCTGTTGGATGTATACACGTTCTGAAATATAATAGCTTTTTAAAGTCAGAAATTGACAACATCTTAATTGATGGGCCAGCGAAAAGTCATGTACTGTCAATCATGAATTGACCACGTCTTGTTTACGAATGTGAGATGTCTATCTCGGACATTGGTCCCACAGTGGTATGTCTTTATTTGGCGAGACGTTTTATTTGTAGTTGTATGTGTACATAAATAGCGTGCCAAATGAGGGTGTGGTGCTGCAGGCAGTGTAGGCTGTATCGCGCCGTGGCTGTGCCGATATTTTTAGCTACGAGTTACTCAACAGCAGTCGCAGCGCTCACCAACCTCCATTTTTGCAGAGCATTCAATTGTTAGTACATTAATAATTATTTGTTTATGTTGATTTGACAACACTGTTGGATATTTCAATATTCTAAAATAGATCTCTTTTTAGCGTGAGAAGTTAGCTGCATTCAAGTGATTTTTGTCGCAAAAAAATTGTCCAAAATTACAAGACATATTATATTTTAGAACGTTTAAATTTCCAACAGTGTCCTCAAAAATCTGTCGGAAAAATCATAAAAAGCACGATTGAATGGTCGCCCTTATTTCTACACAATAGGTACACAAACATATTTTGTTGGTATGAAATGTAGGTTATCCCACATACATACCTGTAGGTATAGTAAGACATGTACTATATGCAGCTCGCTATTGTTTAGCCATGACTTTGCGTAATGTGCCAACTTTTGTTTTTGCTGGCTATACCTAATATGTACACGTGTCTGTGTTTGTGGCGCCGGTCAAGACGGAATATACATTTGCTATTTGTTTACGTTTTTTGAGGACACTGTTGGATATTTGAATGTTCTGAAATATAATATGTTTTTTAACAGCCGAAATTGTAGTGCTTTTGTCAACAAAAAATTTGTCCGAAATTAACCGATTGTAAAATGACAATACAGCGAGTAATTTTCTGGCGTTAATAAGACTTATTATAATTCAGAACATTTAACTATCCTCACAAAATGTGCAGAATAGAACGTAAACAAACACGACTGTGTAGACGCATTTAAGGTAGGGTGAGAGAGGTTTGTAAGGGTTGTTGGGGTTTTTTGTGAGCATGGCTTTGAGTCCCCTTTGCTGTATTGTAGTAATGTAAGCCACTTGTGTTGAAGGGTCCTATCCCTCTATCCCTGAATCAAATATCACATTTCTATATCCTGATGCTTATCCTAGATTTTCAAGGCTTCTTTTTAAGGGCGTTTCAGGTACGTAAGGTCCTATTCTACCTATATTCAACCTGTCATTCACAACAATGCAACTAGGAGCGGTAAAAAAAAACTCCTTCATAAATTGTGTAGGCTATCATTATGTTCTTCTAAAGCCCATAAGATTATCATTGTGAGCTAAGAATTATTTATAATTTTCTCTTGGTTGAAAAGACTCCACCTAAACTAGTTTCAGAACAAAGAAACATCGAGCCGTTTCATCTGAAAACTATTTTTTCCGATCACTTTGCGAGGAAGCTGTTCGATATTTGAGTGCTCTGAAATATACGATGTATTTTTAACTGGCTATACGTTGTAAGTAATGTTACAATCGAGTTACAAAAGACATTATATTTCAGAACATTTAAATATGCAACAGTTTGCACAAGCAGCCAAACTTTACCCGCACCGAATGAGTGCAATATTCGTTTTTATTGGGGAGCTGAGGGTGGGAGAAACTGACTGTAACCTCCTGCACTCTGCACCAGTCGAGTGCAGCATGATTGCCACGTATAGTCATGAGGCTATGGACTGTAACCTCCTGCACTCTGCACCAGTCGAGTGCAGCATGATTGCCACGTATAGTCATGAGGCTATGGACTGTAACCTCCTGCACTCTGCACCAGTCGAGTGCAGCATGATTGGCACGTATAGTCATGAGGCTATGGAGTATAACAGGAACAGGGCAGCACTTCCAGCCAAGGCTAATCAAGTAATATACTCTGAGCACTCAAAACTCAGTATTTACAGTAGTGCCTCCTGCTTTCTCTTCACAAAAACTGCAGGAATAAAGCTATTGATCGAATCAACGTCCGTTATTCTGACAAGGCGCAGTTACGCTACTGTCTCAACTTTGAAACCGGAAATCAAAATTTTCAACCCGCTATATCTACGAAGGGAGAAGACTTTAGGAACAAATTTCGAGTTGTATGAGACCACTTACAAGTCCTTTATTGCGGCTGATGTACATTCTGCAGATTCGATACCAGGCATGCTCGACCAATAGCAAGAGGTCTCTGGACTGACATACCTGCTCAAGGTTTTCGGTCCGTAGTGTACAAAGTTCGAGACTCCCGTCCAAAATCAAAACATGACAACACACAAATTATCCAACAACTGCTCTACTGTACAACGTCAGCATTCATAGAGATTCAGCCTCGACCTTGACTAAGCTGCATCAGTGTTATGCATTATACAATGTAGCTAGAGTATAGCAGAGGGGCTCAGCTCCCCACCCATCATGTTACTACACATCGGGGACCTACTGTTTTTAGGTAGGTACCGAACCACCACAGCCTCGAAATACATTTCACTTGACATGCTGAACAGAAACTTTGATAGGAGTGACGTGGAGTACAGTTTTAATTAGCCCAGTGCTTCAACATTAGGCAAATGAAGTAACGACTGATTGAGTAATGACTGCAAGAGAGAGGAGTTGAAAGCTGTGAACAACACGGTGTGGGAGGGTGAGGTCCTCAAACCACGCAACCTTCCTACCTCCCAACCTTACTTTCACTACCCGCCTACCTGACAACCTGCCAAGCTAGACAGCAGGGCGCCCCCACAAGACTGACAATGGTCACACTTCACTTTCCCACATACCAAAAGCACCAAACTTCACTGAAATTGGTCAAACCATGATGAAAAGAAATTTTCAAACACTTTTTTGGACGCATTTCTTGCGTTTTTTTGACTTTTTGGTTTTTACCTTCCACCAGTATAAAATCTAAAATAGCTAATTTGAAGGTAAATGATTGCTCTACCGTAAACCTGAATATCAGTGACAAGGTTCGAAACCTCACGCGTCCAGATTTTTTTCCCGATATTACGGGCTGACGTTAAGGGTCCGCTATACCTGACGGTGCATTTTTTGCCGCCCATAAGACATAAGACATAAGATTAACATTGCGAGCGGCGATTCATTTTCAAGGTTTACCCTTAGTTGGAAAGACACAAAATTTTGCCTGTACCTAGCCCTAACAATGTTCTAGGGAGTGTTCGAAGCAGATTTCCCATTTTTTTACTGGTTTTCGAGATACAGCACTTTTCTTGAGGTATGCTATGCTAGCATTTGCAAAACAGTTGCAATAAAAGAAACCAGTGAGAAATTGGGAAATCTGCTTCGAACACTCCCTAGAACATTGTTAGGGCTAGGTACAGGCAAAATTTTGTGACTTTCCAACCAAGGGCAAACCTTGAAAATGAATTGCCGCTCGCAATGTTAATCTTATGGGCGGCAAAAAATGCATCGTCAGGTATAGCGGACCCTTAATACAAATGCCGATATAGCCAGTTTGTAGGGAAACGATTGGCCTATCGAAAGATTGTAGTTGTTTTGGAAGGGTTCAAATCCTAACGTTACGGTAATTTTTTCTCCGCTGCCAATGTTAACCTTACCCAGACTAATCTCACAATTTACTTACGAGCTGTGTTATCAGCAAAGTAGGAAAGTGCAGTGTGATAACAACATACCCACTACCACTACTTGACCTCAATCCGGCGTACCAGCTAACTAACTGTCACATAAACATAGTCTTCTTTATCGCTCATGCCAGCCTTAAGTAACGAAATGTAATGGCTGGAAAATACATTTGCTATTGGTTCACGTTTTTTCGATCACTTTTTGAGGGCACTGTTGGAGATTTATATGCTCTAGGTACCTAGGTATGTCTTTTTATAACGTCATAAATTAACACGATCGGTCAATTTCGGACATACCTATATTTTGTTGACTAAAATCACTCGATCGTAAAATTACAACTACATATAGTTGATTGATTTCTGCAGTTAAAAAGATATATTATACTTCAGAACATTTAGATATCCAATACTTAGGATCCTCATAAAATGTGCAGAAAAAAACGTAAACAAACACGACTGCGTAGAAGCCCCTAAAATGGTACATTATATTTCAGACTCACTTTCCGTAGTCTGATGGTTTTGGCAGGAGGTGGCCTCCTTTCCGTAGGAACCAACTTGGCAGTGACGACCCCCCAGGGGTCCTCCTGCACCCGCACCGTGCTCACGGCATTCACAGCGGAAGCACTCGCACTCAGCAGGGATGGCCAAGGGATGGGGGGTGCGGGCGGTGGCAAAATATACAACATACCACCAAACCCACCAAACCAGCACCGCGCCACAACACTAACTGAAACTTCTCCTCTGCCGCGACACGATCGCCAACACCTTGCTCAGGCTACGAAGCCAGCCCAAATATCCGCCGCATTTCTTCCTAACCTTCTTCTTATGATTCGCTCTGGTTGTATGTTCATCAACTGTTGAGGCAAATGAACTTAGGAGCTACGGGTAAGCTAAATATAGGTGGTAGCGATGAAGTTAACCCGTTAGATATATGGACTTGGATGGATAGACGGCGATGCATTGCGACAATACGAAATGCATCGACAGGCTACACACTGGGTCACTTGCTAAGACATTTGCTATTTGTTTACGTTTTCCCCGAACATTTTTTGAGGACATTGTTGGATATTCTAAAAAACACGGCTATGTCGTGATTTTACGGTCAACTGATTTTTGTCTATAAAAAAATTGTCCAAAAAGAAAATGTTATCTTCCAGAACTTTTGAGATTTTGTACGTCGATGACTGGGTTATCGAACCATAGTTTTTGCTTTGAGATGGCAGGATTTTTTTTTTTTTTTTACACAATTTCGTCAATAACTTCGGGTAGGTACCTACACGTGTTTCAAAAATCCTTCAGAGAGTAGCCGACTTGTTATTTTAGAGAGGTGCGTACGAAATTTCATCAAAACAGGGTGAACGGTGCAGTCACTAAAGCAGGGTGACATTTTGGATATTTCACCACTTGTGGTGCAGGGTGCAGGAGGTGATTGATTAAGTAGGGTGCGACGACTTGTGGGCTACATTGTAAGACTTCCCTGTAGCTTTCAGCATTGCACCCCAGATAAGTACAAGACGGAATGTACATTTCTGCTATTTGTTTACGTTTTTCTAACAGTTTGTTTCAGAACACTGTTGGATGTTCCATCAAATTACGGACACCCAAGGGCTTGTCATAATGGGGACGCTCCCGTAACAAGGAGCCCAACGTTAAGATGCCAAAACTTAGGGCCTAAATACAACCGAAATCCTATTAACAAGTACTGTGGAACCATTAATATACGATAAACATCACCGCACAGCTGCCAACAAATAAAAAGTACCAAAACATAACCTAACATGGTCACAGAAAGAAAACATCTTGTCACTAGTGCAAGGTCAACTACAGTCACTCCCATCAAGGGGCGAAAACCTGGCGATATCTAGCCACCCCTAACACAGAAACAAGTGCTATTTAGAGCCAGTTTTAGGCGATAAAATAGATAAGCTTACCGAAGTCGGGGGCGAGTTGCCTAAGCTGGGAGATCGCTGGACAGTCACCAGGGCCATTTCACACAGTAACACCGTATGCATTCATACGTTTAAAGCACAATTATAACTTAAAATACACGCACACCCACATAATATATTGAAAAACACGGAAAAACTATAATAAAGATTAGAAAAATATTCTTACACTTCCTTCTCTCCTACACGCCTGCGCCACTGAATAAACAATACAAACTAAATATATGTCAAACTTGGAGCTAAAATTTTATTCTCAACTTCAAATAAATGAATTTTTATATCTAATTTTAATAAAGGATGAGAAAATATAATATTTTGAAGTTTTCGTTGTAAGTATAAAGAAATATTATTTCTCTTTGAGATAATTTTCATTATTAGCTGTCAGTGGTAGCTTGTAAGGGCCCTAAAAAAGTCATGGCGGCACATTTTTTTAAAATTTGGCGGTAAAATAATTGAAATAATAGAAGACACTTATAGTTAAATAAAAATGTAAAGATTTTCATAGAAGAACTGCATCAAATCAAAATTTTTCGCCAAAATTGAAAGAAATGTTGTGGAATTGCTTGACAATGGCTTTATTGCCTACTACTTTCATTTATACCTACCTACGGTGTAGGTACACCTACGTGTGTACACCTACGGTGTAGGTAGGTACCTAAGTAGGTACCTATACTTAGTAGGTATAAGTGGTGAAATCCAACCTAAATAAAATAATAAAAAAATTAAAAATCTCCCGTCAAAATTTAAACAAAATTTTCATCGTCAGCCACAGAGTGTCGCATCCATAGCTATATACCTACAATATAGGTACATGAGAATGTTGCCCGGGCCGCGGGGCTGTATCGATCAGTGGAGCCCTGCTGTCTGCTGTCATCCGGGTTTTCAATCCAGAGGTGCGACTGATTATTTCTTAATTACAACTTTAACTAAAGCGATGGCGGATAACAAGAAGTTACCATGGAAACCCGACCGGGTGGGGGAGAAATATCTGAAGATTCAAGAAGCTGGGCTTCTCAAAACTCAAGCTGAGTTCGCTTGGATGAACTGCACCGAGAAAAATGATATGTTTTGTAAGTACCTAGGTACTAAGGTAAAGGTATTAGGTATATAGGTAGGTATTACAAGGACGTTCTTTGTTACTGCGTAGACGACAAGGCTGAATTTCACCACGTCACTATACAGTGCCTGCTCCTAACGATCGAATTGTTATCTTATCGTTAAAGTAGCCGCAAAACGTATCCTATCGGTAAAGCGATCACTAAATAAGTATAAATATAAAAAAAATTTCTTTCATTATAATTGGTAATTTACCTAATGTTTTTAGTTTCTCGCCCGTAATACCTACCTACCTACCTAGAACATGGGCTGAGAAACTTCAAAATTTCGATTTTGAGATTTTGGGTTTCCTATGATCCTGGAGGTCCCCCGAGTAAAAAAAAATCCCTTTCGGCAGCCCCGAAAGGCGTATGTAGGTTCCATCCACTAAAAGCAGTCTAAAATCACTTAGAAGACGGTTAAGAAGATTTTCAGTTCAGTTCAGTTCAGTTCTCTACAATAACAAACGGAGGAATTGAGTTTTGAAATTTCACCCCCCCCCCCCCCCCCCCCTTAACAAGAAAATGAAAGTGATTTTACAAAAAACGTTTTCAGACAAAAGTTGTAGATATTATTAATAGAAACCCATAGCAAAAAGAATTAACTCAATATCTCACCAAATAAGTGAGTTATGACGTTTTGAAAATTCAACTCCCCACCCCTGCCTAAACGGTGCGTCGGACGAAAAACTTTTTCAGACAAAAGTTGTAGGTAATATTGCCTACCTGCTAAGCTCAGTTTTGAAAGGTGCATGTGCGTTTTTTGGTCAATGCGCGGCGTACGGTATCAAAATACTCATGCAAAGAGGCTTCATCAGGCTATTCATTTCGTCATCATTGCCCCTCCTCACTCCTCACTGTTGTGTTTTGAAAGGTTCGTAAAATATGCCTTGTGGGGTAGGTATCAAAAAATTCGCGACACTGTGTTAAACCCATTGGCGTAGGTACTTACCCTACTTAACTAGGGAGTAAATGTCAGGCGTACACGTAGGTAATCACTGTTC
Organism: Mesopsocus fuscifrons; assembly: GCA_950004255.1. Classification (NCBI taxonomy): domain Eukaryota; kingdom Metazoa; phylum Arthropoda; class Insecta; order Psocodea; family Mesopsocidae; genus Mesopsocus; species Mesopsocus fuscifrons. Next base: position 16,608,072 of record OX465380.1, read on the forward strand.
ATCTCACTACTACACTGCTGTCCGGACTTGAACTGTCCGACGCGGCTGGCGTCTGTAGCCACGTGTATCGAAGTCTAGATACACGACAAACCCCTTGTTTGACGTTTTGTTCCCAGTTATGCCTCGTTGACTTCGAAAAAGTCAGACAGATTGACAAAATAATTTGGCAGGAGGCCATAGCTGCGGGAGGCACTACCGGCATTGTTGAAATGCTTAACCTCGTGGAGGGAAAAGGAGACGATGACTGGCAAATGTGGATCAGAATAGATGTGATGGGTAAGGGGACCCGGAAGATCAGGGAGATGTTGAAGTTGAAGGGATTGTTCAACGAGATAAAGGGTGAAATTTGCATCCCCACTGGCCACCTCATCTACATGGTAAACCGAAATCCTCTCAATCTGCTGCAAACAATAAAGACCAGTTTAAGAGGACGCAATACCTGACGATGCATTTTTTGCCGCCCATAAGATTAACATTGCGAGCGGCGATTCATTTTCAAGGTTTACCCTTGGTTGGAAAGACACAAAATTTTGCCTGTACCTAGCCCTAACAATGTTCGAAGCAGATTTCCCAATTTCTCACTGGTTTCTTTTATTGCAACTGTTTTGCAAATGCTAGCATCGCATACCTACCTCAAGAAAAGTGCTGTATCTCGAAAACCAGTAAAAAAATGGGAAATCTGCTTCGAACACTCCCTAGAACATTGTTAGGGCTACGTACAGGCAAAATTTTGTGTTTTTCCAACCAAGGGTAAACCTTGAAAATGAATCGCCGCTCGCAATGTTAATCTTATGGACGGCAAAAAATGCACCGTCAGGTATAGCGGACCCTTAACGATAAGATAAACTGTAGGTAGGTACTTATAAATATTGCAAGCACATTTATGTTTAGCTTATCACAAGGTTTAGAGAATGGTTAGCCTCTTCCCGTAAGCTAAGTGTATATGCGCTATTTGTTTACCTATAAATTTATGTTAGGTATCGTTAAAGTGGTCTGATGAAATCCACAACCTACGTAGATGTATGAAAATAGACTGCTGGATATATGCCTACCAAGGAAACAAGAAACAAGTGCTGGGCAATATTTATATAAACAACCTGCCCATACAACAATCCAATAATGTAACACTCATTTGTTCAATAATACGCCATAGCTAGGTACCTAAGTATCTATAGTACCTACAGCGGTTAGTATACCTACCTACCTACCATGAAAACCATGGAAAGAGCAGAAACTTTCAATATTATCGATTGATAATTGCAACAAGATGGCGATGGTGCGTGAACCGATATCAAGCGATGTCACAAAAAACTCAAAAAAGTCCCTTTCGCCAGTGGTAGCTCGACAAAAAATAAAGGGTCCGACAACACACGCACTTAACTTTCTCGCCCCGTATGATTTTTTTAATTTTTTTTTATTTTCTTGAGATTTTTTTTGCGGGCGTAATTTTTAAGCAATCCAAAATCGGTTGAAAATGACCCAAGAGCATCTATCTGAGATCACTCCTACCAAGTTTCATGGCTGTCATTCTATTACTGTAGTCCCAAATGCGTTCCGACCATTCAAAAACGTGGTTTCTCATTCTCAACTCATTTTCAACACTTTTTTGACAAAAACGGCCGTAATTTTCAGGATAACAAAATTCTGTTCAACAAATGTTTAAGGGGAAATACACCCATTTGGTTCGCAATGCTACGTACCTACTTCAAGCCCTACTCCGAAGTTACAGGGCGAGTGAAAAGTGTTTTATAGGCGGATGTAAACCTGAGACTCTTTGTCGTGAGGTAGTGTTGTATTTTTGCATGAAATGGAGTAATAAGCCCACAGGAGCGATTTTAAACAGTCAACTACCAGTCCACATGTTTTTTTGACAGATCGCGAAAACACAACACTACCTCACGCGAAATATTTTTTTGTAACGTTTCGGATTAAAACAGTATGAATTTATCGTCACATTTAGTAGAAAAGCTTGATAAATGTTTGTAATATTTACCGCCGCCATGTTACATGTTGACAATTTTTATTTCACTTACGGAAGTTCGTAATTGCAACACCATTTCTCTACTTTTTCTCCTGTAAAAGCTAAACATAGTGTCCTACTTTCACTCGTTCGTTTCGCGTTCAAATAGCACACTATGTTTAGCTTTTAGAGTAGACACAACCGATACGATATTGCAATTACCAGTCTCCGGTGGTACTAAAATGTAAACATTACTTTTGTCGAATATTTACTTTCGCACAGTGGTTTTGGCGGAGTTCGTCGAGAATGTATGGTGGCCCTTAAGTTACGTAGTTTTAAACAAAAGTACCGAATTTCATGACAATCGGTCAATATATGTGAATGGCGCCGAAAGGATCGAACTTTGGTCCAGAACGGCCCTAATTTTCAACCAATTCAATTTTAGTTGCAAATGACCTCGAAGCATCTACATGTCAACACACTTACCAATTTTCAGTGTTATAGATTGAAAAGTGTACCTACCGTCGGCGCTTGTCTAACTAACCAAAAACACGATTTTTGAATTATTTTGGCGGTTTTTTGACAATAGCGGCCGCAATTTTTGACCAATCAAAAAATCCTTGAAATGCCCCTCGGCAGTAATTTTAGGCAGGTCCATACCAAATTTCATCAAAATTGGAAGAACGGTATAGGCGCTAGAGCACTGCACGGACTGACGGACGGACGGACGGACGGACGGATGTAGGGCCGCCTCACTGTTTCTGCCCACACCTCTACCCGCCCCCTCACTGTGTCTGCCCAGTGTATAACTTACGGAATGGCGTACACGCCCGCCTCACTGTTCGTGCCCACAGTCTTTGTCAGATCAATGTAGTTTAAATCGCGCGGGCAGGTTGGGAATAATGTCGCGAACAAGATTTGTCTCATGCCACGTTCCAGGATCGCCAACATAAACATGGACAACAAAAACGCGGTAAAAATTAAAATTGTCTAAGTTACTTCAAAAAGTATCTTTTTCCGCGTTTGGGCCGAAATTACCTTTAAAGGGTCAATGTTAAACCAGTTGACGGTACTCATTTATGAGTGAACCATCAGTTTATGACCCCCAGTCGCCCACTGGGCATTTTTAACCGAACATCCATGCCCTGCTCCCAGCACAGAAAATTCAACATCAAAATGTCAATAGACATTGAGTAGGTATGTCGATGTTGGTACCTCTACATTTCACTGCTGTCACTGCGCGGATAATTCTACTTTGCCATAATTACTTAGCTATCAACAGCAGGAGAGGCTTCACATGCCTGTGCACAGAGAGCAGTGCCTATGCGAAAGAAATAGTTAGAGCACATTTTTTACAAAACGAAGCGAGAAATCACCCAAAGACACTTCTGCCTGGCAAGTTTTTAGCAGTGATATAGAACCCATGGATAGGACGCTCAGGGGTAGCGTCTCCACTTAGCGCATACTTGCACTCAGGAAGGTATGAAGTGTGCCGGTAGCAAGGCCGTACCCAGGGGAGAAGCTGGTCCTTCTGTTTCTGCCCTGGGCAGAAAACTATTTTAACACGGAGAGTGGGCAGAAACACGCGCGGAGCTGTCGCGACAGACTTTTTCCAGAAACCACTTTTTTGGACTCAGGGGACCCCCAGGATCATGGGAAACCCAAAATCTCAATTTCGAAATTTTGCACGAAAACAATACTTTCTCGCCATCCTATATGGCTAGCGAGAAAGTAAAAATGAACTTAAATGTGCGGGGATTTTGTTTCAAAATGGAGTAGGTAGGTAGATAATGGCAAGATAATGGATTTTTAACTATAACACACCTTGATATTGGTTATGTTAACAGGAGTGCCTAGTTGATCCTGCCAACCAGAGGAAGATATGGAATTTGTTCCACGACGCATGTGAAGATTTCAAAAATCCATGGATTGACTGCATTATGGAATAGTTACGTAACGGTCCAAAATGGCATTAAGTACTTAGATACATTATAGCCTGCTAAACAATCTACGAGAAGTTCTCATGGATCCCTTATTGAGGAAACCCCGTTTTGGTAATATATCGTATCTTTGAAAAGAATAACGAACTACTTCCTAACCTCGACTGATTACCTACAATGAAGTAAAATCTGTAAAAATAGATTTCTGAACATTCTAAAGTTTTCTTTCCAAAAACAATTCAGTTGTTAGTTTTCTGTGGTAGACTGGTAGGGCCCTAAAAGTGTCATGGCGGCTTGTTGTGCAATGTTTTGAAATCACAAAAATCCAGGTACTGACTGCTAATTTATAGTTTTTATAATAAACTGTAGCTATGTCTAAGATTTTTACTCCCACAAACCAAATTCGGTTGACTAATGTTGCCGTTGTGCGTATGAAGAAAGGCGGCAAACGTTTTGAAATCGCGTGCTACAGAAATAAAGTTCTCTCCTGGAGAAGCGGTGTGTAAGTACCTCATTTTTTAAATATTCTGTTATTTTAGAAAGAAATTTATAGATTTTGAACTGTTATTTAACTAGGTACAGGTGTACAACGTATTTACGGTAAACCTGGCATTACATTATCAAGTGTGCGGGCGCTGAGAGGGGAACTTTTGCAGGTCTACACCGCAATGGATTTTACGCCCGAAACTGCCCGCAAACTGTGAGGTTTGCCAGAGAGTTGTTGGATTAGTTTGATTTAAGAGGGAACTTGTAACTTTGTGGTATTTTCTGCAATCCATGTTTAGTTAAACGTTAGTGGACCCAGCACCGCCTCAACCAGAGTTAGTATTAGGAACCACCACCAAAAAACTGTCAAAAATAACTTAAGTTATTTTTGCTGGGTCCACTAACGTTTAACTAAACATGGGTTGGATTAGTTAGTAAAGCTCCGTGGCATTGGCCTCTCCAGCCCAGACCTCGAGCTACCTATAGCAAATGTTACCTGTTCTAGTGAAAAGGACATCGATGAGGTGCTTCAAACACACACAGTATTCGCAAACGTCTCCAAAGGCCAAGTTGCTAAAAAAGAAGACTTGATAAAAGCGTTTGGAAAAGACGATCAAACCGAAATCTGTAAAGAAATCCTGGCTAAAGGAGAGCTACAAGTATCTGATAAAGAACGGAGTAGCACGCTGGATGCTTTGTTCAAAGATATCGCGACGACTGTTGCGGATAAGTGTGTCAACCCGGAGACTAAACGTCCGTACCCCGTGTCCATGATAGAGAAAGCAATGAAAGATGTACACTTCTCGGTGAAGCCGAACAGAAATGCAAAACAGCAAGCACTGGACGTCATCCCGCAGCTCAAGGAAGCTTTACCCCTGGAAAGAGCTCAGATGAGGCTGAAGATAGTACTGACTGGGAAGGAGAGCAGGAAGATCAGGGAAAAGTTGACGGGAATGTTGAGCAAGGCCGAGTCAGAGACCTGGGAAGGCAGCGAACTCACCCTGGTAAAAGTTCTGAAGTATAATATGTCTTTTGAACCTCAGAAACTAATTTAAGACTGAATACACATTTGCTAACTTGTTTATATTTTTCCGACGATTTTTTGGGGAAATACATACTTATTTAAGTGTTCTGAAATACAATATATCGTCCGAAATTAACTGACTGTGTTGTGATTTTACAGTCAAATGATTTGTGTCAATAACTTTTTTTTTCCAAAATCACAACATAGTCAGTTCACTTCTGTCGTTAGATATACGATGTACTATATTTCAGAACATAAAAATCTCCAACAGTTCCTCAAAAAATTGTAGGAAATAACGTAAACAAATAACAAATGTATAAGCGTTAGGGTTTTTTCAAAAATTGATTACAGAGCAACCAATAACGCTCGAGAGCTCTGGTTTTTTTCCAGTAACAAAAGAAAAGTTGAGCTGAAACTTTTCTGTTTGCAGGTATGCCTAGTTGACCCTGGCCACTACAGAAAGATGGACGAACTGATCCGCGCCGAGACCAAAGGCCAAGGCAGTCTAGAACTCCTCAATCTGAAGGAAGTTCTCGAAGGGGAAGAAGTACTGGAATGAGCCAAATAACTAAAATTACTAAAATTATTTATTATATTGTGGATGAGTTTTCACTAAAAAATCGTGGCACCAGAATCGTTTTTTCTTGAATTTTCTACGATATCTCGACTGGTACTGATCACCACCATTAGCGGCGTCATTGAAGTAACGCAAGTGAAAGGTGGTGTGATCACTTGTTCAAGAAACAAACACCATTTCAGATGCGACGATACCATAGAGAAACCCAGCGGTTACCACGGAAACCAGACTTTCGATACAATCGAACGATATTTGCGACAAGATGGTGGTGCATGTACCTGTATCTGTCGAGTTTCGATTGATCCAACTACGTAGAAAGTCCCCATAAAATTAGACAATAGCTATAGCCCACTTGTAGGGGACTCTGTAGTGGACAACCAACTTATGAAATTCACGCGGAACTTAACAAAATAGTATAATAATTGGAATGACGATCGATCACAGAACTCCTCACTTGCTTCGGTAAGGTCTGAAATAAATCAAAATGTATTTATAAACTAATCGCTGTAACAGTTTAAGACGCTGCTATTTCTTTTGTCAACGTCAGACAACTGGCTATGCTGTGAGTTTACGATCGAGTGATTTTTGTCAATGAAAAATAGGTCCAGAATTACTTACTTTATTGTAAAATCACAACATAGCCAATTAATTTCTGACGTAAAAAGGTATTATATTTCAGAACAACGATATATCCAACAGTGCCCTCAAAAAATGGTAGAAAAAAAATTAACATTGTTAACAGCACTGGTCCCCTTACAATTTTTCGAAAAAAGCACTGCAAGAAAGTACAAGGGTGTTTTCAAAAATTCATTTCTAAACAACCAATAATGGTAAAGAGCTGTGGTTTGTTGTATTAAGGGTGCGTCCCACCATGCCCAGTTAAAATTAAACTGGAGATTTTGTCCTATGTTTGTCCTATGTAAATCTCCAGTTTAATTTTAACTGGGCATGGTGGGACGCACCCTTAGTGAAGGAAAGATTGATCTGTCCCAATTATAACAGAAAGTTTAGTAAAAGTCCAGAACATAGAGCAAAATGTTTGTTTCAGTTTGGATGGCGCGAGTTGTGGTGACTGGGCTGGGGGTGATCTCGCCTGTAGGCAATTCTGTAAAGGAAGCTTGGAGTAATGTGATACAGGGCAGGAGCAGCGTCACGCGTCTCTCTCACCCTGCCTATCAGACGCTGCCCTGCAGGGTCGCTGCTACCGTCAACATCGCTCTGGACCAGCACTTTACCCCTGGGTAAGCGCCCAGGTTCCACTCCCGACAAGGTACTCGTACCTTACAGGGGGGAAGCTCGACTGTCGGGCGTGATGGTGACCCCTTGTGTACAGATCTCATGAAAGGTTGCCACCCTGTATCCCACTAACCTAAGAAGGTAGACGCTTTATTTGAGAAAGAAGCAGTGTTTTTTTTCTTCTTAAATAACAGCCTAAAAAGACTTTAAGCAGACAGTTGTTACTGGGCCATCTTACAAAGTTACCTGTATTTTGTTTTTCACTTATCAGACCCTTCTCTTATATACTAGGGCCCTCTTCTTAGCCTGTTATTAAAAAGACAAGAACAGTTTCTTTCTGAAACAAAGTGTCTGTCTTCTTAGAATAATAGAGACAGATAGACAGGTCTGCGCTAATGTTGGTTTCATCATAGGCCCTGGCCTGTGTTAAAATCAACAAAATATAATACTTCTTGTACAGAGAGCTTCGAAGCATATCCCCAGCAACAGCTCTAGGCCTTCTCGCAGCAAAAGAAGCTATCCAAGACGCGGGCTGGGCCCCAACTCTAGGCGAAGACCTCGAGATGACCGGGGTAGCAGTAGGGGTGGGCATGGTGGACCTGGCGGACATCTGCCGAACTAACGCAGAGTTGGAGGCCAAGGGCTACAACCGAGTATCTCCCTATTTCGTGCCTAGAATTCTACCCAATATGGTGGCGGGGTCAATCAGCATCAAATATGGCTTCCGAGGGCCTAACCATGCCGTGTCTACTGCTTGCGCTACTGGGGCCCACGCTATTGGTGATGCCTACAGGTAGAAAACTCAGGGATATACATATAAATAAAGAAAAAGAAATCTATTCAAAAATGTCATGAGAAATCACTCTGATCTAAGACAGATTCACCTCTATATATTATGTTGAGCATGTCCAGTGAAATGTATATCGAGCCTGTGGTGGTTCAGAACCCACCTAAAACTCCCCGTCGCGCGTCGTGTAGTAACGCGATGGGTACGGAGTTCCCATCTCGGTATTTGGTAGTATTGCCAGCTGAGCACAAAGAAATTGTCTAGCTGCTGGGCTACAACTGCGACTACTACCCCAAAAGAAATTAATTCGGTTTATCCAAAAATTTCAGATTTATAGAGAGGGGTGACGCCCACGTGATGGTCGCAGGCGGCGCTGAGAAATGCGTGAGTCCTTTAGCAATAGCAGGCTTCTGCAGACTGCGGGCCCTGTCCACCGCCTTCAACGACTCTCCTGAGGAGTCTTCCCGACCTTTCGACGCAAAACGCGACGGTTTCGTGATGGGAGAAGGCGCAGCTATGCTTATCCTAGAAGAACTAAACCACGCAGAACAACGCGGTGCTAAGATCTATGCTGAAATATTAGGTTACGGCCTATCAGGAGACGCCTCGCACCTTACCGCGCCACGAGGTGATGGAACCGGCGCCATCTTGGCTATGAAAAGGGCCCTAAAAAATGTCAAGCCCGAGCATGTTGGGTACGTCAATGCTCACGCTACTTCCACCCCGTTAGGCGATGCTATTGAAGCGAAGGCTATCACCGAAGTTTTTCAACACCCTGTTTTAGTTTCGTCGACCAAAGGCTCCCACGGGCACTTGTTAGGGGCTGCGGGAAACCTCGAGAGTGTTTTCACAGTGCTAGCGTGTTACAACGGGGTAGTGCCACCCACGGTGAACCACACTCATCCCGATCACAAATTCGGGATAAATATCGTAAGGAATAAAAGTGCGGAATGGAATGGCGCGGGCAGACGGAGAATTGCGCTGAAAAATGCGTTTGGGTTCGGAGGAACGAACGCTAGTCTTTGTTTCGCGGAATATCGGCGTTAACACGGAATAGACATTCGCTATTTGTTTACTTTTTTCCGACCATGTTTTGAAGACATTGGATATTAAATAGAAACAAACACGAGTGTGTGGTTTGGTTTCTAAACAAACGATAATTTTGGGAACCCTGTGTTTTTTAGAACAATCGGTGTCGTTACTTTCTTCCAAGAGTGAGGATGAAACACACTGTTTCTTCCGAAATAGGACTGAGAAATGAGGAGCCTAGGTAGTTACCTTCAGGTTATTTGTGAAGGTGTAGTTTTGCGATGAGATTGCTGTAGTCGTCGCTGCCCTTTAGTCTGGCCTGCCGATGCAAATATTCCTTCGTGCGCAGCTGCAAAGAAAACAACTGGGTATGAATGAAATAAATAGAAATTTCGGACTTAAGTTCGAATCCCAGTCGACTGAAAATTTTCCTCCTATACTAGGGTGCAAGGGATAAGGAAATGCCTCAGGCGACGACCCAGCAAGTGGCAGGGTGACCAAAACAACTCCACCCCTGTGTAGGCTGGTGACGTCACCACCGGTTATTCCTATTACATTGCGGTACACTTTGGTCACCCTGCCACTTGCTGGGTCGTCGCCTGAGGCATTTCCTTATCCCTTGCACCCTAGTATACATATCGCTGTTTCTTCGTACTGGATAGGTAGATGTTTAAAATGTTAAAATAATTTATTAAAAACATTTGAGTTCAGTGAAGTAAATAATTTACTACTTTACTAGGCAACTACTATAGTTAATTTATCGCTTGTTTAACACAGAGACAGCCTTACCCATCGCTAGTTTAACATCGACTTACCGCTAATTGAACGTCAACACAGCTCCACTTACAGCTAGATTAATATCGACACAGCTCTACTTACCGCTACGCTGCTATATGATATCGACAATTACTTACCGCTAGTTTAACGTCAAGACAGCCCTGCTTCTGGGCTAAATTCCACAGGTTGAGGGCGAGGGTAGCCAGGGGAGGGTGACTCAAGTCAGCTGTCAGCACCACGCGATTAAACAAGTCCAGAGCCAGCAGCGACTGCTGTTTGTACCTCTCCTCCTGCCCCAGCGTCTTCAGGTGAGCCAACATTTCGTCCAAAAGAACACTCGCCATCCTGCACACATTAACAACGAACATACATTCACCTTTTTGTTTTTCCTGCACACTTTATGAGGAAACGCGCACTTTCATCATTTAGAACTCGTATTGTGGCACGAGTCTGTTTACTGAACAAGTGAGTGTTGTACGGGTTTGTTTATAAACATTGGCCAGCACGTGGCACCACCTTCAAGATGGCCGCTATATAATGGTGGTGCACATACCTGTATCGTTCGAGGTATCGTAAGCTCTGACCTGTTGAGTTCTGCAGTGAACTTGGGGTCCCACCCGTACAGCGTATCATTGGAATCCAGGTGCAGCACGTGGTACGGGTAGCTCTCCTGCGCCGCGGCATGCAGCATGTCCAGAGCCTTCAGGTACACGTGCTGCTTGCCGCAGCTGCCTGACTCCCAGCTGTAGCTCTGCACTACGTTGATCAGCCCTCGCGTCAGGTACATCACCCCTGCCTCTGGGTTATCCTAAACAAATCAGGTGCCTATGAAGCAAGAGGACCCAGGACCTAGCCCCGGCGTGACGAGATTATTGCTGGTACCTACCTACTTTGCTCTGAAATATAATATGTTTTTTTCACTCTAGAAATTTAACTGGCTATGTTGTAAATTTACGATCGAGTGATTTTTGGCAATAAAAAAGGGTCAAAAATTAAGTAACATCACAACATAATTTCTGACGTTAAAAAGACAATGACATATTATAATTGAGAAGTGTTCCAATAGTTGTACCAGAACATTTTTCAATGATTGATTTCAAAAGATTCCAAAAGATTCTTAAAACCTCACCGGAACAACCAGAAGCGTAGACAGGAAGTTGGAGAGGTAAGACACCAGAAACGGCTCCGTACTTTTGAGTTTCCCATCAATGAGCAATGTAGGCGGCAAATCCGGGACCAGCGCAAGCGCCGCCTTAAAGCAGGCATCGGCCTGACCTAGGCACACGTTAAGCAAAGCTGTCTGCCCAGCGAGGAGGTACAGCTCCAAGCGATCCACTACCGAACCTGAAAACATACAGGGAAGCTTAGGTATAGACTCACGACTAGGTCCAGGGTTCGATTTCCGGTACCGGCAATAATTTTCTGTTGGCTGATAGCATGGTCCACAGCTTAAGGACGACAACAAGAAATTCTTTAAGACTTATTTGTTATATTATCTGAAATTAACTGGCTATGTTTTGTTTATACAACGTAAATTCTGGCAAATTTCATATTGACAAAAATATGAATCTGTGTTTCCCATACCTAAGTGGCTTCTGGAAAAGCTGTCTGTCCAGTTGCTCTTGTCGTCGTACGACTTTGAAGTACCTAAACTGATTTTGATGAAATTTGGTACCTATGGTATTGTAGGTTCATGAGACAACCAATAGAGAGGATAGATGAGGATATAACTGACCAATAGAAGGGATGGTGATGAAGCAGTAGGCGGCGCAAGCGCGTACAAACGCGGCAGTTTTGCGCGTGTGATGCCCCCTGACAGCGCGCCACGCCGCCACTGCTAGGCGCGTCACACTGTGCACCAGCTCACACGCCACTGCGTCCAGGTTTGTGAAGGCAGCGCGGGCCTCAACGTAGAAGTTGAGCTGCTGCTCCAGGTCCCGACCGAAGTCCACGCTCTTCAGGAAGCTGGAGATCAGGTTCCCGATTTGACGCTTCTCGTCTTCGATAGTCAGAGCGCTGCAGAAACGCAAGATACATTAGACAGGGACTAGTGGGAGAAACGGTGCTACGATGATGCTACAGGGTGCTATAGGGTGCTACGATACCTCGATAGATACTGTTGCGACAAGATGGTGGTGCAATTACTTTATTTTACCTGACAGAATCATGGAGAGCTCTGGATATAAACATGAGAGCGTTGATAGTGACCGGATCATTGACCAATGAGTGGTTGGCAAGCGACAATTTCTCCAGCACAGCTTTGCACACTTCCACCCTCACACTCTCCTTCTGAAGCAAGTCCAGCAGTGGCAGAAACTTGTCCACTGCCAGGAGACCCTCCACATCTGAAGACTCGGTCACCGCGGACCTGATGACGCCCGCCAGCTGGGGGTAGAACTGCTGAAACGTCCGGTTAGGGGTCAAATGCCGCAGGATGTCCCCCAGGAATGTGTTTACTTCTCGTGTCTGAAAGAATCAAACCCTAGATGTTGGGGCGTGTCCAAGAGCGGGGTAAACTGGTTTTTCAGATCGGCATTCACCTCTGATATGTTGAGCATGTCAAGTGAAATGTATATCGAGGCTGTGGCCAGTAGGCGCTTACAGTAAAGTGCGTGGCGATGAATCCAGCCCAGACTTGCGCACACGTCATGTATTCCTCCGCACGGTCAAGCCGCGTCACCATTTTCCAGACTTCATTTAGAATGGCCAGGGTTTGGTCAGGAGGAGGCTCAGCTGAAGACAGGCACTGCCCCAGTGTCCTCAGGACCAGGTACCTGGAAATAACGGTCAAAACAAACGTGGCACCAGAACAGCTCATTTTTTTCTCCAATTTTCCGTCCTACGTATGCTTGGCAGAATTTTTTGTCCATTGTTGAGAATAATTTTTTATTGTTCTGAAATATAGTACCCAATCTTTTTACTGGGTTCGACGAATCTACCTGCAATCACGTGATTTCCCCCAAAATGAAAATAAATCGTACAATCCAGCCAAACTTATTTACTCCATCTATCTGCCTTCGTAATGTCTAAGAAGACGGACACTTTGTTTGAGAAATAGTTACCTCGGGAAGGCTCCGTCGTTACATTTCGCAATCATCTCCACAAATTTCAACCCCCGCTTTGCAATAGTTGAGGGAGGAAACGCCCCCAAGATCGTATTCACTATCAAGCAGCTCTCTATTGTGTCTCCACACCTAAACAATCAAAACTAAATTCAGATCACAATACTATCATAGGTATCTCGATTACGTCATTTTTTAGGACATTGTTGGATAATTAAATGTTCTGAAATATGACAGGTATCATTCAATCATCTATAAGCATCATATTTTATCCAACAGTGTCATCAACGTAATCAAACAGCATAGGTATTCCGTTTTAAATTCAAAATAATATCGAATTTTTTATTAAAATCGATATTATCTTTTGTGATAATCAAATGCAACTTACCTTGCTAAAAATTCCTCCAAAAACCTCTCCGAGTTATGAACAGCAGCAGCCTGTAGTATGAAATCAAGCGCAGGAGTGTACAAAGTCTGATACACAGGCACTGGCAGCGATTGTTTGTTTAGTTCAGCTCGGACACATCGACTATCGAGTTGTTTGTAACTCGATACAAAGTCGAACAAGTTCTCCTTAACGAATATCTGGCTTGTAGAGAGGTTAAGCCCCACTCTGCAAAGGTAGCAGCGAGCGTAGGCAGCCACTAGAGGGTCTCCGATACCTCGAATCATTTTGGTTAGGCGAAGGAGAGCGTTGGTGAACTCACTGCAACAAACAGAAACAATTGCTATCTAAGGTAATTGCACGACCACCCATGGCTATGGCTGCTCTAAAAGCTAAACATAGACTGGATTTCACCACTTTATAGTGTACATTTATGATTTATGTTATCATATGTTAAACTTATGACAAGTGATTCTGCAAGGAAACAATTGCTATCGCAAGGTACTTGTCATAAGCTAAACATACGATCGTTCAATCTGTTCGTCATCGTGTTCCAAGTGTCCTAAAACATGGTCAGAAAATGACGATTCCTCGTTGATTTACTTACGCAGAGGTAAGAAAGCGATATGATCTGAGTATCGCGATCTCACAGTACAGCCTCGGCACCAGCTCCCTGATAGACGCGATCTTGTAGAACCAGTTCCTGCAGGTTTCCTTGGCAGACTCAGGCACCATGTCGGGCGTAAAGTTCTCAGGTAGCGCTGTTGAAGTTTTACTTCCAGGCCTGAAAAATAAGATGTTACCCATGAAGGGCCTAGTGGGGTGCAGGGTGGCGTCACAAGGGGGTGATTGGGTCACTATCACGACCGAGAGTCGTGTTTTCCCCAAGCCATCAGGGCTGGGTAGACTCAGGCCCGGCCAATATTCAGCAGGAAAAAATCTCGGTATATCGAAACTAGATGCTGGGTGTTTTTGCTGCACTCAGTGCAGATCTATCATGTCATTTCTTGAAGACACTGTTAGTTATTTAAATGTTCTGAAATTTAATACGTCTTTTTAAAGTCCAAAATTAACTGGCCATGTTATGATTTTACGATCAAAAGATTTTTCTCAGTACAGAATTTGTCAAAAATTACCTACTCGATTGTAAAATCACAACATAGCCTGTTAATTTATGACGTTAAAAAGATATTCAGTCTAAAGAGCAAATAAAACAACTGGCAGCACTTGCTTGTAATATTCCGCTTTCGTCCTGAGTCGTTCGTAGACCAATCTTCCGAAGATATCGAGAATGTCTGAGATGAGAACAAACTTGCTGGGGTAGAACTGCATCACTGACACGTCCACCAACATCTTAGATACCTGAAAGAAGAAGATGTCACAATAATCTAAAAGTTTTTAGCAAAAAGAGGCTATTGCATGGTATGTTTAATAGTCAGAATGTACAATGCGATAGAAACTAAGTCAGCCATTAGACTACACAACCCAATCATGGCCTGAGGTACTGATTTTCTCTGATTCACATTTGTGTAGTCTGTCCACCACTGGATATGACTGACGTCACTCTCATGCTGTGGTTGACGTCACAATTCGAGTACCTGAATGACAATCTTGAGGGCCTTGACTCGCTGATCCTGGTTCCATGCCTGGACAAGCTCCTGGTTCATAAGCTCAATGCGGGTGACGTACTCTTGCTGACTCAGCTCTAGTGTCTGTCTCTCACAGCCTTCCTCCAGCTCGTCCAGCTGCTCCAGCCGAGTCTTCACTTTGTCAGTGACAGACGCCTGCGGCTTCACTACAACTACAATCACACAGACAACGCTGCAGGGGGGACAAGCAGAGCAACTAGACCATTTCAAGAATTATCCACTGTGCTCAGCTGGCAGAATCCGGATGGAACCGGTGTGACCCGGCTCACAATGTTCCTCTAAAGAGTCGAAAAAGAAATATTTAGACCATTCGGCTATCGAGGTTGTTGTCAAAATTCTATTAGTTGACGTTCTTTAATGACATTTTTCCGAGGAAACGGCTGGAAATTTCTTTTCTCAAAACTTCGATTATATCAGTCGATAAGATGCGACAAGATTACACGGGTACACGTACCCACCTTTATCCCCAGTGAGCACCATCGACAGTTTTTCCGAAGTCGTGAACTTGTTGAGGATGGCAGCGCGCCTGGTAGACCACGGCTCGAAAGTTTCGCAGTTAATCAGAGATGATTTGAGGGTCTCGCTGCCACCAGACTCCCACTAAAAAACAAAAAAGTGACTGAAAGAGGGGCAAAGTACCAGACGGGACAAACTAGAAGTGGCCGGCGAACGCCAGGCAAAACCTCGAGAAGTGTAGACTAGTACCCTGGACCTCCTGCTACTGATACTTACATCACTAGCCGCCATTCTGGACAGGGGGTCCATCTCCTGCCTAGCAAACTGCGAGAGCGGGTCCGCGCCATCCAGGGCGGAGCTCAGGGGGTCCAACACGGGGGTGGGGGTGGAGCTACCCCCAACTTTCCGAACCACCCTTCCTTCCGTGACAGACGTGACCAGTGGCCGCAAGGGATGGTCCGAGACTTCCTCCATAGGTAGAGGCTTTTTCTTCGTTTGTCCGTCATTGTAGGCAAACACCCTGAACATGAGAAACAGAAAACGTGGGTCTTCGACTTCTTAACGACAGTAGTAGCAGAGGAGCAAGGCAACCCACCAACTAGGCAGTTTCATGCATCGTGCTCAGCTCGCAGCACTACCAAATACCAGCTCCCCATTGATCGGGTTACTGTAGGATGGGAACCTACAGTTTTAGTTGGGTTCAAAACCATCACAGCCTCGATACACATTTCACTTGACATGCTGAATGTCTGCAACCCTCTATGGTGCTCGCTAGATGGAGCGCAATGTCTCTTTTATATATATAAAATTGCTAAGTCAGTTAAACAATAACTTCAATAGTCAGTGACGCTAAGTTACCAGTTGCACTCACATCTCTTTGTCTCCCGCGCATCTCGGTGCCTTCTTTGCGGTGTTCCACCGTGCTCAACCTCATCAACTCATACTTCTCTTCTCATTTCTGGATCGGATATACATCGCCTCATTCCCAAACTGTATGTTTTATGTCTATCCCTCACTATTATCGTTAATTTACCTATTTTTAATCCTTTGGCCTGACTCCTTTCCGAGGCTCTGTTTGCGAGTTTACGCCTCCTAAACGTCAATGGTAAGTTAACTTCTTTCTCACGTGATCAGTGAGTGGTCCTTCGAACGTATCCCCCACATTTGGTCACTTCGAACCGCGATTGAATCAGTAATTTTTGTAATTTTTTGTATGGAATCTCGGCCCATCTTGTGTTGTATGGCAAGCGCGTTATTGTATGGCAAGCCATCAGGATCGTGGCTGTCTCACGCTTATCTCTGTTATTGGCGAGGTGCCAATACCTACCATCATCATTTCTGTCTATTGTCAGTGCATGCCTAGTGCAAGTGCATGTATTTTATTCATACCTACTTAGTTTTACTTGGGGTAATTACTAAGCTCGTTCTCTTAAGCTCGTTTTCTTAAGCATGTTATTTTAAGTAACTAATCACTAATCATGTCATCGGAAAGCCGTTGTCTTGTAGAACAAAGACAAAATCTCTTGCAGAAAACTACTAAACTGCATGATCGTGTATTCAGACCTGAAATCGAGGCTTCTGAAGTCAAAGCTGCTATTGTATCAGCTAAAAAGCTCCAGGATAGATATGAGGAACTGGAGATTCAAATCATCAAATGTAATGTTTCTTTACCTAAGAAGGCTTGTCAACTTGACCTCGAACCTATCGCATCTCAGTTCGATGCTCTGATCAATGATATTTTAAAACTCGAATTTGAAAATTCAAATAGTGTGAATGTAAACACGCCTACTCATTATGTCCCTCAGGTAAGTGTTCCGCCTCTGGAATTACCTGTTCTCACTGATAAGAACCATGTGTTGTTCTTCGATCTGTTCGATTCGTTAATTGACTCGAACCCAAGCCTCTCAAGTTCAGTAAAATATCAGTACCTACTTAGGAGTCTTGATCCTTCTCTTGCACATTTAGTTGCTAATTTTCGGCCAATCAATAGCGATAACTATGCTTTGGCTCTTAGTGCTTTGATAGCACATTTCACTAACACTCGCGCTACTGCTAGCGAATCTGTTACTCAGTTTCTGGGTACCTCATCTCTTCCTGCTAAATGGAATTCCGGGAATCTACAAGAATTGTTGAAAGGTTTCACGGAAGGGATTTCCAAATCTCGTCGCATTTTTAAAGAAAATGATAAGGATTTCTTGGACTTCCTACTCTTTCAGTTGTTGTACAGCAAACTCGACTCAAGTTTGAGGAAATCGTTTGATTTGTCTAGGGATAATACTAAGGATATAGTTAGGTATTCTGATCTTGTAAAATTCCTTCAAGAGCGTATTACGGCTAGTCAGCTTACTAAGTTCGCGGAGTCATGTGATTCCAATCGTTCGCCTGCTGTTAAGGTTTCTGTGTCTACCTCGGTCTGCAAGGCTTCTGGTAACCATTTTCAGAAGTCAAGTAGGCCTATCTCTCTTCTGTCTGAGGACAAGGTGTCATGTCTCTTGTGTTCATCCTCGTCTCATGTATTGTGTAAATGCCCTGACTTTATCAAGTTGTCAATTGATAAAAGATGGGATTTTGTGAAGCAAAATCACTTGTGCTTTCTCGACTTTGCAAAGCATAGTCGTAAGGATTGTTTTTCGAAACATGTCTGTCGTAAGTGCAATACTACTGCACACGATGTTCTCCTTCATCGTGATAAGCCCGAGAGTGCTTCGTATGCATTGTCTCCGTCTAGTTCGCAGGGCCAGAAGTTTTCTGAAGGTTCTCCCCCTTCTTCTTCTGGTGGTTTTTCTCCTTTACCTGTGAATGAGGTCAAGGCTTTATCTTGTATGGCTGGATCTCCCAACCATTCTCTATTGGCTACTGCTGTAGTCAATGTCAAGGACGCTTCTGGTGCCGTCTGCTCTCTTCGATGTGTGATCGATAGTGGATCTCATGTCAACTTTGTTTCTGAAAATGCTGCTCAATGTCTGGGTCTCAAACGTCACCATGACAAGACCATCGTTCAAGGTCTTGGTGGTACTCTCTCTTCTAAGGGTAAAGTGTGTTTGGAAGTGTCTTCTAGGCTTGACCCTAACTTCGTTCGATCTCTCAGTGCCGTAGTAATTCCTAGAATTTGCGGTAGTCTCCCTGCCTCGCCACTACCTAGTAGTGTAAGCTTGGCTTCTGAAGGCCTGCGCTTGGCAGACCCCTCGTTCTCTCAGCCTGGTGAAATTCATATTTTGCTTGGTGCCTCTGTGATCTCAGAGATTCTGTCTGACAGCCTCCCCTTAATTCGTATTGGTGGTCTGGTTGCTCAGTACTCTCATCTTGGGTACCTGGTTAGTGGCTCCCTTGGGGGTGCGGCCTCGAATCCCACCTCGTTGCTCTCTGTTGATGATTCGCTCACTCAGCTTGTTAACAAATTCTTTGAAGTTGAAAGTGAGAATCACGTCGTTGTTCCTGATCCTGACGATCTGTATTGTGAACACTTTTTCAAGGAAACGACCACTCGTCTTTCTGACGGTCGTTATGTTGTTCGTCTCCCCTTTCGGGAAATCCCTGTTGATTTGGGACCTAATAAGTTTTGCCCTGTCGCAAACTTTCTGAAAACGGAATCCCGTTTGTCTCGTAAACCTGAGGTTCATGCTCAGTATGTCAAGTTCTTCGATGATTACATTTTTGAAGAAAAAATGTATCCTGCTCAAAATAGGGCGCAGTACATTTTGCCTCATCATCCTGTCTTCAAGGAATCTAATGGAACTATGAAAGTTCGTGGTGTTTTCAATGCTAGTTCTCTTGATGTCAAGGGTTCCTCTTTAAACAAGAAACTTCATATTGGACCTAAATTACAGTCTGATATCTCTGACGTTCTCGTTCGTTTTCGCCTGCATGAAATAGGTTTGATTTGTGATGTTAAAGGCATGTACAATGCCATCCTTCTGCATCCTGAGGATCGCATCTACCAGCATATTCTCTGGCGTGATGATCCTGACTCTGAACTCATTGAGTACGAAATGTCTCGTGTCACATTCGGACTCGCTCCATCGGGTTATTTAGCCCAAAGGGTCATTTCGGACCTAGTCGATGTGGAAAAGGAAAATTTCCCTTTAGCCGCAAAATCTCTCAAGACATGTACCTATGTTGACGATGTCTGTCTCAGTGCTCCTTCCGTCGAAGAAGCCATTGAAATCAAATCTCAAATGGTCAACCTCCTGGAAAAGGGTGGTTTCGAACTCAGAAAATTCGCATCGTCCAAACAAGAAGTTTTGGAAGATTTACCTCCTGATTTTCGGCAAATCAGTTTCAGTAATGATGAAGAATTCATCAAAATTCTTGGCTTGAGTTGGTCTCCTGATAATGATTGTTTCTTTTACAATGTCAATGCCTTCTCTGGTCCGCTATCCAAAAGGAATGTGTTGAGTTTTTTAGCTCGCATATTCGATGTTTTGGGGTTTTTGTGTCCCCTTGTCTTGAAAATCAAGTTGTTTCTTCGCAAACTCTGGTTGTCTTCTCTCGATTGGGATGAACCTTTCGATGACTCACTTGCCCAAGAGTGGACAAGTTTCTGTGCTGTTCTAAATCTTGATGATTTGCGCATTCCTCGTTGTATTCCAACTGACTCGGCTGTGTCCATTCAAGTTGTTGGTTTCTGTGACGGTAGCAAAGATGGTTATGGTGCCGCTTTGTATCTTCGTTGTGTGTTCTCTACGCATGCTCGTATGTATCTTCTCAAGGCAAAGTCAAAGCCTTCTCCATCGAAACCTCTTACTATTCCTCGTACTGAGCTTCAAGCTGCAAAGATGCTAGCTTCTCTTTATGATGGTGTTCGTAAATCTCTCGAAGAGCTCAGTATTTCAGCTACTTATTTCCTGTCGGATTCTAGTATCGTTCTAGCATGGCTGCGGACTGCCCCGCATCGCCTCAAAACGTATGTCAGCAACAGAGTGGTTGCTATTTTGGAAAAAACATCTCTCGAAAATTGGAGATACATTCCTTCTGAGCTAAACTGTGCTGATATCGCATCTCGTGGTGCTTCTGCTCCTCAACTCGTCTCTTGTGATCTTTGGTGGTCAGGTCCTGAATTCTTGCAGGAAGTCTACCCTGTCTGGCCTGATCGCTCTCCACTGTCGGTCGAGCTGCCCGACGTCGTTGTGGAAAAACCCACATCTCTCCTCGCTCCTCTCGCAGAGTTTGACATTGAGGACGCTCTCATTTCTCGTTTTAGTGACTTACGAAGACTCATTCGTGTCACATCGTACTGCTTGCGTTTCATCGCTAATTGCAATCGCAAAAAGTCACAAAAGGAACTCAGTACTGGTTATCTCAGTATTTCGGAGCTCCGTCACTCGTTGGATGTTCTACTTCTTGGGGTACAAGGAAAGTACTTCTCTGACATTCTCAAGGGCAAACCTCTCAGTCGTGAGCTCTTACCTCTGTCTCCTTTCGTCGAGTCCAGCAGTGGGCTCATCAGGGTTGGAGGGCGCCTTGATAAGGCTCCTCTAAGTTTCTCTGCTAGGCATCCCTGCCTTCTTCCTCATCAGTCGGTCCTATCTCAGCTGATAGTCCGCGATGCTCATCTCAACACGCTTCATGGTGGTAATGCAGTCACCAAAGCCTATGTGGCCCAGAAATTTTGGATTCTTGGTGGTAATCGTCTTATCAAGAAGTCAATCTATCAATGTCTCCCCTGTTTTCGACTTCGTGCTCATCCCTCTGAGCCCATGATGGCTGATCTGCCAGCCTCTAGGTTTGAGCAAGTTCGTCCTTTTCTCCACGTGTCCTCTGATTTTGCTGGACCTTTCTATGTCCACGCTGGTATTCACAGTCGTGCTAAAATTGATAAGGTTTATGTTTGTGTATTTTCTTGTCTCTCAACCCGTGCTACTCATCTGGAAGTAGTCACAAGTCTCAGTGCCGAAAGTTTTCTGGCTGCGCTCGATGCTTTCACTGCGCGTCGAGGCAAATGTATCAGTATCGTTTCTGATAACGGTACAAACTATGCTTCAGGAAGCAAGATGCTTGATGAAGTAAAGTCGTTTCTCTCTCAGCATGGTTCGGATGTTGAAAAGCTGCTTGCACAAAATCAGGTTAAGTTTTCTTTCGTAAGTCCTGCCTCTCCTTGGAAAAATGGTGTTTCCGAGTCTTTGGTTTCTGTTATGAAGAAACTTTTCGTGCGTTCCGTCGCCGATCGTCGTCTCACTCTCCCTGAATTCATCACTTTGGTTACCCGTATTGAGGGCGTGATGAACTCTCGTCCTCTTATTCCTTTGTCGTCTGTAGAACCAGGCGTTTTCTTGTGCCCTGGTCACTTCCTCATCGGAAGCCCTATGTTCTCCGTCCCTGAGGAGGACCTGACTCAGAGCAAACTCAGTCATCTAGGTCGATGGCAAGTTATGCGCGTCACCCTTCAGCTGTTTTGGAAGGCATGGCGTCAGCATTATCTAAATACGTTGATCTCTCGCTGCAAGTGGAACAAGTCCACTCCCAATCTCGAAAAGGGTGCCATTGTTCTCATCAAGTCTGAGAACACTCCCCCTCAGTCCTACCCTCTCGGTGTCGTGGAAGAAGTCCTTCCTCACTCTGACGGTGTTGTTCGTGTCGTTCGCGTTCGCACTGCTTCCGGATCTTTGATTCGTCCGGTCAACAAACTTCTTGTTTATCATGTAGACTAACGCTTTATGCATGTCTTCTCTTAGCTTAAGGTTCATATTCATGTATTCTCGGGTTTCATTGTATTTTTATTGGGTATATTCTTTATGTTTGTGCTTGCTTGTACAGGTTCAAGCAAGGTCGGCCGAGAATGTCTGCAACCCTCTATGGTGCTCGCTAGATGGAGCGCAATGTCTCTTTTATATATATAAAATTGCTAAGTCAGTTAAACAATAACTTCAATAGTCAGTGACGCTAAGTTACCAGTTGCACTCACATCTCTTTGTCTCCCGCGCATCTCGGTGCCTTCTTTGCGGTGTTCCACCGTGCTCAACCTCATCAACTCATACTTCTCTTCTCATTTCTGGATCGGATATACATCGCCTCATTCCCAAACTGTATGTTTTATGTCTATCCCTCACTATTATCGTTAATTTACCTATTTTTAATCCTTTGGCCTGACTCCTTTCCGAGGCTCTGTTTGCGAGTTTACGCCTCCTAAACGTCAATGGTAAGTTAACTTCTTTCTCACGTGATCAGTGAGTGGTCCTTCGAACGTATCCCCCACACTGAACGTATCAGAGGTGAGTGCCGATCAAAATAACTTCGTAAGGCAGGAAATACCAACTAAGACTGACCAACTCTATAAAATGTATATACACCATGGGCTTACCACTCATAAGATGTTGCACCGGCCATAGCTAATTACACAAAACGAAAAATAAATAATATTTTATCACGAGTATTAGTAACATTTTAGGTTTGTTTTGATGTTTACATTTTTGCCGTGGCATTAGACAAGAGCTGATTAGAAAAAGCCCTAAAAAAAACTTTTCCCGCTATTTTATTTAAATAGTTCTACCGGTGTTTTATAGTTTAAAAATTGATTGTGACATATTTTTCAGTGATTTTGGAGGATCAGATTTTTTAATAGCAGAGTCCGAAAAAATAAAAAATCAAATTTCTTATAACTGCGAAAAAATAAAAAATCAAATTTCTTATAACTGCAACCATCAGTCTACTATATTATATTATAATAAATTCTTTCCACATTTAAGTAGCTACTTTTCGGAACTGACAAACAGGTAAGTGGGTTTGGTAGGTACTTAGGAATTTACCACTTGTAAAAGTTTTAATAACTAAAAACTACAAAGTCCTTCTCAGATAAAGAAGGTCGAAAAGTTTTCAGCACGGTATAAAAGTCCAGTTGCAGCACATGGGAAGTCATCATGCCCCTTTCCGACAGTGCTAGCAGCGCACTCTCTCTGCAAATACTCTTCATGTCAGCTCCCGAGCACCCTTCTGTCTTCTCAGCTAAGTCCTCCAAACAAACGTCCTCCGATAAAGCCATGCCTGAAGTAAGCTTCTGAAGAATTGCTAATCTTTCCGTCACATCGGGTGGTGGAATGTGAACTAACTTGTCGAACCGTCCAGGCCGTTTCAAAGCGTCGTCAATCAGTTCGGGTCTGTTGGTGGCGCCAACCACAATCACGCGGGCCGAACTATTTTCGGCTTCGACCATTTTAACCCCAACACCGTCCATCTCCATGAGAAGTGTCGCGAGGATTCGTTCCTGCACGCCATGCTCCCTGTTTCCGTCTTTAGTGCCTACTAGAGCATCTGAAAAAGAACAAAAAGAAATACCGCTACAGCATTGGTAGGGCCCGGACCTTTTCGGATACAGGGTGAACAAAGGGGTGATTGGGTCAGGGATGGGCAAATTCACCAGAAAAAATTTTGGCAAATAGGGACTCGATCCTGCGTCTTCTTATTTCAGTGCCCTGCCTATGAATGGGCTGCACCCGTCTGGTTAGTAGATCCCTCAGTGAAGAAGAATAAGTCCTGCCTATGCGCTACTCCAGGGGACACTAACGGTTATGACGGAATGTACATTTATTGCTATTTGTTCACGTTTTTTCCGACCACGTTTTGAGGAAACAGTTGGATATTTTAATGCTCCGAAATATAATCTGTCTTTTTTACTGCCAGTGATTTTTGACAAAGGTTTTATGGACAAAAATCTCTCGATCGTAAAATCACAACATACATAGCCTATTAATTTCGGGCGTTCCAGGGAAAACATTAACAGCAAGCCAAGTTACCAATTTCATCAATAAAGATGATAGACGGAGCTCCAATCCTCGCCTGCATGAACAACTTGCACAGCCTTTTCTCCGACTCCCCAAGGTACGGTGAGTAGAGGTCGGCTGCTGACACGGCAAGGAACGTGGCCCCAGACTCGGCGGCCAGGGCTGTCACCAGGCTGGTTTTGGCGCAGCCAGGGGGACCAAACAAGAGAAGACCGGAAGTAGGGGGAATGCCAAGTCGGGTAAACGCTTCCGGGTGCAACAAGGGCCACTCTATCGACATTCTTAAACATTTCTTCACTTTGTCAAGACCACCAATGTCGGCGAATGTTATTCTACGGTTTGTTACGAGTCCTCTAGTGCCACGTAATGTGCTGGCTAATGTACCAGACACGGCTTTCTTGTAACTTTCGAGCTCAGCTTCTTCTGAAAGGTCCTGAAAAAAATAAAGTGTACTATAAAGTCCCCTTAAAGTTGACTATATCCAGCCAATGGCTCCCTTATCGTACCGTTAGCTAGTGAACTTTTAACAGCAAGCTGAAGTTTTCGGCTACTTTTTCGGGTAGTCACCCTAAGGGTAATAAGACCTCAAAAGTGTGGGGGCTGAAAGGCGAACATTTGAGCTCTCCGCTATGGATTTCATCACCAGGAAGTGCCCACACACTCCGTGGTTTACCGGAGAGGTGTTGGTTTACTTAATGGAGCTCTGCAGAATTTGCCTCTCCGGCCCAGACCTCGAGATATTCCAATAAGATGTAGGAGAATGACGATTCGAAAGAGATACCTACCTTATTCTTTAGAAGAAGGTTCGCGGAGTCTCTCACGACGGCTACAAGATCAGTGAGTACGTAGCCCGGAGTCCATCTTGCAACGGCTGTGGCTGTGGCCTCACTACAAATCACTCCAAATGCTGCGGTGAGACGTTCCAACACGACAGCCCGCTCCTCCTCACCCAGCATACCAATCTCCACTTCATGACTAAAACATCCAACCTTTCTCAGAGATACGTCCACTTCTTCAGGACTAGAGGTGGTTCCAACAACACAAATACCTGAAATTATGAAAAAAGAAAAAATTACATACCTACGTTTACTTTGGATTAAGATGCTATTGATTTACAATTTTTCCGACCATTTTTAATTTCACATATTATACCTATTCGTCGTGTATAGGAAAGTATTGTGATCATGCAAAAAATCGATTTTGAGGTTTTCATTGCAAAGTGCCGATCAGAGGTCCCAGACCTGCTGTTGCCACGAGTACCTACATACATCACCGACCTGAAATATTTTTTAGATCCTCCAAACGTGTCGTCACGTCTTTGATCACCAATTTAGATCGGGCGGTCAGCTGCTCGCTTCGACTTTTGCAAATTCTGTCTAAGTGTTTAAGCAATATAATACATGGCTCCCCGGCGGCAGCATGACCTTTAGCTTCATCTATGACATTTGAAATTTTCTGAATGAAGACGGGCAAGGGTATATCTCCGCACGATAAAGTAAGTAGGACTCTTCGGGATTTTCTGGCAACAGAGTTCACCAAAGCTGTCTTTCCACAGCCTGGTGGGCCGATTATAAGAATGTTTTTATCAGGTTTGAAGGTTAGTTGCTGAGAAGAGGCAGTGCTGACCACGTCAGTAACAATTCCCGCTATTTTTGAAAGTGCTGTCGGCTAAAAATACAAGAGGCTTGTTAATACACTTATTGAGGAATCGGATGGATATTTATTTGTTCAAAAATATAATATGTCCTTTTATCGTC
Organism: Mesopsocus fuscifrons; assembly: GCA_950004255.1. NCBI lineage: Eukaryota > Metazoa > Arthropoda > Insecta > Psocodea > Mesopsocidae > Mesopsocus > Mesopsocus fuscifrons. The sequence continues at coordinate 16,633,911 of OX465380.1, forward strand.
GGAAACTAGTACCTACCAAAGTATAGGTACTATGTTGTGATTAAGCTCTGTTGTGATTACACGATCGAGCTACTTCTGAACACCAGTTGCTAAAGTCTAAGTACTACTTATAGTGTTCCATAAAAGTTGACTATTGCGGTATAGTCCCGAAAAGTGTTGCCTTCTACCATCCTGCCGATAGCGTCCTTATCATAATATGGTTAGCTTGTGGACTTTTAACGCCAAGATAAAGTTATCGGCCACGTATTGGGGAAGGCTGGTGAAAGCCATCCTATGTACCTACCTATTTAATTCCTCTTATAGTTCGACTTACCTTTTGTAACTTATCTTTACAGTCAAAGAGAGCATCAAAGGTCGAGTTACGCGGTAGCGTCTGAATCTGAGTAAACTTCTTCTTTGACATTATTTCACCCACTACGACAGTCGTCTTGCTGCCAATTTCGACATAGGCCGATTTTCCGGTGACTTTGGTAACGACAATGCAGAAAAAATTCAATTCGGGAGCAGATTCGCAAAATATTACACAACCTTCGCATATCCAAATAAGTTTCAGAAATTCCTTCGTCATTTTTTCGCATATTTCTCTATCCTCTTTACATTTTGTAACGTTTGCGATGTTGCTGCATACAACGTTAACTTTCACTTTTTCTGCCTCCTTTGCGTTTGAAACTACCGTTATATCGTCTTTAGAAACATTTCCGCCACAAGATGTGACTGCTCCAAGATCAAACGCACTGCTGCCGGGCAAAATAACACTGCTGTCCACAAAGCAGCACCCTGAGAGAGAAACATCGTCGCAAAGTCGAATTCTGCCTAAAACTTGATGTGTTTCTGCTATATTTACTACTACATTAGTTCCATAGCCGTATGAATGATAAATATCATTCGGTACTGATATATTTTGAATGCTACACACAGATTTAGGAGCCTTACAAACTTTCATTGTCAAAAATTCCAAAATGTGCGTTAAAAATGTTTGTACACAATAAACGCCATTTTGTTTTTTGCAGACGACGCGACATCCGTGTCATTAGACAAAGCGCGCCATTTTTCAAATTTGGGGAAGGAAATTCATTATCTTTACACAATTATTTATATATATTATATTGTACTAAATTATTCTACAAAACGGTTCTTGGGTAAGAGGTGAATGTCACGGAGTCCTGACAAACTGAACCATCGGTTAGGGTACGCGAAAAGGGACAGGTGAAATTTTCACCAGGTTCGGCATAATATGGGTGGGTAGCTCAAGTGGGTCGAGGCATTCCGTAGAACTGATTATGTCCTCCACCATCGGAACGAGCGCCCATGCCCGCTTTGGTCATGAACGGCTGCGGATAGATAGGCAGCGCCATTTTACTGGAGATATTGGACGGATATCGCACCGGAGCTGACTGAATTTGGTCCATGCGCTCAACTTCTCGAATGATTTGGCACAGGGACACCACGCAGAACCACTGGTACCACATGTACACTGCAACAATCCCAAACATACAAATTTAGCGTGGGGATAAGCCCTAACAAGACAGCAGTACCAAATACCTACCAGCTCATCTCTACTAGGCACTAGGTATTTTAACCAACACAGTCATGTCCATTTCACTTGACATGCTGAACACATCAGAGGTGAATGCCAATCTGAAAAACTTTGGTAGGGTTAGGATCGAACCTGTGTGACCAGGCTCTAGCTAGGAAAACCACCCAGACTACTCGGGTATCGAGGCTGGGTAAGTAGGTAGGTACCTATCTACTCTAACGCGGGAAAAACTAGGTACCTTCGAGCCAGAATGCGACCTTATTCCCTTTTGCGACATTTGTACCGGATATCGGGAGACAAAGAAAGTCTGACAAACGTCTAGATCAGTGAAGGGTAAGCTAAGGAAAACCGACCAATCAGAGCAGAGGAGGTTTCTTCTGATTGGTCAATCTCCCTTGGGTACTTTCACCTGACTAGATAAGGTGTTTGCTGTTTCAGCAAAAAAACTAGAAAACAAAACAAACCGCGCCTAGCAGCATCTGCAGCATCATTACCATTACCACTGAAGGAATTATTATATTTGGTAGTGTTCATAAAATTCCTTTTTGGGCTGGATACTCAACTTAAAGAAACTCTGCGGAGATTTCTAGTATTTTTACATAGGAGGGAGTTCAGGGTCGTTCTGCCTAGTACGAGTAAGTTTACCTTACCTACAAGTACTTATCCTCTTACTTTCTCACTGGCCATAAGTAAGCACGCCAAATGGTAAAGTACCTATGTCGTGTAGAATTTAAAGGTAAGTACCTACCTACTTACCTACCTATCTATTTTGATATTTTTGTTTCCCATGCTTGGTGGCTACCTAAGACCTTTAGGTAAGCAGGTACACAGGCTCGTGACCTCGGAAGACACTTCGGATCATGGAAAAGATCTCAAAATAGAAAACAGGTCCCTAGATACTTTCAAGTACCCCATTCACCTAGCTGCGCCTCACCGATTTGGTAACAATCACGCCTGAAAGTCGAGCACCCAGGGCTGGGTAGGCCCAGGGCCTGCAGAGATTCATCAGGAAAAATCTCGAAAAGTCCCCAGTGCCCTATAGGCATAGGCGTAGCAAGGGGGGTCCGTTTAGGGGAGAAACAGTTTAGCCCCCCCCCCCCCCCAGTATTTTTCTGACCTACACATAACGTCACATAAAGCCATGCCTACTCCCCAGGTGAGGAGAAGGTCTGGGGGTTAGCCCCCCCCCCCCCAGGGTTTTGGTCCTGCTACGCCCATGCCTATAGGTACCACCACGCTTATCATTTCCATCATTTCCTGTTGCAGTCGGCCTGTAAGTCCTGTAACCATGACGACCATCTCGGACCTGTCGAACGAGCTGTTGGAGCTCATCATGTCTTATCTCCCTCTAGCCGACAAGAAAGTCGCTAGCCTGGTATGTCAGCACTGGCGTGAAATGTCTTACTCAGCAGGACTCATCAAAAATGAAGTTCTCACCATCAAAAACTATGAGGATTTGAGTAACCTTGACGGAAATAGGAGATATATCAATATCAAAATTGGCGAAAAGTACGAGGAACTGCAGACTGGAGAGGGGGCCTCTCAGTTTTGGTCTAACTGTGGTCAATTTGTTGAAAACCTGCAACTCATTGGGGTTATTTGGCAGAAAGGTTGTCTGAGCGATATACTGCCCAACACACCAAACTTACGTGAGCTGACACTCGCTGAGTACAGGGGTGGCTCGCGCGACGCTGCAGTAACACTCGGCCGGTGGTTCGAGGCCCTAACGCCTGATGAAATAGTCACTCTGCCGCAGTGCACATTTCCCAGCCTCCTCCATTTGACCATCGACTACTGGGAAATATTTCCTGGAGGTTGGTTGAAGACGTTAGTGGCAAATGCGCCTGTACTTGAAGAATTCGACTTGGATGGTGAAAAAATGGATCAAGACCTGTACGACTCGTTGCTGTTTCTTTCCAACAGTCACGGAAAAATTCTGAAACGGCTCCGGATTCCATGGTGTTCGGTGAAAGATGCAAAACTTACGGCCATACTCTCTAACTTGGGTCCGCAGATGACCGAACTGCTTCTTCACTCCATCAAAGGCGATCTTGGGGATGCGTGCCTCCGCGTCATCCAGACTAACTTTCCAAATCTAAGAAAACTTTCCCTGGGTTACTGTAGATTTACAGACAACGGCATGCACAATCTGTTGCTATCCGCGAAGCAGCTCACCCACATTTGCCTCGCCTATGCGAAAAATGTGGGTTCGCTGACTGCGCTTGCGGTCTCCACTTTGAGTGGGCTACAGTCTGCCAATCTGTCGTGGACTCCAGTCCAATTCGATGTGCGAGTAGCCTTGGGCAGTCAGCCTCGCCCACTGCTGACGGAACTCATCCTGGCGGAACAACACGACACGGTCAAAGTGACGGACGAAGTCATGAAGGCTATCCTGCCGCTGCTGCCAAATTTGAAGGTTCTCCATCTGACTATGTGCCTGGGAATCACTAATTCAACAGTCCATCAAATCGCGACTAACTGCCAGAAGCTTTGGGGTCTCTGCCTAGGAATGTGCATCAACATTACCGACATTTCGCCCCTCAACAGCCTAGAACAGCTCGAGCATCTGTCTGTGCAAGGGTGCGAACTGACATCGACCTTCCACTTGAAAAATGTGAAATCAATCGCAGTGAGCCCTCACTTCGTGGAGACGACACGTCTGGAGACACTGGCAGACAGCTGCCCGCTGCTGGAGGATGCCTATGTGAGGGGGTGGGAGAGGATAAAAGAGTGCGCTTGCCCGCTCGGTGCTAGGCCAATCAAGTTTTCAAACAACTTTCCGTTCAAAATTAATACTAGTTACGAAAATTCGGCCCTCCTCCAATCCAAATACGGATTTAAGTACAATTTGTACACTACAATGAAACAATGGTATGATAATTACGAGATACGCCACTGACTTGAAAGTGAAAGTCATATTTACGCTCTCATATTTTGAGTATCGAGTCTCGATAAATACCGGTAGGTACGTGCACCACCACCATCCTGTCGCAATTATCGATCGATAAAATCGAAAGTTTAGTCTGGTTTGCATGGGAATCACACGCTGTTATCGTATTTGTTTATTGAACAAGTGAGTGCTGCTTTGGAAAATTGTTTGGGTTAGTTCATAAGCATTATGCCCTGCATCTGGCACCAGCTTTCACTTGCGTTACTTCAAGATGGCCACTAATGGCGGTGCACGTACCTGTAGGTATCTATCGAGATATCGTAGTTTTGGGTTTTAGATATGTTATCTGGATGAATCACACTCACTCACTACTAGATTTCGGACTCAAAAGTATCTATCTATCTCGGAGTATAGTTATATATGAAGTTTGTACCATTGGTCATCCAGGAAGTTGGGATCAGTTAAATCAGGGTTTTAACATATTATTACTTTTTACCTACTTATGGGAATTTTTACATCAATTTGTTTAAATTTTTTATTTTAAGAAAGTACCTACCTAAGTAAGAATAAAGTTCTTTACGATCGAGCGATTGATAATTTCAGAACATTTAAATATCCACCAGTGTTCTCAGAAAATGGTCGAAAAAAAAACATAAACCTTCAAGCAAACAGAACTGTATGTTCAGATATGATAACTCACGTAGGGTGAAGCCACCAATGATGCTGCACGCGATGACCATTCCCAGGGTGATGGTGTTGGCTTTGATGATGAGAATCAGCACCACCAGAACTCCAGACAACGTCAGCAGCCGCAAGAAGTCAAGCCCGACGAAGGGGTACATCAGCCACAGCGTGCACTGAAAACAAAACAATTCAACAGCTTTAAAATGGAACCAGTTTTACCGCAGACATGTCTATCTGTCATCATCCTATACAAACACTTTGTTTGAGAAAAAGGTAGTGTTCTTGTCTTCTTAAATAACAGGCTAAGAAGAGGGTGCTAGTGTATAAGAGAAGGGTCTGATAAAAAAGACGGTTAACATTGTAAGATGGCCCAGTAACAACTGTTTGCTTATGCACTCCATCAGTCTTCTTAGCCTGTTATTTAAGAAGACAGGAACACTGTTTCCTTCTCAAACAAAAAGTGTGTAAGTAGATTGGTATATCTTCTTAGGATAATAGTGACAGATAGATAGGTCTGCACTAAAGTTGGTTCCATATCAAGAAGAGCCAGAGCGTGTGGGATACAGGGTGGCAGGTTTCGTGAGCTCTGAACACAAGGGGGTCATTTGGTCACTATCACGCCCCACAGTCGAGTGTCTTGCGATTGCACTAATTTCCTTTCAATATTACTGGTCATAAGGTAAACATATGATAAATCCGATGACGGTATAGTGTCCACCCAGCCTAAGGTAAACTTCCTTGCGAAAAGTAACCTACCCTAAACGCTCCCGCGAGCAGCAAGGCGCAGGCGCAGATGTGGATCGCCAGAACAGTGATTATTCCGTTTAAGTAACTCGCTGGATCTAGAACGAGACATAGTTACAGCTACTATCAAATAAATAATAGTTATAAAAAACTGACAGTTGAAATAAAGGCGCCAAGTCTAGCGGCAGACTGCGGAACTAGCTCCTCGTAAACTCTCCTTGCGAAAACTTGAATTCAACCCATACAACAATCCAATGCAACAGTCACTTGTTCAGTAAGCAAACCCCATTTCAGGTGCGACGATACCATAGAGAAACAGTGGTTACCATTGAAACCACAGAATTTTGATACTATTGAGACAAAATGGTGGTGCATGTACCGGTGTCATATTTTTCTCTCTCTCTCTCTCAGGTACCACGTCAGTTCACTCGCTATAAACAAAGTTCGCTATTGAGAAGGTTACAAGAAACTAAGTTGCACGTAAATATTGGTACTTACCGTCTCTCATAGCAACAAAGAAATCTGTAGCGACGATGAGGTCGTTGTCGGTGAGCCAGCTGTCTATTTGCTGAGATGTGCCGTCACCGTCATGCAGACCCACCACAGCAGCTATCAGACACCCTACTGACTCACACTAGGTAAGGAAAACAACAAATATCAGTAGCAGCAGAGGTGTCAACAATTATCCATCGCGTGCTCTGCTGGCAGCACTAACAAATACCAGCAGGGACCTACAGTTTTAGATGGGTTCCAAACCACATTTTACTTGACATGCTGTATAATTCGCGGCTCACAATGTTAACCTTATGGGTGGTAGAAATGCGTCATCAACTGAAGAAGTCAAACTTACCATGCACGTTATGGCGACAAAAATAGCTCCCAGCCTGACTGGGAACCACAGGCAGAAACTGTACATAACAGTCATTGCGATGATGTTTCAATGCCAATCCAAACTATACAAGGTGAAAATGTTCCGACGAGGCAATCACGGCGAGTGGAGGCGCCGGCTCCAACTGTCCATCGTGACAAGAGCACACGACAAGAAGTAAATACACTTCATTGATCTGAGTCAATAGTACGAACAAAAGCCTGTCAGAGACCAAACGTTTCACCCCTCAACTAAGATATCTCGACAGGTACAGGTACACTAGTGATGCCACATGTTACGCAATGTTTTTAAACAACCCCATACAACAATCCAATGCAACAATCACTTGTTAAGTAAACAAACACCATTATTTAAGGTGCAACGAAACCATAGAGTACATTTTCAATATTATCGATCGATAATTGCGACAAGATGGTGGTGTAGGTACCGGTATCTATCGAGATGTCAGTAACTTGTGAGCCGTCTTCCTGCTGTTCTAAGTTATCGTATTACGTCTTTTTAACGTCAGAAACTAGTTATATCAGTGCAATCATGTCCAGGAGAAATCACTCGATTGTAGATCACAACACAGCCAGTTAAATTCGGACGTTAAAAAGACGTATGATAATTCAGAAGACCACCCAACACTTGCCCGAGACAAGCGTCACCAAACAGCACTCTGTCTAAGCTGGTAGGTTGGTTTTGGAGCGAGACTGTCATATGAACTGGAAATCAATGGAAGAGTGATTAGGCAGCCTGAGTATGAGTGACATAGTTTGTAACTTGCTGGCTTTGGCTATCTCATCACAACATCAACATATTACCCTCACGCCCTCACGTAACCAAAACACTGCCAGCCAGCGGCGAACCTCGCAACTGGGAGGTCTCATACCTGCCATTAGAGGCTCACTAACGTTCTATCCCGATCCCATCAAAGTTTTTCTGCTCGGCATTCACCTCTGATATGTTCAGCATGTCCAGAGAAATGTATACCGAGGTTGTGGAGGTTCACAACCCACCCATAACTGTAGGTGCACAACGGGGACCTACAGTTTAAGGTGGGTTCCAAGATAGAATCGGGATGGAACCGGTGTGACCCGGGTGTCAATGTTCTTCACTAGACAGCCATCAATAGACATCAACAATTCCGACCCTGCCACCAGTGTATACAAAACAGATAAGAGATTTAGATATTGGCTTTGTCAGTCGCTGACAATTCGGGTTTGGAATGATGAATGACATCAGACTAATGACACCAGCGACACGCAAATACTCAGTGTCATTGTTTTGACACTCCTTGACCTCAGCCAAGGCCATCGCCACGCCACAAGAGAGACTTTTTCTGGGCCTGGGGGAAACTAGACGTGATAGTGACGAAAGCACCCCCTTGTGTACAGAGCCACCCTGCATCCCGCTACGCCCTGCCCTTCTAGAGTTGTCATGTTATGTCATTGTACATTGTAGTGCTGTGCAATTAAGCACTGTAGCAGTAGGAATCTCCGCACGCAACATGCATATAGGTTCTAATCATCCCTCACTGCACTAGGGGTGGCTTCCATCCCTCCAGTTTAAGACGGGACACACAGCTGCTATTTGTTTACGTTTTTTCTGGCACTTTTTGGCGGACATTGTTGGTTATTTAAATTTTCTGAAATATAGTAAGTGTTATTTACTATCGAGTCATTTTGGACACATTTTTTACTGTCAAAAATCACAACATAGCCAGGTAGTGTCGCCAATGGCCGTGGCAGCTCTAAAAGCTAAACATAGTGTGCTATTCGAACGAAAAACAAAGCACTGTTTAGCTTTCACTGGAGAAGGAAATATAGTTGGATTCTCCAAATTCCATACCATGCAATAAGCACATTATGATTCGATATTTGGCTAAAGTGGAGCTGCGCCTCTGAATAAGAAAATAAGCTTACCTTCGATAACAACAGGTTGTATTTACATGACGCATTTACAATGTTCTGCAGGTAACATTAGGACTAACGGTTGGCTTGTCGTCTAGCTGTCTACGTGCGGCGCGCTGACGCCCCAGTGAGTCTTGGTGGCCAGCAGGAGACCCATCAGTAACGGCAAGTGAAGTAGCGAGAACCGGAACATTTTCCTCGAGCTCGCACTGTCCGACTCGTTATAGAATTTGTAACCTAAAATCATTATACCAAGGTTAATATTGAAGATACAATACCTCCTATATTAATTTTACTCCTACTTCTGCTTACAGACGATACCTCTCGCCTGAAGGCACAGATATTCATTGAAGAAACTGTTGTTGGCCGAAGCCAAATGGATATTTGGTGTGACATCCATGCTACCAACACAAAATTGCTGCTACCGGGATTCGAACCCAGGACCTCAGTCGTGCGAGTCTTTTGTTTTCCCACTAGTCCACGGTGAGGCCCAGGATCTCAGCCAAGCACGAGGCTGCTAACTGAAGATCCAATGGTGACGCTTTTACAAGACCTGTAGGGTGTTTTTTTCTTCCAAAATACATGCCTTGAGTTATATAAATAAGTTGTGATTTTATGATCGAGCGAGATTTTTTTTGGACTAATTTCTTTTTGTCAAAACATAGGTAGGTAAGTACTTAGTCGATAGTAGAACCAAAACTTACCCAACTAGTTTTCGACGTTAAAAAGACATATATTATAATTTATAACATAGAAATATCCATCAGTCTCCTAATTTTTTTTGCCTGCTATTATATGATACTTAAAGTACCTATAGGTAATGGGTAATTACCTAAGTAGATGAAATAGGAATTGAGGGGTAGGGAGAGTGCCGGGAAGTACCATGACGTCACATCCAGTACCGGAGCCATGCATGTCAGGCCAGCGATGGCCACTGTATAGCGCAATGCTACACGACGACACAGGCCTGCAACACAATCATGGTTGAGTGGTTCAGATGGTACATTCACTACTTGTTTATTGTTTATTTGGAATGACGAGAGACATCAGACTAATGACACCAGCAACACGCAACACTCGGTGTCATAGTGACACTCCTTGACCTCAGCCAAGGCCATCGCCACGCCTACCCGGCCCTGATGGGCACGTGCCTTGGCGGAAACTGGACTGTGGGGCGTGATAGTGACCACATCATCCCCTTGTGTACACAGCTCACGAGAGGTGCCACCCTGTATCCCACTAGCCCTGGCCCTCCTAAATTTGGCGTACCTGGGTTGGTGACGGCCATCATCCGGTAGCCAGCTCGGGAGTAGTCAGGTCTCAGGTTCCAAGACAAGGCGTTGAAGTGAGGGAACTGCCAGGCGAACAGCAGCCCGGCCATGACGGCGGCTCCAGCCCCTAGTGACCCCTCACACGCTGCGAACCCCATCACAGGAGGGATCGCACCAACTAGACACAAAAAATACAAATGAAAAACTTTTGGAAGGAGAAACAACGGAATTTTCTGCACATTTTATGAGGAAACTATTGGATACTTAAATCTTCTGAAATATAATATACCTTTTTAACGGCCAAAATTAACACGCTATGTTGTGATTTTACGACCGGTTAATTTTGGACAAAAATCACTCCATCGTAAAATCCCATTTAAATATCCAATAGTTCCTCATAAAGTGTCCAATAGTTTCCTCATAAAGTGTCCAATAGCTTCCTCATAAAGTGTCCAATAGTTCCTCATAAAGTGTCCAATAGTTTCCTCATAAAGTGTCCAATAGTTCCTCATAAAGTGTCCAATAGTTTCCTCATAAAGTGTCCAATAGCTTCCTCATAAAGTGTCCAATAGTTTCCTCATAAAGTGTCCAATAGTTTCCTCATAAAGTGTCCAATAGTTTCCTCATAAAGTGTCCATTAGTTTCCTCATAAAGTGTCCAATAGTTTCCTCATAAAGTGTCCAATAGTTTCCTCATAAAGTGTCCAATAGTTCCTCATAAAGTGTCCAATAGTTTCCTCATAAAGTGTCCAATAGTTCCTCATAAAGTGTCCAATAGTTTCCTCATAAAGTGTCCAATAGCTTCCTCATAAAGTGTCCAATAGTTTCCTCATAAAGTGTCCAATAGCTTCCTCATAAAGTGTCCAATAGTTTCCTCATAAAGTGTCCAATAGTTTCCTCATAAAGTGTCCAATAGTTTCCTCATAAAGTGTCCATTAGTTTCCTCATAAAGTGTCCAATAGCTTCCTCATAAAGTGTCCAATAGTTTCCTCATAAAGTGTGCAGAATAAACCTAAACAAGTAGCGAATGTATGTTATACGTAATACGTAAAATAAATATAAATCGCGTTTTCTTACCTACAGAACCGACCCACGTGTTGAGGATGGATACACGTTTCATGGGGGTGTATATGAGCGTGTACAGCACCAGATTGGCCGCACCCAATCCTGCCGTGAGAGGGTTACAACCCAGGTACAGCGTCAACAGCCCGATACTGCTCGCTCCGGCAGCGAACCCTACAGCGTGTAGAGGCCTGCAAACAGATACAGTACTTAGGGTGGTTATTCACAGTACTCTCTCAATAACCCTACAGCGTGTAGAGGCCTGCAAACAGATACAGTACTTAGGGTGGTTATTCACAGTACTCTCTCAATAAAAACCGTCTAGGTATTTGATCGCTATAAAGAGAGTTCGCTGTAGGGAAAGTGACATCAATTGTTAGGAAGCAGAAAATGCAGAGCTTAGCAGAAATAGCCAAATACCAACCTAAAATCCGGGCACTTTAGAGTGCAATAACTTTTTATTTAGTGGCCAGAATCTACAATGCGATAATATAGAAACCAAGTCACATAGTCCTATCATTTCCTGTGGTACAGATTTTCCCTCATTGAAGTAAGTAAAAAGTTTGTTACTCACGTCAAGTGACCCCGGACCAGGACCCTGTTCTTTGTTCTCGACATCTGCGCATCGAAAGGAACTTCTAGAAATTGGTTGATGGAGTTAGCTGCAGAAGACACCAGGCCCGTCCCAACAGCGCAACACACAAAGCCCAGCGGGTCCAGCGGTGCTCCGCTCAGGGCGTACCCTGCCATAGACGTCGTCACCACCAGAGCTACAACAACACGGTTAACATCAAATGGGAGAGGTCGTGTTGTTGAAATAAAAACGATCAAGTGATTTTCGTACAAAACATTTGTCGGATCATAAAATCACGACACAACCTGATCATTTCTGCCGTTATAAAGACATATTTTATTTCAGAACATTTAAATATCCAATAGTAGGTATCCTCATAAAATGTGCAAACATGACTGCGTAGACGCAAAGTATTACTTACAGGTTAAGCGAAACTTGCTGAGCATAAGGTAATGCTGCGGGACTTTGGCTAGCTCCACTTTCATCTCCTGCCACGTCTCCTCCATCTTCTTGGCTTTGCGGGACGAGTCAGCTATGATGGTGGGAACCGAGGGCGGGTCCACAGTGAGGAACTCGGTCCGGGATGGGGGCGTCCCGTGAGGTTTCGTAAGAACTGTAGCCCCTGCTGGTACTGCCGATTTGATCTTTCGCGAACTCTGAAAACCAGAAATATAATGTTGAGAAGAGTTCGACAATGGTCGCACATTACTTTCCCACATATTTCAAGTGGGTAAAAATTGGTAATGATCCTACTTATGTTTTCGGGGAGTTTGTTTTTAATTTTTTGCTACAATCATCATGAATTCTGTTTAGGCATTTTGTAGGTACCTAAATGAAGGGACAATGGAAACCTAAAATCTCGATTTCGAAAACTCACAGTCGCAGTCACAGTCGGGACACGTCAGGTCTGGGCGACCAGCCAGCAGACCCATTACGGATAGGGATCTGTTAAAGACTTTAATAACGACGAAGTGGTGTAGTATGAACTATGTTTTAGCATTATGAGGTAAGACATCATCAGACCGCGGTCAATAATTTGACTGTCGATCAAGAGCAACAGAAAACAGCCCTATTTTGACCTGTATGACCTATGTAAACATTGCGAGGATTGCAGTGGACTATAGGACTCACGTATAGGCGGGTGACATTTTTTGAGTGAAGCAGTCGGCAGTAACACAGTTTGCGGACAGTTCCACACTTCGTCAAAACTTTTAACATGGCTTATTTCTCAAAATACTGACCCAACACGACCATCTTAGGTTAAAAACCAACTTTCCGTTTGTTTACAAAATGAAGCGACTTAAGTTTTCTTTGATATCACAAAATTTTTAAATTACTAATAAATAAATTACTACAAAATATGAGGGATTTTTTAAAGAATTTAAATAAGATCAAGTGATTTTTGTTCGCACAGACACCCCCATGTTTTTTTCGTGCAAGGACGATTCGTGCCACGTCTTTAAATTTCCCACTATTTTATCGTGGCATTAGCCAATTCAAATCTTTTATCTTCAAAACTTCTTTCAGACGTGAATAAGACTTATTATTAAGTTCAACACCAATTAATATTTAAAATTTTTATTAGAAAATTGGCCATTGCTTGTATTTATAACGTGTTTTTAAAATATTGAACATATTCTTCACGCGCCAAAACTAAACTCAAAACGGGCCCTAAAAGTATTGAACAGGGCCCTAAACATTTTATGGCTTGTCTTAGATTATTTATCAACACATTGGCACGATGTCATTGAATAGCATAATTTTATTCATTTTCTCGGCTAGCGTATGCAATTTTATAGTCAGGAATAGTCAGCAATGGATACAGTGAAGCAAGAACCATTAGAAGAGCAAGGTAAGCTGATGTGTTGATATTGAAATGTAGGTAAGCGCTAAATGTTCCCGCTCAATCCATGACATCGAATCGGTCTCTCCCTCGTCCTGCTTCTACTTACTTCTGTTCACACAGCATTGCTGTCAGCCATGATTGATAGATCATGTATTGTGATACCTACCTAACCTAACCTAACCTAACCTAACCATCCCTAACCTAACCTAACCTAACCTAGTCTAACCTAACCTAACCTAGCCTTTTTTTTTCATTCACACATTACCTGTAGGGTGACCCCAGGGAACCGTCTCCCGTCTTGAGGAACCTAACCTAACCTAACCTTCCTTGTGTTGTGCAAACACGGCAAATTATTGACGTTTTGTGTTTTCGGGTTACAGAGTTTGCGGATGATCAAGATCGGATTAGACCCAGCAGCTGTTTGGAAAACATAAACTTTTAAACTTTTACGCGCCTAAATTCGAATGCGGAAGTGTTGAGAGTACTGTTTTTTGTGGTTTTTAAGTTGGTATGTTATGTTAGGCTTTTTGAGAACAATGGGAAAATGTGGTTGTAAAATAAAACATTGAAAGTTTCAACAAAATTGTGCATTTTTAATGATAAAAAAGATCAGCAGCAGCTTCCTCATGGCAATTCAGAAAGAAGAGCACGGTAAATTACTTCTTGCCTATTTAACGTATAACCGCTCAAGGATAGGTAGGTTACCCATGAAAATGTCGCAACATTTTGTAAAAGTGAGATGTCTTCATCACATAGTGAGTACCTACCTACGTAATGATCTGTTGCAGATTTGGGATTTGTTGAGGAAGAGAAACCGCAGGTGACGTCACACATTGGTGGCCATGACGTGGTGACTGGCATCAGCACCTGCAGCAGCTTCCTCATGCCATGACGTGGTGACTGGCATCAGCACCGGCAGCAGCTTCCTCATGCCATGACGTGGTGACTGGCATCAGCACCGGCAGCAGCTTCCTCATGCCATGACGTGGTGACTGGCATCAGCCCCTGCAGCAGCTTCCTCATGCCATGACGTGGTGACTGGCATCAGCCCCTGCAGCAGCTTCCTCATGCCATGACGTGGTGACTGGCATCAGCACCTGCAGCAGCTTCCTCATGCCATGACGTGGTGACTGGCATCAGCCCCTGCAGCAGCTTCCTCATGCCATGACGTGGTGACTGGCATCAGCACCGGCAGCAGCTTCCTCATGCCATGACGTGGTGACTGGCATCAGCCCCTGCAGCAGCTTCCTCATGCCATGACGTGGTGACTGGCATCAGCACCGGCAGCAGCTTCCTCATGCCATGACGTGGTGACTGGCATCAGCCCCTGCAGTAGTTTCCTTATGCCTGTTCCCAAAACTTTCTCATGACATCCCACTTCGGAATGTAAGCATCTCCCTCTCAAGGGATACCGCTCCTGTACGTCATATGAATAAACTAAGTAGGTAGGTGCCTACACGGTAGAAACTGGCTGTCGACTGCGTCAGGAGGAGGAAGAAACAGTCATACGTATTCTGTGCCGCTGACCTGCTCTAACCCGCCGAAGAGTTCACGTCTTGGGAACAACAGGAATTCACGACGAAGTGCCTCCACCAGAGCTGCTATCCTCAATTCGAGGACGTGGATGTATGTAGGCTGCGGGTGACAGGAGGTGCACAATACCTCATTTGAGAGCATTTATTCCCGTTCTGATACCGCAATCATCTGTTGCAGATTTCAGATTTGTGCAGGAGCAGCAAGTAACGTCAGACAGTGGCGACCGTGACGGGGAGACTTCCAACTCCCGTCACCCCTGACACCTGTCCATCACAGCGATATGCAGATCTTCACATGCGCCTATTGTGACAGGAACTTTTCTGGGAAATCGGCTCTGAGTAGCCATACCCGATACATTGTTGAAAGACCCAACATGACATGCCACCATTGTGCAACATGACATGCCACCATTGTGCAACATGACATGCCACCATTGTACAACATGACATGCCACCATTGTGCAACATGACATGCCACCATTGTGCAAAGTATCTGCAGTGCTTACCGGTGACATGCCCCCAGTGTGGGAACACATTTACACAAGCAGATCACCCCAGTAACAGAAAATGTTTGCTTATGGCTTATACCTAGGTACACTCCATCAGTCTTCTTAGCCTTGTCTTTTCAGGATAATAGAGACAGATAGGTCTGCGCTGAAGTTGGTTCCATCATAGGAGCTCAAAATTTCATAATCATTATTCATATATGTAGCTAGGTGTGTTTTGGGTAGGTATGCAAAGTGGAATTTCCAATGTTTTGGCCGTCTATCTGTCCAAACCTCATCTTGATGACAGGTTTGACGTCACACTTTGTTCCCAAGTTATGAATTTTTGAATAAGTTAGAAATTCATAAGAAAGGCGAGAAGACTGTTCAGTGCTCATATCCTGGCCCATCTTCTTATCCAGATGCTACTGAATGTTGTGCACATTCTTATTTTTTATCATCTCGATCGTTATGCTTCGGTGAAATCATAAACAATGGCATGGAAGTGCGTTATGACGGGCGTTGTGATGGATACCTAACTGGTTATAATCGGTGGTATACCCCGAGTGCATGTACGATACCTAAGGCCACTATTAACAGACTCATTGCATGGATACTTAAATGTTCTAAAATATATAATATGATGTCTTTTTAACGTCCGAAATTAACTGACTTGAGTGATTCTGGATACATTATTTATTTATTAATCACAACATAGTCAGTTAACTTCTGACGTTAAAAAGGCATTCATAAGTATTCAAGTCAATACCTTACGTGTTAGTCGAACACTAGGTACCTATATACACAATAAGAATATTACGTACTTATGGCCGAACATATTCGCAATTTCTTTAACTTTGTGAGGTACAATAATATACCTAGGATATTTATAAATGTTCTGAAATATAATTAATACCTAAGCCTTTTTACAATTAACAGGCTGCGTGGTAATTTTACGATCGAGTGATTTTTGTCAACAAAAAATTTGTTCGAAATTAATCAATTGTAAAATCACCACACAGTCTGTTAATTTCGGCCGCTAAAAAGTCATATTATATTTCAGAGCATTTAAAATAAAAAAAACGTCAACAAATACGACTACGTTGATGCCCTTGACAAGTATCAATTCTCAGAAAAATTGTATTAAAAAAATGTGAATGTGTGAAAGGGGCCTTACAAAGGTAGGTACGCACTTAGTACTGGAACAAGCTACTCGAGCCCAGTAGCAAGTGTGTAGGTTGGAGAGGGGCAGAGCGTGCACAGGGGCACAGCTACATGTTATTGTTATACTAGATGGTGTGTGGAAGCCAGTGCGAACGTCTCGGCCCAGGCCGACCCTGATCAGCAGGGATAGCCATTACCATGCTCCTGAAGTTCAGCTGTGTCGTCATTTTCAGCTTCGGCCTAGCTCTCACCGCCCCGCAGGGGTAAGTTATGGACTCACTTTGTTCTGACTTCTGCCTAACTCACAGGGTATACTTGACGAATTTTTCATAGACAAAGATGACTTGCTTTTTAGGAGTAGGAGCGATGGTGAGGTGACGATCCGTCTCGTGCTCCACGTGCAGAAAACTGAAAATGGCGGCTTGGTCTTGAACTTTGAACAAAATCCTGCAGATTTTCGTCAGCAGCCAGGGTGAGTACCTACCCGATTTGTCTCACTACCCTGCCGTCCTCTCGGGGTCAGCGACTACCCTGTATATAACAACTATACCCAATCTTCTCTCTCAAGAGTGAGGATCTACTTTCCCGCTCCTCCTATACCTACCCTCCCACAGGGGTGAGCGACTACCCTAAGGGTAAATCCTATCTCTGACTTCTACCAAAGCTGAGAATTACCATGGATTATAATCTATATAGTAGGTAAGTAGGTAGGTATATTTATTATACTTGAGAACTACTCTATATAGTCTCCTCGAAGTGAGTCCTACCTATAGATATTTAACCTACATGGGTAGGTACCTACTCTGAGGAGGAAGTCACCTAAATTTCTTTCATGTCGATTTACTTACTCTTCCCCATAAAGGCGCCCATCAGTTATTCCCTAGTATTATCATCGCTTCCTTCTTTTCAATTGCAGCTCAAATGGAAATGAAGAGCCGTTAGTGAGTGTTGTCAGCGAAGGTGGGTTCCCGGTTTGGATTTCGACAGGCATAGTCAACACATCGGAACCTACTGGAAAACCATATGAAGCTAAAGAGACTTTTAAGAAAGATGTTGCTACGGCAGAAAACCTCGAGACCAAGAGCAATCAGCCGAGGCTGACTCTAAGAAGGATGGTGCAGAGCAGCAGTCCGCTAGAGCAGCTGACTAGCGAGAAGCTGCCCGCTTTTTTCCAGCGGCCGAAGCTTGAGTTTAAAATTAGCTTAGGGGGCAATAGCGCTAAGACATTAGAAAAACCTGCTTATGTTAGCACGGCAACAACACAGTTACTCCAACCTGTGAGGTCAGTGGTCACTACTGAGTCGAACAAACAAATGTTTGTTACCAGACCAAAAACAACACAAATCGAGTTAAGTAGAGGCACTGGGGCGTCGAAGGAAGAGTATGCAGTCACGACAGTGGCCACCAGTGAGACACCAAGTCAGTCAACTTCCAGTCAGGACAACTCTTCTGCCACTGTGAAACTTGATCAAGGAGTCACTAGTGAGACACCAAGTCAGTCAACTTCCTCTCTGCACAGTTCATTTTCCGCAGCAGAACTTGATCAAGGAGTCACCAATGGGCCACCAACTCAATCAACTCCATCTCATTACAACTCTTCTGCGACAGTAAAACTTGATCGAGGAGTTACTGTTGAGACATCAAGTCAATCAACTTCCTATCAGGAAAACTCTTCTGCCGCAGCGAAACTTGATCGAGGAGTCACTGCTGAGACACCAAGTCAGTCGTCAATTTCCTATCAGGAAAACT